>JAAWXA010000037.1:6197083-6775745 GCA_038090715.1 Florisuga fusca
AGCCCCCCCCCACCCTCCCAGAACTGAAAGCAAAGACCTTGTGGGAGATCACAGTAGATTTATGTCTTCAATATTGCAGAGACAGGGAGTTTGGAGAAGGAAATTACACCTGTTACACAAAGGTGAAGTTGTTTAACACCAAGGAGTGCAGTGGTCAGAAAAATCAAGCTCTCAGATTTCCCCAAGTGCAGCACACCCACCCCACTGCCCCCATCAAAGAGACTGGGCAATCAATGGTGCTCCCTACCCAAGTTCATAAGTTGTATTGTGCCTATCAGAATGTTATCTTTATTGGCTTGGGACTGAGGCTTAGCTCATCAGAGCAGGACCACAAGCCCAATAAGCAGCATGAACATTCTATAAGGCAATAGAGGAATATTACAATACATTCTAATACCATTTAATATGTTTGCTTCCCTTCAGCACAGATAAAATAGAACAGCCCAGAGGGCAGAATAGATACTTTGTGCCATTGTCTAACAGCCTAGAGTTAGGATTTGGGCTGGACAAAAAAAAATTTCAGCAGAACCAGAAAGATAACCAAAGCCCTTTATTATAATCAGGAACAGGAAAATGGCTGTATTAGGGTGGGTTTTGGTTGTACAGGATTTTATTCTGTTTTCTCATGTATGATTGAATGGCATTATAAGATTCAGTGGGATTAACCAGGATTCCTGTAGGGAGGCTAGAAAAATCATCTAAAGCTGACATGCTTTCTAGACTCACTACAAGACTCTTAAAATGTACCTCGAGATCTCTGGCTGTTAGGAACAAGGGGGACAGGAAACACAATTTCTAAAGCCTCTCCAAGGAAATTTTTATTGTGGCTAGAGCAAACACCAAGGAGAACCAGTTTCTATTTCCAGTTATTCAATTTATCCACTCCTTCACATAGTGTTTGGGTGCTTTTGTTTGATTGTTATTAAGTTAAAGATAAGGAAAATTTATCTACATGTGGGAACAAAATGGCAGTCTTGAAAAGTCTTACAGTTTACTAAAACTATTCTGCTTTTACTAGAACAGAGAACATAAGACTATATAAATGCCTGCTTTAGCCCAGCCATCCTAATTCACTGCCAAGTGAATTGAGACAGTCAAGACCAAGACATGTTCATCCAGACAGTGAATTTCCACACATGGATTAACTCAATGATGCTGCTTGAAAGTCATATTTTTCATCATAGCAAATTAGTTTAAAAATAAAAACAAGCCTTCAGATAATTTGCAGGGAATTTGTGGGATTGTTTTCATTACTGTTCATAAAGTGCTCTCAGATTCCAAGATAACACAGTTTTCAGATGACTGAGAAAGGTTCCATCACTGTACTAGAAAAGCCTTTTTTACTGACAGCCAAGAAACAGAGAGGAGACTGCTTTGTGTGAATGGGAATTACCCCATTTATTGTATGGTGTGATGTTGTGTAGTGGCTCAGAAAAAAACAGGTAAAGCTCAACTGTTTTCAGGGAATCTGCTTTTTAGTCTCCACACTCAATCTTTTCTCTACTGAATCTGGAAGAGTCCTGATATTATGATAAATATGTGAGGTATCAAAAAAAAAAAAAAAAGGAGATTTCAATGTGACAATAAGGCAAATGTTAATGGTTCTAACTGGTGTGGAAGGGGAACTGAAAATATCTCTAAATTCTCCTAAAACATCTCAAAATTCCCCTGAATAAAATGTAGCAGTCAGTTCTAACCTATGTAAGGAGACAGTCTTTGAACTACTGGCTCTTCCAGTGAAAACATAGGCTTAAGAACTATTAAAAGTTCAGGTATTTCAGCTGTCTGTCAGACAATACAATAAGCAATTGAAAACCAGGTTACAATTGAAAACCAGCCTTGCAAATACTAAATACTAATAAAACCCATCTTAGCAAAACTGTTTCAGTTTCACTAGATTAAAGGGAAATGTTAAAATGTTTCAGCAGAACTTCTCTGGCCACCTCTCAGCACCTTTAAAACCTCATTAGCTGCTCAGAGCTTGGTTAAGGTTAATCACCCCAGCCAGAAAAGTCACAAACCCAGCATCTGCACACACAAAGAGCCATTGCTTTTCCAAGCAAGAGCTGCTTGTGTTGTTCTGTCTCTCTCCCCTTCCTACAGCCTGCCGTTCATCTCAGGAGAGTGGACTCCCCATTTTCTGTCTACCATGAAATTTATGAAGATTTTAATAGCAGCAGCAGCAGCCTCTAGCCCAAGTCAGAGTAGGGAAGAGCATAAGTGAGATCTCCCAGTGCTGCCCACCTCCTCCCAACATCTCATGCCTTGGAGAGAGACTGTAAGACTGACAATATTCCAAAGAAGCAGTGAGGGGAATGCTGAGCTTTCTAGCTATTAACCTTGGTAATTTCTCTTCCAAGATCTTCCCAGCAGCACACAGTAGAAAAAAAAAACCACAAAAAACCGTACACACTCACAAACAGAAAAAAACCCAAAACAAACAAATCCACAAAAACCCTCAAACTGGAGGCCCCTGGAGCTGTCATTTCTGCTCCACTTCAAACCTTTGGAAGGATTAGCATTATCAGTGTTCACTGAAGTCTTGGTGTGTCATTTCCTGTTTGTTCACCCAAGGTGACCCCATGTTTGCACTTTCCATGGGGTTGCTCCCAGGCTGAGCTATCAGGAGATGTTAGCTCAGAAAGCTGCATGGGCTGCAGAAGGCTCTTGAGAGAGAATGAGCTGACATCTACCCTCAAGCAGCTGTTGCCATCCACCCTATTCAAGTTTCTACAAACCAGGGACATCTCATTAGCAGACATCATACAGTCTCTTGAATGTTCTACTGATCCTGACCACCCCATACCACCTGAAAAAGTGGTGCAGTTCCTTGTGAGGAAAGTGAAGTAACAATCTCTCTACCAATCCACCGGTTACTATGATTAAGAAATATCTTTCAGTCACAGGAGAGCTGTTCATTACAACAATGGGAAAGGTAAAAAAAAGCAAATACACTAGATGACAAGGCAATGATTTTTTCTGTAGCAGAAGAGGACAGGTTTTTGTGTCTGTGTTGGTGCTCAAATGAGATAATGCACCAGGCAGTGAGAATGACAGTGCAAACACTCCTTGTTGAATCACACAGGTCAAGAGCTGAAGGATTCTTCATAAATGACTTCTCCAAAGAAGGCTAAGGAAGTGTATTGGTGAGAGACTCAGAGGAAACAGTTATTCTTCTGTGCCTGCCCAACCTACACCTCACAAGGATCATATCCTCAGGGTCTGTCTTGGTGGACACACATTAATGTTTCACAAGACCAAAGCTGGGCCTCCTGAAAAGCAGTCAATGAATGTTTCTCATTAGCAAAGGCTAAACCTGACTGATTGAGTGGAACTATCCATCTGGCTGCCTAAAAAGAAAATATCTCATGGAACAACTAAGCAATGCTTCTGTGAAAAGACTGCACTACAATTCCCATGAGATTTAGTAGGAATCAAACTTATTTTTAAGGGGAAACATTTCATGTTTTCTGAAGTAGAGAAAAAGTCAATATTTTTAATTTTAACCTTATAATTTTTAATTTATAAGTTATAAATCCAGGATAAAACTATGGAATTGCCTGCACTGTGAGGTAGAACCCAGCATGAATTACCAATCCATCTCACTTACTTACAAAAGCACTATTTACCTGTACACTTGTGAAGAGAATTTCCATACCCTGGGAACCAAGGAAAGTCTCCCTGCCCTGCTGGATGTTGGTGATATGCTTTAGGCAGAGCAGGAGACCCCTACGAATATAAATGTAGTTGTTGGAGACATCGTTTTGATGCCAGTCTTGATAGAGTCTCAGCAATCCACCCAGGTAGCCTCTGTTTACTGCCCGTCGGCTGTTAGACTCTGAAAACAAAGAGAAAAGGCTGAATTCAACTCTTTCCATTACTCACACTTTGATAACCACGTGGCTACTCAGTGTTCAAACTCAGACTTTAACACCTGCTCATTCTTGCTTAACGGTCTCATTAAAAAAAAAAAAAAAAACAAAACAAAAACCTTCAAAAATTTAGAAAAAAACAACAACAAAAAAAGACCATATTTTCTTCCAAGTAATACTAAACTTTCTTCCAATTGGAGCACCATACAAATTCTTGAAGTTAAAGAAGCTCCTGAAGAGAGAAGCTAAAGAGCAATAAGATTAGTTGACAGCAGGTCATCTTCACTTCATGCTGTACTTCAGTCCTGAGAGGATACCTTGCTGAGAACAGCAAATCCTGAAACCTCGTGGTTATACAATCCTGTCACAGTCACCAAAGTTACATTTAACTTCTAACCTGCACACACCTGTATAACAAAGCCATGAATTCAATGATTCTGAAAATTCATGGTAAAAAAATAACAAAACAATACTATGTTCAAGAGCTGTTTAGGAGTCCTTTCTGTTGCTTTCTGGTTCTGAGATTTTAAGGTTCACATTCAGGTCATATTTTAAGGCTTTACTGCATGGCCAAGAAAATAAAAAAATAAAGTATTTTTGTAAAATAAGCTTTGTAAAAATACAAAAAGAAAGCTGTATTGCAATGTTTCCATGCTCATGTAGCTCCAGGCTACAGACTAAAGGAAGAAGATTATAAAACTTGAGATAAAGTATATAGATAGATACTGCTGAGTATTCTAAAAGCACATCCCTTCACCCACTGTGTTCATTGCCCTGCCCCACAGGACAAACATGAAGCCATACGAGACTCCTGGCTCCCTCCCTTCAAACCAACCCTTCCTAAACATATTTTCCTGACTGGTCCTGACATTCCTTGCTGTCACACACATTAGTAGCTGTCAGTAGCTCAGTAATCAACCAAGAGGCCAGGTAGAATATGTAAGACTGGAACTCAGCTCCCTGAATACCAATCAGCATTTGTAAATCAGGGCAGATGGCTCTTGGTATGGGTTCTCCAGAGCTAGTAGGCTCAAATTCATTTCCAGTTCATTACATGAAGTGCCAGAGCCTCTCACACCTGAAATGTTCAAGACACCAGCAGGGATTTACAGCACAGGAGAGGCAGCTAGAGGTTAAGAGTGGGAACAGAGAAGATGCTACATGAGGAAAATCAGTAGCAAGGGAAGTCATGGACAGAGTAACCAGGAAGCAGCTACTAGGCAGCAAACCTCAGTGCCTGTGATGAAGTAGATGGAGGTATTGGAAAGGGGCTGGAAGTTGCCCAAGACCACTCTCTGCAGTACATTAGCAAACTCTTACCTAGAGAAGAGATAGGAGGAAAGCTCTTCTACCCTGTCTTATCCTGCAGTTTTCTCTACCTTTGGCACCACAGAGCACTCAAACACCCCCCCCCCTGACCAGTTTGCCAACTCATTTTAATCCGGTTCTGCACCCTCACACCCCCCTCTTGACATGCCTCCTGCTGGCCCCACAGCTGTTCCTGCACATCTCTGCCCATCTCCTACACCTTGGCCCATCATCCTCTCAAGCACTTTATTGCCTTGTTGTTAACCACCTCACACCAGCTCTGCCAGTACATCTTCTATTTCGAGGCTCAGGGGCTGTCAGCATCTAGAAGGTCACCCTTCTCCTTTGACCACACTCCATGTTTCTTTCCTCTATTTGACTTCCTGCAAGAAAACTTTAACTGCTTGGGAATCCCAATGATTTTATTCATGATTTCCTGTTAATCCTCAACCAGCTGTCATGCTTACTAACCTGAGGGATGACTAACTCCTTAAATCAGTCAGTCTTCTCAAAGATTTACTCAGGAAGCTCTGTAAAAGTCAATAACTATATGAAACATGACAAGAAGAGAGTCAGGGACTATAAGGTAAGGACAATTTGGATCAGACTCAGAGCTTCCCTGAACTGTTGAGAAGCAGATGAAATTGGACTAGAACTAAGGATGTATAGCCCCTAGCATTCAGTGCTTGAAGTCTAAACTTTCTGTGTCAATGTCAATAGGACAAGGGAAATATTGGAAAGCACCGTGGGTAGAGCTGCTTGGGGAATTTATTTTAAATCCAGCTTTAGATTTTGATTTTTTTTAAAGAAAGAAAATAAAAGGAAAAAAGAAAAAAAAAAAAAAGAAAAGAAGAAAAGAATTCTCAAAAATGTGATTGCAATGTTTTCCTCATGTCTTTCAAGATAGATTTCCATGTTTGGATCCCAGCTCCATAGGGATTAGAACACATAATTGTTCTATCCCTTAGTTTTATCACTGGATGAAAAATATGGAGGCAGCTGAGCAAAATAACTTCCCTATTTGTTTCCCCTCATGTTTTCTGTAATACTCATCAACTTAAAGATCAAACCAGTTGCTTTGAAAAGTGAAGCTGAGCTAGTCTGTTCTGTGGGAAGGATAGAAGAGACAATACCACAGTTCCCTCAGCACTATGATCAGAAGCAATGAGAATTACTTGCTGAAGGGGCAAAAAAAGCCTCCTTCATTTTGTTTCTCCTGTCTGATTTTATTGATTCTCCTCTGCTCTCCTATGTTGTCAGTATTTTTCTTATTTTCTTCTTCCATTTTTTTCAGCTGCATACTTTATAAAGTATCCAATAAATAGAGGAGGAAATATGCCAAGATATCCAGAAGGCAGAACAGGAAAAGGAGGCCTCCCCCACCTGTCTGTGTCTGTTGGTCTCTCCATCTAGGGATGCACCTGCATGGGCATCTATCTGTATTTTGGCACAAATACAGATGGTGGAAATGAATCATACAAGTATAAGCAGCACTGCACAGATTTTTAGGCAGCAAGAACCCACTCCTCCTGGAGTGAGTATGCATGATCTGTGTGGAAGTGTCCTATGCTTTTTGAATCTTTTGCTGCTGATCTTTCATTAGTCTCTTTCTTTCTCCCTGGCCATGTCCAGTGTTCAGTGGAAACAGAGGTTCCCCTTCCATGCAGCTTTCAGAAGCACTTCCTTTTTGATTCATGCTTGCTCTGTCTCCCTCATCTTATTCTGGCATCTCTGACAATGTCTTCAGCACTTTCCCCAAGCCTGCCACTGGCATACTGTTTTCTTTGCAAGAGTTGCAATTCTTCCTGCTGAGGCTGAGATGGGTGACAGGGAAATGATCAATGTCTTCTTAGTCTCCCACACTTCTAGAACTGATCCTCCATTTCTGGCTTCCAGGGCAGTGCCACCAACCAGTGATAGTTGAAGCAGTGCAGCAGAGAGTATCTGGCCTGAATAACCTGTGCAGTTTGCCAGAACCATTTGACATGGACATACAGCCAATGTGTGGAAACATCAAATGGTTAAAGATTGATCTAAATTAGCAAGGGAATCACTCTGCAAAGAAATCACCAGCTTTGACAAACTTTTCATTTTGTGTTAGGGGACAAGGACAGAGTCTACATCCAGGTTTCAGTCTAGTAGATAAGTCTCATGACTGCCAGTGTTTCTGTGGACATTTCTAAAGCCCTCCTTGCATTCCAGTCCTCTTTGAAGTGTTTGCCAGGAACACAGGGACCACTGGGAAACACACAGCATATTCAATCACAAAACTGAATTACAATCAACCTGAAATATGATGAGCAACGCACTGCTTACCAGGCAGAACAAAGGGATATTTATCTTTCTGTCTATCTGCTTAAATCTCTTTGTTGATGCCACTCAGCTGATTCATTATGCCAAGAACATACATCACTACACTTTGGAGATAAGAATGCTCTGCTAAATTAACCCTGTGCCCCTAGAGGACCGAAAAGATTATAACCAACTTCCCCACTCTGCTCTAGTAATTGTGTCTTGGGAATAAAAGATGCAAACTATCTCCTAAAGCAAAGAGAAAACAGCTATTGTATTCAGTCATTGAGATGCCATTTTTGCTAGAGATAAGCACAAGGAATCTCTATAGAAACCAAATGAAGCCTTAAACCAATCATGAGACGTGCAACCTTGCAAATTTTTTTTTAGGCAAACTGTAAACACTGTGCTGTTGGCTACAGGAACCAACATGGTTTAACCACAGGAATATTTTGATGCAAGATCAAAGACCTACATCAGTAGATCCTTATGAATTCAGACTTTAAGGTTGCAGGCCTTTCAGAAACCATAATCAGCTTATGTACTAGAACATCACTTTCCATGCCTCACAGAGTAACTTTGCCCTCCTTAATGTCAGCATAAAAGGAAAAGAATGGCACTCATTATTTTATGCCATCAGCCACAAGGCATAATCCTTATGCTTTGATGAAAAAAAAAAAATAGTGAGTGAAAGGTTAAACAAAGGTTAATTGATGGAAGAGAAGGAGGAAAGAGTGGGAAATGAGAGATGAAGAGATGGGGAGGGGGAAGGGGTTAATAACAAGGGGCAAGAGGGTAATAACAAATGGAGGAAAGAAAAGATACAGGAAAGGGGAGAGGCCATCCACTATAACTGCTGTTAGCAAACAAAACTGTCTTGAAGAAATAAGCATGATCAGAAGGTCATCACAACCCGGGTTTTAAATTTGCTCATTACAAATTTACTAGGCAAGCATGGCAAGAAGGGCCCTGCCCATTTCCCAAGCCTTTTCCTTCAATATCTGCTGAGCAAATGCCTCCAAAATCAGCTCTAGCTAATTTCCTTAAAGCCGTGCAGGCTGCTAATTCTGGGAAGTACAGATAGTCAGGAATAACAAATACAACCAAAATTAGATTAAAGTAACCTGCTGATAAACAAATTACTCACCAAAAATAAATATTGGATTAAGTGCCGGTGGGAGTGGGGATCTTTACAATAACATCGCCATCATGTGGCTTGAGGTGCAACAGTGTCTGCTTTGGGCCATCACACCTCCTTTAGCCTGCAAATATCTAGATATGCTCATATATCAGGTACCCAGAGTTCTTCCACTCCCTCAGAGCTGGGAACAGTTTGCACATTATATCTGTGGGGGGGTTGAGGGGTGAGTTCACTAAAAGCAATAGAGCCCATACCTAAGAGTGATACAAAGGGCAACCCTCACTTTTCACTCCTCAGATGGGCTCCAGTTAGGTCCCCACCACACCTGAGCCTCTTGTAGGTAAAGAATATCTTAGTGATGAGCTCCCCAGGCCCTAAGACAGAGCTGGAGCAAGGTGCAAAGAGAGATGTACAGAGAAGAATAAAACCAAAAGAGTCTGGAAAGACTAGCAGGTGTACCTTGGGAAAGAGACAAAGGGACTCTGGGAAGGATCTCATGCTTCATCCCACTTCAGTTTATCTATAGCCATTGCCATCTATCCTCCAGCCCCATCCCTACCCTGGCCAGTAGTAAGCATCTAGAAAATGACGATGGATGAGCATGGACAGGTGTAACACTGGAAATCTTGGCTGTAACTTCCAAGAGAGAACTAAAAGCCTCCTGATGCTCTCATGGCCCTTTGGCACCATTCCAGATATTTACCAAGTGACATGATCAGCCTGTGTTATGGTGGAGTTCAGTCAGAGGGAGTTAACTGCATGCTGGTGAGACAACAGATATTAAAAATGACCAGCAAGGCAATGGAAGAACTTCCTACAAACTGTTTGCTGTGTGCAATGGCAGGTGTGGAGCAGCAGCTGGGAGAGTAGGATGCAAAGATCTGTAAAGCATTCCGGGATGCTCAAAAAAGATAAGAAGCCAGAAGTGAAAAAGAGGCTGATGTTCAGGAAAGAACCATCAGTACCTAATATACTGTTCCTCAATTATTCACCATTTCTATGATTATAATTGATTTTCACTATGTACAGAGGAACAGGACAACCTGGGTCACTCTCATCTGCACTGGGTTTACAGGCATTTCTTCTCTGTTGGGGATGAATCACAGGTTTGCTGTGTCCCATCACTTATTTCTTTGGACAGTCTTGTACATTCCCTTCTGAAGCACAGCAGCAATGATTTCCCCAGGTACAGACAGAGCAGCAATTTTTTCTTACACTGATGCCTTCTTTCCTGGCAGATCTTGCTTCTTACAGCTATGCACCTGTCAAATGGGTATTTAGCATCGGCTTCTATTAGCAAAGAAACAGAGGCCAAAAAGTTTCTAGCCCATCCCTGAGTCTGCAAGTGGGCAAGGTCTCAATGCCTGAGACCGAGGAGCTTCAGATGGATGTTTTCAGACCCATCAGGGAGACACACTGCCATCTGCCTGCTCCCTTGAAAACTACTTCGTGTTTCCCGATTTCAGCTCGCTGCCAAAAGCGAGACATTTATCCTTCAGCACATCTCGGTGTGTAACCACAACCCCCCTGATCCCTCGGGGCTGAGGAGCTTAAGGATCTGACTGCCCTACAAGGAGATTCTCAAGAACGGGTGAGTTCTTGTCCTTTAAGTTTTACAGCTTTCAACCCCAGCAGAACTGAATCTCACCACCATCATTTCTCAGCAAGTTGGTTACTTCAAGACTCCAACAAAACTCACAATAATCAGTCCAGCAATTCAATAGGAATGTAGCACGTTCCAGAATTCCTGCCTCCCCTCTAAAACATGTTATAGAGCTTCTGAATAGTCTGTTGTGTAGTTTTAGCCCGTATTTTTATAAGCAATTTTCAAGTACTACACCATTCACTAGATGTGATTTTTAACTTTCTAAGAATCCCTGAACCATTCAGAAGGACAAAGGTCAGGGGTATAAATAAACTGTGACAAACAAATCTGTCCTGAGAAAGATCATGAGAAAGAATTCCGCTCTTTTCCAGCCATGGTAAATTTATCTCTGGAAGAACCAGAGATGTTTTTCACATCTTCTAACCCAAACCTCCCAAAAGACACAGCCTGCTCATTTGTATGCAGCTACCAGAGCAGTCTGCTCCAGAAGCCTGGAGCTTCTCATGTCCTGAGCCATAGGACAAGGAGAAAATTAAAAGACACTCTTGAGCACTCTGCATAAGACTACAGAAACATCAGAAAACACTGCTCAAGCTGACTTGTGGGCTGTGGTGCCCTATTTGGTTGCATAATATTTGCACCACTTCCCAAGGCCCAGTTCCAGTGCCTTAAAAGAATATCAAAACACATTGTGTGTTTTTGTAAAAATGACTTTTCCAAGGAAGCAATACCTGGTGTTGCTGCAACAATGTTGCTCATTTGTGAACGAAAAAGGAAAAAAGGAGACATAAAAGAAAACCGGGAAGGCTGCCTTCAAATGAAAATGTCTCCCCCAAACAATGCCTTTATTTGCAGTGGTAAACAGTATAAATGAATGAGAACCCTAATCTGTACATCACAGCAACCAGAGGGACAATGTATGGGCTGCTTTGCCCAATGGACTACATTCTTATCAGAGTTCACTCTTTATATCTTCTGTGAAAACACTTGAAACAGTCAACCATAATAATCAGTGTTCTTTCAGTACTGGAAACTCTATACGCTTCCTAAAGCACAAAATGTGTAACAGGAAGAACCAACCAAGATGCCTTCACAATGTAAGCTGGCTGAGAAGAGCCACACACAAAATTTCTAAGAATAAATGGCTTAAAGAAAAAAAACAACCCTAAAACAAAACCCAAAACAATATACCTCACTCCAGGAAAAAACGGACTGGGAGACTTTGGAGGTGAATCCAATCCTTTTAGATTCCCTAGATCATCCTCAGCTTCCCAGCCCAACTTTTACATGTATTTGCAGCTCCTCGGGAGTCTGTATTTTACATCTTCCCTTGGTAATTAGTCCTCCACTCCTATATAGTGTTCTCAGAACCATAACAAGCCTTCAAATTAGAAGAACTTATCCTCTAAATATCTTGGGACAACAGAATTTCAATTCCTATTCCTAATACTTACCATAACGCAGGAGAAAAATCTCAAGATGCCAAATGAGCTTTGAGCTCTTGCTCCCTTTTCCAGCCTTCTCTGTCAATCTCTTTCTACTCAAAAGGCTAATTTTGCTTTTGCATTGCAGGAGACCGTGGCATAGCCTCACAACCCCCTCATTAAGATTTAGTGCCTAAACCAGAAGGTCTTTTCTTGTTGCAATAATGTGACCTTTAAATCTAGGCAGCAAGGTTAATACTGAAGAATTATTTCAGAATTCATCACTTGAACTGATACAACTCAGACACAATCCCATTGCAGCATGCTTATTTAAGCACTGCTTCCAGGGCTACAATTTTTCACAAATGCATTTATTCCTAATACTATGAAAAGGAGAAGGAGGAGGGGAAGAAAGAAGGAGAAAAGAGAGGACAATACGCCATTGTGATTTATTGCAGGGCAGATTGTCTGCAATAGTAGAGTGCTCTTTCTTAATCAAATCTTTATTAAAGTCTGGTAATAAAAAGCTAAGTGGTTCTGGATGGAATAAAGGCAAAACCAGGTATCTTGTTCTTTTCAGGAATTGGCACAGAAGAAGCATGTGACAGAATCCATGTTAAGGTCTTCCCCACCCCCAGCCAGCTGGTGCAAATGTTACACACAGCTCTCCCTGGCAGGGCTGTACCCAGATCATCACTAAGTCTCAGCCCTCTCTGTATGTCATCAGACCTGACAAGCTTGCAAGGAGGAATAAGGTCATCTCTTTTAAGTTTTCCAAGCTTTTGCCACGAAAGCAGGCAGTAGTATGACAGCCCCACAGGACAGAAAGGTCCTGGCCCCATTCTCCAGTGAGGCTGAAATGGAGCAATAAATGTTGGTCCCTGGCTGGAGAGGTTCCCCATCCCTTCCACTGCACCAAGCCTCAAGACAAGCACTTTTCTCCAAACACTCAAAATAGGGGTCTAGTCTAGCTTTCTCAGTATCTTGTTCCCTAGGACCTAGAGCACCATGTCCCATAGAGACGTGTGCCCACAGAGCTGTGGGGCTCCAAGAATCATAGCTAGACATGTAGGAAACTCCTGCACTACTGCCTCCCTTTTCTAAGCAGTGTTCTTTGGGACTGAGGGAAGAGGGGACACCAAGGGAGTGGGAAGTTCAACAGGATCATTCTGCTCAACAGCACAGCACACTAAGCAAAGTCAGAAAGAATATGAAGGAAAAAAAAAAGCTTACTTGATTTCAGCAAAGCTGCCAGAGCCTCGATGGCTGCCCTGGGGAAAGAAGAGAGATGGAGAAATAATGTCAATTTCTTTGATAATTTTTGTAACCTTCATCTTCAGTCTTCTCGGCCAGGCTTCCCAGCTGGTCTAAATTGACAGCTTATGATGGATCTTGACAGAACTGTGATGTTTTACACCAACAGAGGATCCATTCTCTGTAGCTGACTCAGTTACTCTAAAAGACCATTAGCCCTCTAGCTTTAGTGTTACACTGATTTGTAGTGACCATTAAATTTAAAGCAACACCCGCATATCCGAAGTGATGAAATGAGTCTTTAAACTGTTGCCCCAGGACTATTTCTTTGTACCAGGGACTCAGCACATGCCTATTCCAGACATCAGTTCCTCTATCTACATCAGTAGATAACTCCTGCGTCAAGCTGGGACAACCACATCAGTATTTCAAGACAAATTCCATTCCTTTCTCTGCTTCCCAAAACAATCTTCACTCTCATTCTCACTCCCTCCAGCTTTAACAGAAAATTTAATTTCATTTAACTATGACCATGTCTTGGCCTTTCAGTGGCATGTGAACTCCTGACTCAGGTAAGGACTTGAAAAAAAGATGCTGAAGCTGTGCAGAAAGACTACGTGCCTTATAGAGCTTAGAGAGTAGGGAGGCAGAGAGAGAGATTCAGATATTTCTTTTGACCTTCTGTGTTACTTCAGTATGTAGGGAAGCAACTCAACCTGCCTGAGTCAGCACTGGTTTCACTGGGAGCTGGTCACTAATATTAGTAGCTTGAAAAACTGAACTGAGTCACCCTTGCTCCCCACCATCTGAAGGCAAGTTTCTTCCTCATGTGGTATAACCCCCATGCAACCTCAAGATTTGCTGTTCCAGTCACATTCTGCTGGAGCAAGAAGATTCATGTTCTAACCTGGCTTACTGCTGTGAAGTTTCAAGTGCCCACAGCCAATTAAATAAATACAACTAAAAAACACTCCATGCCCGAGGATTCTTTAAAATGTAATCTCTTTGCAAACCAATCCCCAAATAAAACCATTTTAACTTCTATACTGAGCCAATTATCATCCTGCACCAAGAAATAAATATTATTTTGTCATCAAGCATCTGTTCATTGTGTGTCCTAACAGCACCTGAGACTAAAAAAGGTTCAAGCCCTGGTTCTTGCTAATGTTGGGTTGTCATCCCATAATTAATCTGTCAGTTCAACAACAGCATTACAAACAAACTGAAAAGCAACACACACAAATTCAAACAGAACAGGAAATTAGCTGAAAATCTCACCAGTGGAAGCACCATCATGCTCTCATTGCTTCTGTAACTCCATCTAAATAGCAGTCACTCAGCTGGTGGGAGGAATAGTGTGATCCACCAGATATTTGGTATTCTCAGAAAAAGGATATGCTACAGACACTGACCCCTCACTCTTTCCCTGAGCTTAAAACAAAGAACATCTCTAAACAAGTTAAGGGTCCACCCAGAGAATCTCCCAAAATGCACACTCAAGTATGTAGCTTATAAGGAAGACTATGTTACAGCTCCACATATACAGCCCCAAGGTGATGCCTCAATCAGAGGCCAGAACAGCAAACCCATGAAGGAAGGACCAGAGTGTTTTTGGCTCAGAGCTGAAGCGACCTAAGGATTTCCTGTAGACCTTTTCCTGTAGATCTTTTTTTTATTTTGGTGATGCTTATGAGCATTGCAAAGAGCCTTGGCAGAGCTATGCCACTGTCATTCTATCAGCACTGGCAGCAAATTTCCCATCGGCCAAACCATCAGCAAATCCGTATTCCCCAATACTTTTGGGGAATCTGTAAACTACATTGCATACAGACAAACTCCTTCATCCTCAGAGAACCTCAGACCTCCCTAACCTTTTTCCCTGATAGTTTAATCTCCTATTCCTACTTCCTTTGATTCCCCATTCTCTCAATCACACTTGTCCCAGAAGACCTAAACCCTGTCCATACCACAGATGACCCTTTGACAGCCTTAATCACCCTTGGTCATCACTCCAGATTTGGAGGGAGATGGTCTGGTCTGATCTGAGGAATAAGAGCTATTTGTCTATTTGATGTGACCTGTGGAAGAACATATTTGCAACTGCTTTGCTTGTAAAGCTGAGAAACCCAAGACTCAAAATTTTAAGTAAATCCATTTAGATGGTACTGTGGGATGGAAAAATCAGACATGTCCTGAAAAAAAATACACATGCATTAAAGGAGGTAACACCCAGATCCCAGCACCATCACTCAGCAGAATCAGAAATTTTTATGATCACCTACTTCTGAAAAAACAGACCTACAGCTGTAGCTAGCTGGATTTCCCACATCCCCAGGATAACAGCCTAGACACTTCCTCATTTTAGTCCATGCCTGTATATAGCACTGCAATAAAATAAAGTGGAACCAAACAAGTACGTTTTACCTCTTCAAGCACTGCAGTTCATCACAAGGGTTTTGGCACAGGCCACATGCAGTGTTCTGTACATCCTGCAACATTCACCTCCCAGTCAGTAGCAGGTAGGTGCAGACCCAGTAGACTGACCTCAACAGCACTCATTGCTTTAGAATAAATTTTGAAAGAAAAAATTCTTAAAGGCATGAAAGTGAATGTAAAACAAAGGAAATAGATTTAAGGGATAAAGTAGACCCATAAAGAGTAGAGCAAGCCAGCCTAGCTTGTTATTTTTCTTTGATAACTGATTTTTCTAGACAAGGTAGATGTAATTTATCCATACTTCAACAAAGCATTTTATATGGTGCCACATGGAAATTATTATCCAGTATGGAGTAAGAATTGCAACATAGGTAAGGAAATGGTTAAAGAGAGAATGTCAGGAGCTGTGCCAAAAGAGGAATTATTAGTCTGGAGGAAAGTTATGTGTGGAAGTCCTCAAGGATGATTTGAGACTGATCTTATTTTATCTTTTCATTAATGACCTTGGCACAAAGAGTCAGAATGCAGTAACAAAATCTGCTGACCGTGTGAAGTCAGGAGCTACTGCCATTAGCAAGGAGTTCAGAATATGTTTCAGGAGTAGCAGGATGTTCTTTAGTTTTGAAGCAATAGAAATGGGGTGAAATGTAATAGTTGAAGTGCAAGGTTACACACTTGGGGTTTAATAAGAATTGCTGTTATGAGCAGGGGTTTATAATTTGAAAATGAGTAGGACATTCTGGATACACGAGCCCTTTAGAGGATTAGGACAAGAATGACCCAGCAGGGTGACAGCCATGAAAAGGACACATCAAGTCCCAGAAATCCACTGCCAGTAGGGAAAGCAGGAATGTTTTCATACAAGGCTTCACCTGTACAGCTCTTTGCAGTACTCAGCAGGGATTGTGCAGAAAAGTTGCTCATCTTTATGGTAACAGAGACATATCTCAAGAGGAGTCTTAAAGACACAGTTTCGTCCCTTTTCCAAAGTGATGGTTAACTGTCCTGTTGGTTCTCCACAGACACACTAGGTGAAGAAGTAACCACTAAGGGAGGCAAAGAGCTACTTAAGGAAAAGAACGAAGCTGGCACAAGGACAAATTGATAATAAAATGACCATGAAAAATTTTCAACTTGAAATTAGAGGAAGGTTTTTAAGCACAGAAAAAACAGGGTCTGAAACACCCTCTTGGCAATGAGGAATAACCCAACAACTTCAAAAAGTGAGCATAAATTGCTTATAATGGGACTGTTAGGCTCAGCTGCCAGTGAGGAAACATCTTTAAAAAGTGACCCAAGAATAATTACAGTCTTATATCCCTACATTTTAATCATACATAAAATGGAAGCAAAATAAGAAACAGGTATTCTAAGCATAAAGTTAATTAGCCAGGACAGAGAAGAGCAGCTGCACCAGCTTAAGCTTAAAGTCCAGACAGTCCAGTATCCCAACAGCAGCCCAGAGAAGAGTATATGACAACAACAAAAACAGTTCTAGAACTTCCAGAACAGACTCTGACTCCAGTAATTTGCAGTCCAGAGAGTTCATAAACTAAGAATGGTGCCTTTGGGAGGCTTTTCAACTCTCATTTAATTTTACTTCCATATATTTGCCTAGCCACTTTTGAACTCAGGCAGACTTTTAACATCCTCAATTAGCTGGGGGAAAGAGTTTACACCTACACTGCCCAAAGAGTTTGGAGTTCAAATCAGCATCATAATTTACACTTTAAGTCAGCTGTCAGCAAGTACCCCAGAATATTACCTATCTTTGATGCTGAACAAATTCAAACGTATAAAACACCCTGTGGGAAATAAATAAATCAAGAAGTCATAGAAAAAAATGCAGAATGGACTTTTCACTGAGAACAGCAGCAAGCTGACAGATGCATCAATTGGCTTACGGCAAGCCAGAAAGCAACTGGTGTTTGCAGTAATATCTGCACCTCTTAACACCATATGGCAAACCAACAACATCTTTTCTGGCATCAGGAGGTATAATGAGATGAGTAATCCTTGGACTGGAAGGAGAAGAGAGATAATAAATTGTGCATGACAACAAGGATAAGGGGGAGAAAGATGGGAACAGGAGGAAAAGTTTAAGAGCACAAGAAAGATGACTTGATAAGCCATATGCTAGACCAGAGAATTTGATAGTGTGCCCAGTGCAGAACTCCACATTTGTCTCAAGAAGGAATGGGGGGAAAAAACAGAAATCATTACAAAGCCTGCCAAACCTGTCCAGATGCCTTCGTCTGATTTTCTGTTCTACGTGGTAATATGTTAGTAAAATCCTAGGTGTTTTGTCAATCCCCCCATATCTTGAAAGAAATTAATTTTTATATTTCAAATAAAGATGCTTTATCTTAAAAAGGCACAATAATAAATGCTGCTTAACAACCAGAAAACATTAAAAACTCCCTGAAGTCGCGACAGCCACTCTGAAGGATGGAAACCTTTCAAGTGTTCCCAAGTCAGCAGCTTGGATATCAGGGCAGGAGTACAACTTGCAGACAGACAGACAAAAACAACTTCCACATCCTGTGCTTAGGAATCAGAAGCAAATAAAAACTCCACTTCCTAAGACAAAGTAAAATTGGATTAGCTAGTAAAACCAGGCTGCTAAAAAGCATAGACAAAGCAGTCTATGACTAGGTCAACCTTTCACTCCTGGGCTGCCAGGACAGTGTTAGCTGAAAATCACTACACAGGATCTCTTAGGTTTGTTTTCTCTGCTCTGGTCTTGGCTCACAGGCTGTAGCACTGGGCAGTATAGTAGACACTTCTATGCCTCTGTTTCTGACTCTGGACTAAATAATTTATTTCTGTTCCACCCCAAAAGTACCAAAAAAATACCCACAAAAACCACCCAAGAAGAAAGAAACAAAGAAGAAAAAAAGGAAAATAAAAACCAAAAACAAAATAAAAACCCACCCCCCCCAAAAAAAAACCAAAACAAACCAAACAAAAACCCAAAAAAGACAAAAAAGGCTTCTGTAAATGAAAAATCTCACTACAGAAGAGAAATGTGGTAGACTACCTGAAAGGTTTTGAAGACTTATTGGACACATGGATGTTGGTTTCCAACTGCTCAGGACCAGCTTGGACCTATGGGCAGGTAACAGCAGGGAAGCCAAAGGCTGAACACAGAAATGACCCTGAAGTAGTCTGTAAATCAGCCCTCAAGTAACATAACCACCCTTTTTTCTCCTGCAAGATTCTACCTTTTACCTGCTTAATCAACAGAAGTCCTCCTCAAACTATTGAGTGAAAGCTAATGACTCCTGGTGCTTCATTAAATATCTCTTCACTTGATTCCTGATCTAATTCCTAAAGGCAATCACGCCAGGATTATAAAGACATAAAGTACTATTTTTATTGAAACATAAAAAAGCCTGGCAATCTACATTGCTTCAGCCTATGGTCCCTTCATCCTACTTGTTGCTGTCATGTTTATTTATATCACATGCAGCATGGGGCAGGGACCATGCAATATATATTTGAACAGCATCAATCACAGAGGGGACCTGACTGAGGACCCAACGTAGTACAGTTTGTAGGTTTCAAGCCCCTGAGCTTCCACTGCTCCTGTCTCAGGGAGGCATTAAGTCCCCTTGAGTGCACATATTGTCTGGCTGCATTTTGCCTCCTGGAACTCATACTAAAGTGCTGGAGTTTACACAGTCACAGAGCAACTCACTCAAAAGACAATTTCACAGTTGACAACTGAGAGACATTTGGAAGCAACATGTAGGCACCACGGCAATAGGTGCTTTCTAAATCCCACCAGAAGGTACATCTCATCTGAGACAGATGCCTTGAATAGTCACTTCCCTTGTGAAATACAGCAATGCAGATCTGAAATATGCAAGCCCTTGCACACTGATTTGTTTTGTTTCAAAGGCTTAAAACCAGCAGCTCCACAAGTCTTGGAAATATAGGTGGGCAAAAGCTGCTGATGCTGCTGGCATTTTCGCAGCAGTGCCAGTCTAGGACTCATGCAAAAACACCCATCATCGTGTCCATTTCAATTCTATCTTGTTAGCTAGGCATTAAAACTTAGGCTAAAGGCAAAGCCTGCACACAATCTGTGATGTCCCACATGCTGCCAACAGGTGGAGTTTGGAGATCCAGCTGTTGTGCACAGATGTACTTTTGGTGTTATGCTAAAGGAAAGGGAATAAAAATCACACATTCTTTTTCGAATGGTTATTTAAATTCCAGTGACCAATTTTTTTGTTTGCTTTGGTTTTTTTCCCAGAAAAGCACACGCTGTCATTAATGCAAATACACATCTTTTATGGAACCTCTTCTCTGTAATGTAATTCATTTTGCCAAATAGAATTAGTGGGCAAACCAAAAATATACAGAAATTAAATGCATATTGAACACTATTTCCACTCCATCTTTAAAGATTTATATGGCTATTAGCTCTGAGAGGAAGGTTATGAGGAAAAAAAGCATGCATAGTTGCCAAAGTCAATGCTAATAGCCAGCAAGACTTAACAGCAAAGGAGTGATGATTCCCTGCTTTTTAATAGTACCACAGACCCAGGAGCAAGTTTTCTCCTGTCCTGCATTTTGGTGAACTGAAGTCAATATGTTCCCCCAAAGACATGCTGCTCCTTGTAGGGAAGTTATAGCTCTGATGCAGAAGCCACATCATGAGGCCTTCTCTCTGTGTCACGGTTAATGCAACAAGCATCTCTCAGTTCCCAGGTTCAGTTCAGCATGTTCCAAACATCTCTGCCAGCTCTGGAGCCTGTTAGGTTAAAATCAGTGAAAAGTTTAAGCCTTCCACCCTCTTTCACCTCTGTTACCCAGAAGGAAGAGTGACTCTGGGTTTATCCTCCAGGCATCCTATTCTCTCCCGTGCAGGAAGTACAAACCAAGAGACAGCTGTATCCTAAAAAGTCAGTCTATTCTTTCCAGCTCTTAATTAAATCAGCTTCAAAGCAGTAACAGAGAAGAATAAGGTACACAAAATACACTTAAATCCTTGCCAAAAAAGTGCCCAGGCATTTCTTACAGATTGATGCAGGGCTGGCACTGCTTCCTCCAGCAGAAGCCATACTTCAGAAGTTTTCCCATTCCTGTCAACTCCTTCTCTAGGGTCAGATGTCACCAATGTGGCTGAGGCAGGCTGTGACAGCTTGTCATTCACATCAAGATGAAGGGGCTGGAAGGATCACAACCAGACAGGATTCTTAACAGATTCATCACCCAGGCAGTTTCAGACTGACTGTGTGAGAATCCTGCTCTCCCACTCAAGGGGCACATGTAGGGAGACTGAGAAAGGGGCTTGATGTTATCCTTGGCTGACTAAGAGGATTCCCATCAAGGTCACATCTGATAACAAGCACCAGCAGAGCCCTACAAAACATCTCATACACAATTAAAGCATGTCAGTGAGTGAGGTTAAATTCCTCTCCTTTCCACAGGCAGCTGTTTTCTAATCCCAATTCAGTTACTAGTGAGAAAAAGCACAGTGATCTGTTGACTCACTCCTTAATTGTCAATTTATTTGTAGCTTATCAGTTCCCTATGACTGGCAGCTTTTGCTTTGGAAACTCCACATGCACAGTGTGCTCCCAGCAAGGTAGGTGCTCAGTGAAGAGACCCAGCCCCATCTTGCTTGCTTCTTGATTGTTCTGCCTCAAACTTCTCTCACGCTGTGTGCAGTAAGAGCAAGGACAGGGAGAAGGACACTATCCCTGTACCTGATGAAACTCTGCTTACTGCACAGTGAAGCCAAGGGGCATGGCTTGGTGACAGACTCAGGTATCCCATCAGGGCAACTGTGACTTCTCTCCTCATTGAGAAAAATTGAATTGCAGGTGCTTTGCCTTAGGCCAGGCTCTGATGGTGAACTATAAAAGAGAAGGTAGAGCTTGGGGCTACCCAGGACTTTACAACGCCAGAAAATGAGCCTGCACTCACACTACATTGCCTGCAAACAGCTGAAAGTTTTTTTTTATTTTATGGGTACCATCAACTGCTGGCAGTAAGATATCCAAGGGCAGCTTGTGTTGCCAACAGTCCAGGTAGTGAGGTATCTAACTTGTCATTGCTTGTGCCCAGAGCTATGTGAGAGCTCAAAAGGAAGGCTGGTTTCAAAGTAATCAAGAGCTGTAGCTCTCCCTGACTTCTGGTTAGTACAAACCATTCCTAAAGCAGCAGTAATCTCAAGGTACAACACCTTTAAAAAGCATTTTGTAATGAAAGGTCCTTTTGAGCTGTAAAGCAACAGTGTCTGAAATAGCAGCCTTTACTACCTGTAGCTGGGTTGCTGCCTTGGATGGGAAAGTCAGGTTTCATTTCAGCCATTCCTGCAGTTTCACTGCTTAGGATTTTGAGGTTTGTTTTTGCCCAGGATTTTTGTTTGACTGGACTTTTTAAAAAACAACAACAAAAATGATTGGAGGGAAAACTAATTTTTAAAATATATACAGTTTAAGAGACTTGAAAAAGAACATGAAATACAAAGCTGAAGGACTGAGAAAGCATCACATTCTTTGATGTCTACCAAAAAGCAAGGCTGATGGCCTTTTCTTTAAGCAAAAGTCAGATGCCTCAGAATAAAAGAGGGAATGACTGACATCGAACACAAGATGAAATATTGTGTTTCTTCTTTTTAATCTAACAGTATTGCTTCCATATTACAAAGCTCTAGAAATAGATCCATCAGTTTGAGTTTATATGGCACTTGCCTTTCCCCTCTGGTCCTATTCAGATGAAGCACATCTGTAAAGTCCAGGCAAAGGAAACTTAAAGCTTAAAACCTCTAAGAAAGAGAGCTGACTTGCAGAGTTTCTTTGAATATGCCAGAGCAAGAATCTGTTTCATGCAAGCATAGTTACTGGAATCATTCTGCCTGTGCTGCCTGACAAGATGTAACTTGGGTGCCTGAGAATTGGTAATAATGTCATAACATAACCCTGTAGCCCTACTTAGATCTGCCTGTTGTTGAGTGTCTAGTTACAGTCTGCCTGTACTACTAAGGCCAGAGCTTGAATGTGTGGGTAACTGTTTACACATCACCTGCAGCACTGACAGAACAGTGTTACATTCACATTTGTGGTAGGAAGAAAATGAAAAAAAAAACTGATGCCAATTAATCTTTCTGTATGCAACATTTTCCATTTGTCAATCTCCATGTGCTTCCCAAGTATCCTTTCCCTTGTTATGCACACAGATTAGGCAGATTCTGTGTACTGAGCTTACCCAAGTCCCAAAGGATAATGGTCAGGGTTAGAGCTGCCTGAAAAGGTCACATGGGATTTCAACAAAATATATAGAAGTAAATATATAAAACCTCTACACCAATTTCCTCCTGGTTTTCAGCTACCCTCACTTTTCACCTCTTCTGATGATTTTGTTCCCTCACATACATACTTAGTCCTTCAGCTCTGAATTCACTGTGAAGTGGGCACTTGAGAGTTCAATGGTCCTAAATGATGCTGCCGAATATGAACATGCTTGGAAATACTGGGCCATTTGTTTGTGAGCCCTGTGTGAACACAATATTGAGCTAATTGGTACTATTTAAATCAGTCTCAAATTGAGAATGCATAAACATACCTGAGAAACACAAAGTAACATTCTCTTACAGATTCACATTAGGCATCTTGACCTGAATTAAAAAGGCATTTTTTTCCTAAACATGCAGCTAGTACTCAGCTAGATTTTTCAAAGCCCCCTTGAATCCTAAGGTCAGAACTACCTTTTAAGTATAAGAGTTAGGCTTTTACCTGCCAAGAGGCTTTCTGTTACAGTTGCATTCCCTTTCATCTTCACACACCTATATACCCCTGAAAATCTGGACATGCGTTCAGAAAACTGTCCTCACTGACCCAAATGCCCTTCAGTCAACATCAACAGACAGTTTATAAGAAATATTTCAGGTTTCTCTTGTATGCAAAAGAAACTCCAATTTCACCTGCTGTGTGCTGTCAAAACAGAAGACTGCCAAACACATGTAGAAAGGTGCTAGAAACATGTAGCGCTGACTAGTTTTGCTGCAGGCAAGCAGACTAAGCATGAAGTCTTTGGGAAAATTGATGTTGCAGTTGCAGAGCAGGGAGGAAAGCTTATTCACTTGCCCAGGATTTTCAATAAAGGTTTAGCAGAAAAAAAGAAAAAAAAAAAAAAAAAAAAATTCTGTGCTTTCTTCTCGCTTGACAGGTGGGAGGGGAAAACGAGAGTGCTGCTGTTGTGTGCAGTGTACACACAGACACATCTTTGCAGGAAAAAGAGCCAAGCCATGGAAAAGTGAACAGCTGCCACATTGCCCTGCAGCAGCTTTTTGGGACATGAGATCTGCAGGCTGTGATAGGAAAGGCAGAAGTGTTATTTGAGGATGTGAGATCAGGTTCACACTAAATAGGAGAGATGCTGCAAATGAGGCTGCACCTTCCAGAGGAGCTGTCTGTGCAAGCAAGCTGAGCAACCATCACTGAAGGCCACAGCCCCAAACAGCAGCAGGTGCACCACTGCCCCAACACCTGATGTGATGTGAAGTTCTCCTTGTCCTGTCCTCACCTCTGAAGCTCAGGCAGGACAGAGCAGAACATCTTACTGCAAGGAAGGCAACCTACAAGAGGGAGGTCAGAAATGAGGCTCACTGCAAGTAGAGTATATCAAGATATTTATATCAATTATATCAAGATATTTAGATTTCAAAGAACAAGAATGGGATATGTAGGCTGGCAATGGGAATGGGATTGGTACTGGTCCTGAGAAAGGAAAACCCATTTAGTTTAACAGAATGTCCAAAAGTCAGAGAACCAGCATTCTCTGTTAGATCACCCATGTTGCCTTCCATATAACACTTTGCCCAGCCAGTTGCTGAGATTCAACATGCAGTATGCATCAAGACTTGAGGAGGATGAGCAGGAAGGCTGTACTCCCAGGAGCAGCCAAAGTGCAGCCTCAGCTTTCATCCCCACATCTACAAGCAAGGAGATTTGAGAGCTGTGGGCACCAGCCCATGCAACATAGGTCACCACACCATGATGGAGCTTGCAAGGCTGATTGAAAACCAGAATCTGGTTGTTGTGGCTGATCCAGCCAACCACAGACTAATGACTTTTTCTAGTTACATGTGTAATGCTCCTTATTAAGCAATCATCTGGTCACATCATAGTGCTGGTGCCTGTTCTTCACAGCATTTAGCTAGAGGATCTAAAAGGAATAAAAAGCCAGTAACAAACCAAAATACAGCAAATACTGGGTCAGTCTCCTGATATTAGCTGTTTGAAAGCTGCAATGTCACACTGGCATAACTCAGGAGCTTTTTGAAGTGGTAATTTGCAGAAGCCTAAGTAATGAAAGCCAGTAATTTTTTTTTTTCCTCTCTCCTTTCATTGGAAAGCTTCCATCTGATATAATCAAGCCAAACTCTGGCACTTGAAAACAGATTATATCAAAGCCAAGGCTGGTAGAGCTTGAGCTGTAAATATAAGAATTAAGCTACGAGGATAAATAATTAAAAAGCACAGTAAAAATTATGAGCATTATGAGGATAATTCTTCCATGTGCCCTTAATTTTTTTCTACACAGAAAGATCTGGAAGGTGGTGAAAGCTGGAATAACCACAAACATGTAAGTGTGATTTAAAACAACAACAAAACAAAACAATAAACAAACAAATAAAAGAACTAAAAAAAAAAAAAATGAAGCTTTTGAGCAGTGAGAGCTGTTGTGCCATTGTAATAAATGACCTATGGTCCACTCAAAGTCAAAACTACATCCACTTAACACAGGAAAGAAACACCTGGAATAGATGTGCCAAGGATACAGAAGGATTTTTATTTTTTCTCTTCCACAATAGTCTGGCTGTTGCTGCAGGCTAGCAGTAAAAGCTCTGTCTCCGAGCCATGACCTTTCCAAGGTTTACACTTCAGAGGGAGTTTCCATTCCCAACCCTTAGAGCTGCATCCGCATTAGGAATCAGAAGCCCTGTTCTTCCTCACCAGCCACTTCAAGTTTTCAGGTTCTCCCCTCCATTTTGCAAGCCCTGTCTCTGAACACATCCCAGAGCACCTCAACTCTGGGTTTATTTACAGATTTTCCTGGCATTGCTGCCATTCCAAGTGTTGCCCTACAGATAAAGGGACCAAGAAGAGCCCTGCCAGTGTTAGCAAGTGAGAGACCTGTGTTGCATCCATAGCACTGCTGTGACAAAACCTCTCCCTAAGGAAACTCATTTCACCTGCACTCGGCAAATATTCCAATATTTAAGGTTTTGTTCTCTATAATCAGCATTCTTTAACTACCCAAAAGGTCCTGAAAGAGACAGTGAAGCCTTTAGAGCTCACTCGAATGTACTATTGTGTTGCTTCTGTATCTCTAAAACCACTGCAGCTCCAGCTGGTGCAGCTCCAGCAGTGCTATCAGACAGGGAATCCTAGCACAGAAGGCTGTTGCTATGGGCTCTGACACTGTGTCATCTGCTCAGGACAGCTCTAACCACTGTTGTGCTTTAAAGCCACCAATAGTTCTAGAGATTGGCTTACACTCCACCTCCCAGCACTGGTAGAGCTGGAAAAAAAGCCACAGCAACCCCAGAAAATTCTTAGGGCTGTTTTCCTTGTGAGGATGGCACCTGCTCAGGGCCAGCACTGAAAATTGTTGCTATATATGCAACTGGGGCTCCTTTTCATCACATTTACCTTGTCTACCTTTAGACTGAAGGCTTTTGTGGGGAGGATTTTACAGCTGTTTTCTACCCCCTTCATAAGGCTTCTGGGTGGGAGGAGAAATGGCAATAAATCAAGAAAAAGGCAAGAGAGGAGATTCCTGGGCTCTCCTACGTACTGACACACAAGTGAGTGCCCTCAGCTTTATCTATTCACTCTCTGGCTTCTGTCAGAGATTCACATCACTACCCAACTCATTTATTTCTGATAGAGGATTTTTTTCTTTGTCTTTCTGACACAGGAACATGGACAAAGGCGAAGAGGCAGGGTAGGCACCTCCTCATCATCTCTATGAGAAAATTCAGAAGGGCTTCGCTTAGAAACATCTTCCCTCCAGTTCCAGTCCCACAGGCATGTCTGGCTGATACTTTCTGAAAGCTTTGGCACTTTGATGTCCACCTCAAACATGCACATAATCACATTACTTAACTCCTGGCTCCGTCAGCTCCATATTCACCCCACAGTCCACTCCAGCTGCAGCCTGGCTGAGCATAAAACCTTTCACAAAATCCCTACTGCTTTTCTCTTCCCCTTTTCATTTTCTCCCTCTTCATCTGTGTCCTCACTGAATGCCTCAGACACAATTGTCCATACCCTCATTACCCTCAGAAAGGCATTATAAAAGTCTATGCATTGAGCATATGAAAAGTCTAATCTCGGGTGACTTGCCCACAGTAACACACCATGTCTCAGACTGGCACTTCAGACAGAGGTGTTCTTTTTGTCTTCTACCATTATTTTTTTTATTGCCTTCTTATAGCCCAAACACCATTGGTGAAAAACTCTCTGCACCTCCACACCAGAAGCAGCTTGCCCGCTCATCTTGCAGGTAGCCAACCAACTTCCAGAACATATCCCAAACCTTTCATTTCTTCCTAGACTGCAAAATATTTTGTAATCCTTCTGGCTCTGTTTTGATTTATTTTTATTTATTCCACTCTGTTCCTTCTGCACTATTTACAAAATGCTTAGCCCAGCCAGTGCATACCAGTCTTGACTTACCCTTTCTGTGGGACTATTGTATTCAGCTACAACAAACCACTGTTAATATTAACTACTCATTTAAGTCTGGGAAACACTCTTGGATGCAGCTGATGTACAAAATCAAGTCCTACCTCCTATTTGAATGGGAGTGACAGTGGTTTCCCCACCTACATAGGTGATAAACCTCACAGACAACTTCTAAGAAGTGATGTGATTGCATTGCAGTGAGGCACCCAAGCATTAGCTTTAATTTAATTAGCCCAAAGCCCAGCAGTGAGGCAGACATGGTAACATGAATAATACTCCCAGAATGGATAATACATCCTAGGAAGTTTGTGTAGCCCCCACTGGAGGCCCTACTCCAAGCTTTAACAGTTGTTAGCAGAATAAGGGAAATTAGAGCTAGGGCACAGAGATTCTCCCTCCCAAGGAGCACAGAGTTGCCTGCAGTGCAGACATACCCAAAGCTATCAAGTGAGGTCAAGCATGAATTGCATCTGCCATAGCCACCGGCTGTGGAAAGTCAAGAACTTGAGAACAGAAGTGACTTGCTCTCATACCATCTTTCCAAATATAAGCCACTAGCTCAGCAAAGGGAAAGAAATAATGGGCCAAGAATGGCCTTCAGTTGAAAGTACTGTTTGGTTTTTTCCAAACTGTTACCTCTACCTGAAAGAGAAGTAAAGCACAAGCTAGAGCTAGAAGAAAAAAAGCAAACACCTCTTTCAAAATAAAAGTTTCAATAAATGTATCCATTTATAAACCAGTTCCTCCCTTCCCATGAAATATCAAAGTAAGCTTAAAAACGGTTTTCTCTTTATATAGTGTTCTTTTGCCAGTCTTTTATGCCACAGGGACAGGTCTATCTGTGCTTAATCTTGTCATACCAGAGGCTACCAAGAGATGGCACCAGGGTTTCTGTATGCAACATGTTTGGCCATATGGAATAACCTTGATATATGGCATTCCTCTCTGCCTCATCAATTCTTCATCTATTTTCAAATCTCATCTGAAAGCATCTCTTTTCTCTCCTGCCTCTTCCTCTTAATTTTTCAATTTCTCTCTTCTGCTGCTATTAATGGTACAATGTCAGTAAAGTATAATTCTGCAATGCAACTCTATTTACCCTGCAAAGCAGCGCTGAGATACCATCAGTCTGAAATGAGATTTTATAACTTATTAATATTAGAACAGGTCATTCTTTGAGAGAAACCACACAGACCATAAAAAGAAAAGAAGAGAAGAAACTGTATAAAACTGGGAAACTTTGGCTCCAAGATAATTTCTTGTATTACAATGGCTCATTGCAGTAAATTTGTGCACTGGAGTTTATTTACTTATCTCAGTGATGTACCCATTTCAGATCCATGCTATTTGAGACGTTAGTCAAGTAGAAAAGAAACTTGATATAAACAAGAATTCCAAAGACAACCCTTTTCCCTTTGTTGCTGGCATCATCTCATTCAAAATAGTATTTACCAATTTCATTTAGCAGGAATTCTAGGCTATATCCCATGTAGATCAAGGCCAGATGGGAAGGCTTGTAACTTATCTGTCACATAGCTCAAAAGAAATTTCAGCCCCTCCTGTGAATTTTCTACAGGGATCAAATGAACCAAGTAGCAATTTGAGAATAAGCAGGCAGTAAGCATTGATTAATTCTGACCACATTCCAATAGAATCATGTGTCAGTTTCCAATTAAATACCCAAACTGCTCAACACGATTAATGGCAAAACACAGACTAACAAGAGGAATTAAGGATGATTTGCTTTTGATCTCCTATCAGGAATCGTTGCCAAATAAACAAAGACATAACACTGTATGTGGAAAATTCCTCAAAAAAGAATGGATCACAACAGCTATTGTATCAGGTTGCCGAAGAACTAATCAACATGTTGGTGTGTTGAGTTTCATCTCATTCTCAGAATATATGGCAGTGGCCATACAGCATGTTCTTCTGTTCAAGCAGAGAGCAGCTGACATTTAGGACGATCCAGAAGATGGAATTACAATAAATGTATACAGTGATCTACCAGCAAAAAGTTTTCCTGGATTAAGGCTGAGGAAGCTAACTGTCTGCACTGGGTCTAGGACACATTTGCAATTGGATCTCTTCCATGTGTCTCTCCATCATTCTTAACAGAAGAGATAATTCTAGTATTCAGGTCATCCCTGCTGCATGACTCTTCTCTTTTTGTCTAACAGACTTCTGACTTCTTCTGCTGTTGCTAAGGTCACAGGAAATCACTTTTACAAGCATTTGTTGATGTGGCAACTTGGTCACTTTTCAACACTATGACTCAACACTTACACGTTATCTTGCATCAAAAGCCCCAGTTCCAAGATAGGAAAACAGAGCCTCAGTTGCATGCAAACAAAACACATTTTATAGAAAAACAGAGTAATATATATATATTCATATATTCTAGCTTTATTTTGAAGCAATACACAGCTTCTCAACTTTTACCTTCAGCATTTCCCATGCTTTTTTTATTCTCCTTGGCCAACCTGACACTATGTTTGATTCAATACGGACCATCAGATTTCAGCTTTTAGCTTTAGATGTGCTCTCTTAATCACCTTAACATTCCCCTCTTCACTTGATTGAGCTCTGCTTTCAGTACTCCAGAAAAATCTTCCTCTCAGCTCACGGTGTGACACAAGTGTCTGATATAGGAATAACCTCCTGACCATAACAGTGTCATCCTTATTCTTGCCTGTTTGAGATTAATGAGTCACTCCCCACCTCAAATCACCCTCCAGCACACATCACCAAAGACAAGACATGCATGCTGTTCTCATTTTTTCTGGGGTTTTGAGCCCTGGCAGTGGTTGGGGAAGACTTCATTTTCCAACTCTCTCAGCAACCATTATCCCAGCCTTAAACACCCTCTGTGCTACTCCCAGTTATACCCACTCAAGTCATTCTCCAGTCAGCAGAGAGGAAAAAAAAACAACAAAAAAACTAAACACTTCCAAGCCTCAGGTTTCTAGAGACAAACATCTGATACAAGTGAAAAGAACCTTGCTTCTTTTTTTTCCTTTCCCATGTGAGAAGTCCAGAGATCCACCTCAAATGGAGCAGTTACATGAGAGGGTTTTCTGCCTTTAGTGGAAAGGGAGATTATCAGCAAGTGCTGAGAAGCTGGAACCATCCAACAAGCACCAAACATAGAAGAATTGTGATCAAATGTCAGAAACAAGCAATGCTGGACACAAGCAAAGGCAGATAATTTCTGCATATCATATTTTCTACTGAATTAATTTGGCTCTATTCCCAGACCTTTTTCATTCACTTTCCACTTTTAATTAAGTAGTCAAACTTTACTGGAAAAACCCAGTGCAGAAAGCCAAGTTTTGCTGATATTCACAGGCAGAGTTTTTAATTCTGATGAATACTCAGTCTTGTTGCAATCTCTCGGATGAGGTTTATCTGATCACTCACCATTAGCCAGCCCTACTTGCTGAAGTAAATAAATGTACTCACAAAGCTTTGAGAAATCAAGATTTTTTCAAAGGACTGTTTAAATTGTTCTTAGTAAGCCTGCAGAAATAAGACTGCCCACCAACTTTTTAACAACAGAAAAAAAATAACATGACAAAGAGATACAAGTGATTTGCCAAAATAGAGGTCTTCCTCCTGAAAGAATCATAAGCTCTGGATTTTTGATTTCACTAATTTTGATAATATGCCTTCAACTTGTGGAGTTCTAGAAAAGGCCCACACAACATATAGACACAGACAACATACATCCTTCTAAGCCATCAGCCTGACATGCCACCAGTATGGGAAGGATATCTGATGCTTGGCCACCTGGAGACAAAGTCATGAAGAAGAAACCCCAGCCCCTGGTTGGTCAAAAACCGAACATCTGCCACTGTCACATTCCACATCCATCTGCCCACACCATATCCTACTATCTCTCAGAAGAGGCAAGTTGGGAGAACAAGCAAAAGTGTCAAAAGGGACACTAAAATAAGGGAAAGGTAGAAGATACGAAACATATAGGGAATAAGTAAGGCAGAAGGTGAAAGGAGCAGAGGTCATGGCACCCTCTGGGGCATCAGGGTCATTGCATTAGAGGAGGTGTTGATGGAGTGAAGATTTGAGCATCCCACACACAGGCTCCTATCAGATATCCCAGCTACTGATATAAACAGAACTGAGAAAAACAGATCAGCATCTGGCTATATTTTAAACTGCCCCATAAAAGGTATCAGAAAGATTTCTCTACAGCACAGCATCATGAGCAAGACAATCCAGTGTCTCCATCCCATGTGGATTTCACAGTGCTTAACTCAAAAGTTCTCTAAGCCACATTAAGTTTCGCATTTGTTCATCTGGCTTTTTCTTCAGATATGGGTAGTCCTGGAGAGATCCACACAATTGTGGCACCAGAACATGCAGACCTCAAATGCCTAACTAATACCAATAAAGTCCATGAGTCACAGTCTCAGGGGAATCAGAGCTACTTGGCACACACCCAGAGAAGGCCAATTGGAGCATGGTAGACTATTTCTAAATAACCCAGAGCTTTGCCACCAGGAAAAATAAATAGAACTATGGATCTTGTTTCTGCATCTTAGCTAGCTAAATAAATAGCTCTCACAGGACACTCTCCAGGGCAGATTCTTAAAGTGACCTTGGTACTGCTGCTGACCAGGACAGGAGAACATGAGTGTATCCACAAGAGAAGTAGTGCATTTTCAATGCTGCATTCCTGGCAGCTGATCAAAGAATAAGGGTAATCTCAGCCTCCACAGTTGCTGGCTGTTCCTTCCCAGCAGCAAGGCAAATCATGGTGCAAATAGTTATAATGTGGAGAGTAGGTATAAAGGGCAAATACAAAGGGAGGATCAGAGGCTTGCTGGGAAGACATTGGAGTTTTCCTCCATAGCAAAGTTATAGGCTAGTTATAAACTAGCATTCTCCTCATGATCCATACTGACAGCCTAAAAGAAGCAGATGTTTTTATTACCAACCAACCACACCAAAATAACCCATTCCAGATTTCAGCGCAACCCCAGCAACTTTGGGAAGAACTACACCAGTGTCAGATGACCAGGAGCACATTCTGAACTAGACAAACCATGTGACTCCTTTTTATTCTTTCTCCACATCTCAGAAAACCCATCCATAAGTTTCCTTCCCCAGTCACCCTACAAATTTTTAAGTAGCACAGCTCACTAAAATAGGTACCCACCTGCATTTGCTGATAAGCTGCAAAGCTGCCTGGGATTTTCAGACCTTTGCTATCCCAGGGATTCACTAATTCTGGAAAAGATGATCTGTAACCCACACTACAGTCTGGACTTGTGGTCTTTGGACCAAAATTCTTGTCAAAAACATCTCTTGAAGTCACTTTCCCCAGTGAGAACAGTATTTCAAAATGGACCACAAGCAAACACAAGTGCTACTGAATAACAAGGGAAGCATTTTTTAAAACAAAACAGGTTTGTATGTTCCCTCTGATGTAAAACAGACTGTCTCCACTGAGCCATTGACCTTCTCAGCTGCTTCTAGTTATTAAACGAAACAAGCAGCTTTGATCCCTAGGCAGGCCAGCTGAGTGGTTACCAGGCTTCAGCTGATTTATGGTTCTTGCTCGTTAAACCAAGTGTAGGTGGGAGCCAAATCACCTTTTTCTGTGAGCTTGGTCCCAGGAAAGATTTTATTCTGCATTTGCACACCCATACAAATATGTTTTAAGTAGAGCACAAATATTTTAGGGAAAAAAGGCAATTAGGAAAATGAACTAGCAGTGAGAAAGCTCAGGTGGACAGTAGTTAATGTATAAGATATCTTTTTTGCAAAGACAAAATAAATCCAAGGTTTTCAGCAATAAATAAAATGGCTTATTAGCCATAAAACTAGAGTTTTATTCAGGGAAATTTTGAGCTTGTATTTTCTGTTGTGTGTGTGTGCCAAATGGAAAAAAAGTTCACAGATGAGTTCAAAATAATTTTTGTACATCAGATGAAAGGAAGAAAACCCCAAATATAGCACACATAATCTGGAATCACTGAAATCAAAAGCAGAGTGTTTCTCTGAAGGCTCTTTCTTTCCCTTTCTGCTTAGAAGTGGGTATTCTAGAGCAATTTGCAGCCTACATTACAACAACCCTCAGCAGCACTTAGCTGTAACTCCAAATGTATTTCAGCAAAAAGCCAGGCTCGAAATGTGTGACAGATACCAAGTTTTCCACTCCTCTCCGAGGACACAGCGAATGGAAAAAGCAGTGTTGCACAAAATTCATTTAAAACACTTTTATGGAGCCAGTCCCATAGGTAAAACGAGAACTGATACAGGCCCAAGTCCCATTACATGCAGACCCTGACTTAGGAGGTTATCTCAGAAGTAGAACCAACACTTCTCTAATCAAAGTCTCTAATCAGTTTCATATGAAGAAAACCAGGGAATTGAGTGGAATTTGCTTATTTAATTAAGCACAGATATGGACCCATCAATCACTTACAGTTGCCTCAGAAGTCAAGCCCAACTCTGAATCTGCCCTGTCCTGGGCACCTCTGTCATGCATAAAGCAGTCTTAAAGATTGAAATTATAACATGAGGCCTGAGGGGAATCTTGGAGGGTGCTCAGATATCCTAGGAATAATATCCTGGTGATAATATTCTTTGAGTTGGGTAATATCCAAACCTCTGTGCAACAAACATCCTGATATTATCCTTTTGGACAGACCATGCAGAGGAATCACAGGTAAAACTGGCTAAGAGAGAACTGAAGCTGTGAAGTAGTTCCTCTTACTTAGCACTATACTAGAAAGCCAAAAATGCAGGCAAAAGTGCATTGACTTTCATTAACAAGGTAGCTGCAAGAAGTTGTGCATCTGCTGGGCCCACTCTGTATCTTATTATCAAAAAAGCCCTGTTTAATTATTTTTTTTTTTATATATACTCAGACATATAGTCAGAACTAGAGAATGCTGTGTTCAGCAATCAACAGGCCCATGTGCTGAAGCACAAGTTCATCTCTTAAGGCTAGTGATAAGTATTTCAAATTCCTTCCATGAAATGTACCATGTAACTGGTGGCATTGGGATGACTGGTATCAGTCTTTGACAGTAACAGCAGGACGGATGTTACTTACTGGTGCCTTCCTCCAGAGGGACTGGGACCCACTTGTGGACCCACTGGAACCACAGCCAAGCAAGTAGTGGTCAAAGTGTTGTGCCACGTTTGTCCATCTACTTCTCACCTACACATGATGCTCAGTCTAAAGCTGCTTCCTCACCAACCACCAGCCACAAACTGCACCCATGTCAGGTCCATGCAGAATCCAAAACTGACTGAATTTATGTTCTTGCTGGGTCCTGCATGACCAGGTAGGGACAATGAGCTCCCCAAAGCATTGCATTGTCTAAGCAGGAGAACTGGCTGATTCTATGTTGCTTAAGGAAATGTGAGTGTGGGCACAGGTCACAGCAGGAAATTCTGCCTCTTGTTTGTAATGAGTGTGCTACAGAAATGGGCTATGTCCTTCTGTGAATGCTTTCCACATTACAAAGTTTGCCTTGAAAGGCATCTGAGGACATTGTCAGAATGGACAACTTGAGAACTAATGTTCAGCATTAAGATGGAGATATAAAATGGACTTGCTGTCTTCAGAAAAAAACTATTTGAAATATTTGGGATGGGCTTAAAACCAGACCCTGATTAATACTAGTAGTAACTGTCATACTTCAAAAATATCACAATGACCTGGTCACCAATGGCTGTAAAAGGAGGAAAAGGCAGCACTGCCACAACTCCACTGTACCTGCCCCCAGTGTCAGGAGGTTCTTGCTAAAGGGGAGGAAAAAGCGGTTTTTCTGCTGCCAGCAAATGCTTCTCAAAATCCAGTCCTGACTGGGAAATGAAGGACAATACCCTGCAATCAAACTGCCACCCCTGCATAGGGTACACCACAAATAAATGGCCACCAGCATGAATCATTTGATGAATCACAGCATTAATGTGTCCTTCAGGGAACTATTTCTGCCTCTTAAAAAACCCTGCAGGTTTGAAGTGAATGGAAATTGTGCATTCATTTCTGATTTCTTTGCCTCTTCAAGTGGAACCAAAATTTTATTTCTTGAAGATCTGGAAAGATGAATTCCCTTGAGGCTACTGCCTACCTGACTGTCCTGATGTGTCTCTTGCTGTAGGGGCTGATGACTTTGAAAAGCAGTTCCATGGCTCCGTTGATGCCAAGTGTAGTTCCTGTGGTAACTAAGCCAAAAAAAAAGAGAAAAGCAATCAGATCTGAAGAAGATGGCCTGCAAAACTGTGTTTAGGGGAGATGTGGGGAAGGGAGTAGCTGCCCCCAGATTTCTCTGGGCTCTCAAATGGACTTACAAATGCAGAAACTGAAGCAATAAGATGTCTGTGGATACTACCTCAACCAAGATGAGATGCAAAACCAGATCTCAAATTGTGCAGCTCTTCCTCAAGTTCCCCAAAGCCCCTTTTTCCTGTAAATATTGTACTCCCCAGAGAACAACTCATAGTTAAATAGGCTCATCTCCCAGCAAAATGACAGGGCTCAAATTCAGCCTGCATTTCCCATAGGCAACCCCATGAGGATGATTTATTCCACAGAGGCACAGAGGTCAGAGTTTTCTTTCTGTGCTATTATTCAGCAGTATATAGAAATGGGATTTTTTTTTTACAACAGGTGATTCTGAATACAGATTAATTTCAGCTAGGTCAATTTTGCCTTTAATCCTTCTCTTGCTAACACACTGAGAACTTTTATAGATAGATTTTGCAATCGATTCCAAAAGTGCCCAATGCATAACCTAAGTTCTTAGCCAGACCTCCCAACATAAGACAGGTTTTCTGTATAAAGAAGCAATGAACACAGCCCTAAAATATTAAATGCAAGTGAACAGGGTGAAAGGATCAGTAATCAAGAGCAGCCAGAGGGAAACCTGGCTGCCTGCCTGCTGCTGTGTTTTGTCTGCTTTGTAAATATCTCCCAGTGGTCATCACAGAGCTGCCAGAGGGCCCATCAGCTCCTGCAGACCTACCCTGTCCCCGCCAAGTCGTCCTGTGATGGAAAGCTTTCCAAGGCTTGCCAGCTATTTTCATGCTTATTCATTAGACACAGGGTGGTGGACAAAGCTGTTTGAATTCATCCTAGCCCAGAGCAGGACATGGGCTGCCACACACAACGGGGGGCAGAGACTGTGAAGGGAGTGATCTGGATCAAAGAACTGGTGCATGAGATAGTGACAAAGACTCATCTTTCTCCTTTCATACCTAAATGTTCTCAGAGTTTTATATATTCATCTGGATCCTCTCTAATTCCACACCATAAAATTATTTGTTAAGGTTGGGATCATGTCCTCTCCTAGTCTGGTAAAACATCCACAGAGACTCAACCTCCCCTGCATCTTCCCAGCAGGGCCACCGAGCCCACAGAGCCAAAGTTTCTTGGGGAAGGAGGAAGCATGTCTGGAGAGTACAGGAGATACTGGGAGAGTAAGAGAGATGCTCTAACAAAGGAGCAGAGTGGGGCTCCTGGGGTGTGACATTAACAGGCTGCAGTGTGCATCCTTAAAACTCTCTACAACAACTGCAGCTGGATTGTGACTGCAGGTGCAGAAAAGCAGGGAAGGGTGTAGATCATCATTATAGGCTGACGGCAGCACAGGGTCACTACACAGCTGTGAAACCCAAATAAAGGCAGCTCCTGGCCTTGTCTGCATTTTCAGTCACACTCAGCCATTCAAATATTGCTTGTCAGAGGGAGAGAGGTTGAATGTTGAGATTTGGCTGCTTGCCTGAGAAAGCCCATTGCATGAAGTTCACTCCTGTACAGATAGAAGGGACCTGCAGGGCTGGGTGCCAGGAGTGCTAAATCTTACGATGCACACAGCAGCCTGAAAACAGGATGGTTGTCAGGAATTATCTGCTGGGTGAGGGATGTGGGGAAGGAGATGTTAGAGTGAGCAAAGGGAAATTTTTGCTGACAAATCAGTGTGCTGCAGCACTGAAAGTCTGTCTGAATCTGTAACGATCTCAGGATAATGTATTGGAAATCCAGTTGGTTAAATCATTTAATATGAGGGCACTGCCAAGCAAAAAAAGCTGGGGGAGTGCATAGGGGTGGGGAGTTAAGAAGGCAGCAGGCCAGAATCTAGTATGTACTTCCTGAGGGCCCCTGAATGATTAACTAATTTCTCTCTCCTTCTGTTTCTCCACACCTATATTTTTCTCCCCAAAGGAGCAGCTCTGAGGATCAATACAATCAACAATGGTGAGACACTTGGCTATTATGGTAATGGGAACTGCATAGAGACTTAAGGTACCTAAGTCTCAGAGCAAAGGAATTGACTATCTATATTCTACAATAGGAGATCACTGCCATGAATGTTTTTCACTATAGCACTTTTATTTAAATAGCCAACAGATGAAATACACTGTAAAGGCTCTATAGGCCCCTTTGAGAGCACTTTTTTCTATAGTTTCGTGCCTGTTTCAGTATATTAATGGCATGTGCAGGCACTAACATTAATCAGGAATGATGTTTCTGTGTGCTGACATGACATCGGTGGATTTCACACAAAGGAAAGGAGGAAAATCCAGGCACTCACCATTAGAAGCACAAACCCTCAGGACCCAGAGGCAGTGGGTGAGATGCAGGTAGTGGCCCAGACTTCTCCTTGCCAAGCTCAGTATGATGTCAGTTGCTTCTGCTTTTTGCACTTTCAGCCCAAACTTCCTATCTGTGAAAAGCAAGTAAGAATCAAACTATTGATTTGTCAGTGCTGTAGACTGAGCCAACAAAGAGAAATCATATTTTAAGATTTCAGTTAAGGGAAAACAAAATTTCTGCTGGGTGGGCTTTCAGCCACGAGGCCAACCCAAGAGAGAAGACAGATGAAACCTGTATAAGCAGCAGCTCTTCACAGGTGCACTGCCCCTTCCCTGCCTTGTTCCAAAATCTTGACCGATCTGCAGCCAAAAGGAATAAACTCCCAGCTGCTGGTTATTTCTGGGGCTATCCATCAGTCTTGCACACTCCCCCCCACGATGTCCCCACTGTTGTACCTCGTTGGCCAACCCTGGCCAGCAGCCGAAGCAGGGGCAGGAGGGTGCTGTGGTCGGGGGGCTCAGCCTGGGCTGTGGTGGTCAGAGCCTGCAGCAGAGCCTCACTGCCCCCCTTGCTGATCATGTAGTGAATCCTCCGGCTGGTCCCTGGAGAAAAGAAGAGAGGAGACTCTGCTCAGAGGACCCCTCTGCCTATTGCCCTTACCCTGCGAGGAGCACACATGGCCTTCCAACTCTGTTTTATTGCTATAAACCCAAGGGCCTTTGCAAGACTCTGCAGGGCTCTCAGGTGACACGGAGACATGGCTGATGCTGCCTGGTGAAACCATGCACTCTGCAGCCTCTTGCCCTGGCAGGTGTTATCTTTACTGACCCAGGTCCTACAGAAGTTTTTCATTGTGCACTGAAATGCAGCAGAGAGGAGGAGGCAGAGCCATCAGCAGACTTGAAAGGAGCAGAAGGCACAGTGATCTTTTCTGAAATTCTAGAGATACTCACAGGCATATTTTAAACTGAAAACGACAGAGAATCTCTGTGGTGTTATTTGTTTGGTTTGTTGTTTTTTTTCTTTAACTTATTGGAAAAGCTCAGTTTTTTGAGCTGAAGGACTGCTGATCTACAGGTACAACTCACATTTTGTTCACCTTGCAAACACCTGGCCAAGTTTATGCAGGTGGGAACTCCCTGACCTGTTTGAGGACCCCATTTCTACCCCCAAGGGCAGAGCTTTGCTTCCTTACCCAGAGGGAGCAGGTTAGTGAGGACACCGAGGATATTCAGGATGACATCCTTGTCACAGGAGGTCTGAAATGGAAACACAGAAAACGTAGGGATCAGTTCAGAAGAGTGAACTTCATGCTGCACAGGGCTGCAGTGCATCATGCAGTGCAGAGCCACTGAGATCCTCGTTGGGACACTGAAAAGTTTCTGTACCATCTGACCAGTGAATATCTTGAAGCATATTGGTAACACATTTTACATGTCTCTGACAGACAGACTGGATCATACAGAACAATATTCAATATGCATCAGCATCTCTGCACAATTTACATCTAAATTCTAAATTACAGGTCTCTTTTTTTGGTTTGGTCTGGCTACCTCAAGGATGAGGAAATTCTGTATGACATAGGAATGTTAAATGTTGGGTGGTTTCCCATGACAGCATCCCTTATTACTGTCAGCTGAAGAAGAATATATTTAAATTACATTAATCCATTTTCAGGAAAATACCCTTGGCTTTAAATCTTTTCAGCTACATCCACATAGAAGTCTGGAATTTGGGGAGCAGAAAGAGACCCTAAACTTATTTCTCATCAAGACCAAGTAAGCACCACACCTTCACATCACATGTTCTTCTATAGATTTGCTTTAAATTTTGCAGTAGAGGAAATAAGATACATTCTATTTGAGAATAAGGAAACACGTGGTATCTACCATCTATCTACCACACACTAGGTGCCTTCTTTAATCCTCCTGTAACCAGATTAACTGCTGAGACTGAAGAATTAATCACCAGTCTGTATTGTTGTACAAGAGATTGAGGCTAAGTTCTAGATCTCTGTTTCTATACAGATACTCTGCAACACAAGTTTCCAATATACAGAAAACCTGCATTTCTGTAGCCTTGATACTGAAGAAACTCAGATGTTTCTAAAACTATAATGGAATCACTTTATCTCCCATTGAATGACTGCAATAGGATAATATCTTAGAAATCTACAGCTCCTATAGTTCTGAAGTGCTTCAGAAACTTAACCTACTATTCTGGATATCTGGGATCATCTTACCAGCCAATTTTTCTGACATATTTAACATTATGCAACTGACTATTAAAAACAAGAAATTTAGAAGCAACCCCCAGAAAATTTAGAAAGAACACTTAGGAAAATCTAACCCAGATCTGTAATAATGACTATAAATGCATATGGACATTTTTTTTGCCCCTTCTTAAATCACAGCAGAAGCTGCCATGGTGCTGAGGACTGTGTAGGTAGTTGGGGAGCTGTGTATCACACTGCTGCTTCCTTTGTCGTACCTGTGGACGGTCTGCATTGAGTGAGGGGTGGGAATAAAGCAGGAAAAAGGTCAGTCTGCACAATCACACCAGGTGACAGCCCTGGGAATCTCTGCAACAGAATTCATACGGGATGCTTGACAGCTCCCTTCAACCAAAGTTCCTCTGTATTGGAAATATATGTGTAGTACCTACATTCATGTTGATATTTCCTGACTTCTGTATCTTTGCCATTATGTATTTTTAGATTTTGGGGGGGGTTTTAAATCATCATCATTATTAACAAAAACAACCCCAAATCTCTAAAAACCAGAATTCCCATCATACTGTTTCAGGTCAATTACCAGGTTACCAAACCTGAACGTTTTTCATACTGCCATAAATGAGCCACAGGGACAAGAGTAGAGGGGAAGGGGAAGTAAGAAAAAAGAACAAAATGTGGTCAGAGGAGGGAAAATTGGTCTTATGGTCTAAAGCTCTGCCAGGAGAGGTATAGGTTAGATATTAGGAAAAAATACTTTACAGAGAGGGTGATCAGGCGTTGGAATGGGAAGGGAGTGGATTCCACCAGGGAGGTGGTGGATTCTGCATCCCTGGAGGTCTTTAAGAAGATGTGGCACTCAGTGCCATGGTTTGGGAACCACAGTGGCAGTGGATCAAGGGTTGAACTTGATCTCAGAGATGCTTTCCAGCCTGGATAATTCTGTGATTCTGTGAAAACCAGGAGTCAGGTGAGGATGACAGATTGGAACAAATAAGCAGAGAATCACTTCTGGAACAGGGGACTCGGGGCTAGAGCTTTTCTACAGACTCACCTTAACTTCTGCTGTTAGCTAAAATCCATGAGAAAATGCATGTCTCATCCCCGTCTCAGAGCTGGCCCATGCCCAAGGAGAGAGTCTGCTGCTTCTGTTCATTACTACTCAACAAGCAGAGATCACTGCACTGAACATAAAAGTTCAGCCCTTTTATGAACCGTGTTGAAATCAAAAGCTTGCTATGCTAGGATTACTGCTTCTTTCAAAGCCAAGACAAACAGAATACTTGGCTTTAATGAAATCCAGGAACTCTCGGTTCACCAAGTATTGCCACTCTCCCCCTAGAGATGATGTCCAGATTCCTGCTACTTGCTTAAGGGACCACACAGAGGGGCAAGTCTGCAGCAGGGTCAGAGCAGTTCTGAACACTGTCACTTCATGTTAATCCTGTTAATTCATCTCCTTGCTCACTGGTCCGCAGTCTGGAACCGTCTGAAGCCTGCCTGCAATTGCAGACAAATAAAGAAGAGAGCTCTCTCCCCATGGGTTTCTTGGCATTTTTTAGCATAACAACCTAATAGTCTGGGGCACTTTGGTGAGAAGTGACAAGTATCTACCAAATGGATTGACTCCAGGAAGAGCTTCTCAGCACCTTTCTAAAAATCAGGGTTGCCTAAATCAGACTGTCCTCTGGTTTTGCCTTGCTGCCTCTCAGTATCCCTTTCCTCTGTAGGTGGATGGATTACACATTAAGGTTTCAGTAATGAAGTCTTCATTGATTTATGCTCCTATTACACTGGGTTGTTTATTTTAACTGATTGGATTGTGGGTTTCCTAAGCCATTAACACAAATAGTGATGACATAAGATATCCTCTGACTTTCTGTGCTCTTTATCCAGGGACTCAGGAGAACAAAGAACCTGAGGGGACATGTAAGATCAACCTTTAAAATATGAAAATTAGAGGTGGATGTTAGTGACAAATATTTTATCTCACCACTTCCTCTTGATATTCCAACAGTAAAATTCTGACTGTGTTAGTGCCCCACTGTTCCCCTTCCTACAGCTCTCTAGTGAGGGAACTGGATGGCTTGTGTGTTTGTTGAAACAGTGGATAAAACCCAGTCCCCTTACAAATTCTAACATATGTTCTACCAACCTTAGTGGCACCACTGAATAATACAGGATACTGCAGAAAACCAGCTTTAATTTATAATAGCAAGACAACACAGAAAAAAAACCCTAAAGTTGCTGTTGTCTTACAAGATGGCAAGTTGCCTGTTGAAAAGAAACAGCTCAGATTCTGACTAATTAGTTTAAGATTTTAAAAAATCAAAGAAATTTAGACACTGAAATCTATTAGAATTTTTAAAGTTAATACTCTTACTAAACTGTTTGTGGATGAATTGCCAATAAATTCATTCATAAAAAATATTCACTAAATCTTTTTGAACATTAAGTACAAATGAGAAAATCACAACTTGTGCCTGATCTAAAAAAGATGAATAGAGTAATTTCTTTAATGCAAATTACTTACCCAGCTCTGGTTAAAATAAACACATTAGTTATTTTTATTGAAAGATATGTTTGATGGTTCAAGAACAAACCACAAGTAAAGAGAGGAGAGAAGCAGAATTTCCCTTGCAAAATATTTTCCATTACTTCCTGTGCTTATGGATGCTAGATGCAACATCTACATGCACATGGACTAATGAAGATGCATTCATGGTATATGGGTGGAATGAGAGAACAGGAAAGTTCCCAGAGGCTCAAGTTAGATTAGAAAATCACCATCCTCCTGCAAGATTTCACTAAAAGGATTTCAAGTTAGAGCCAAATTGTTACCTATTAACAGCAGCCTGTAGCTGTCTTTCACAGCTTGCAAGCCAGGCAAAGGCTAAAGTAGCAAAAAACATTACTTGAAATATCAAGCATTGCTGTACTTTTTGGACACAGCCTCTAATCTAAGCTTTACCTCAGCAACGCTTGCTGTTTTTCTCACCCAACCAGGAGTATCACAGGGATGAGTTCAGATGCATTTAATCAGCTCCTGGCCGATAGTTCCTGTCTGAGCTTTTCTGGGAATTAATCCCCGAAACACCAGAGCTTTGGCTAGCTTGGCTGAAGCTCCTCATAGATAAACAGCAGGAGGATGGAGAAAGCCAGGAATAAAAATATATCCCAGCACATAGCCATTGATACATTACAGGCAGCAAGTGATTATTTAGTGACATTGGATTTGGAGGACAACAGCTTGATCCTAAGATCCCTCTGACCAGCAGCTTGGGTAATTTTGCTGACCCACCATTAAGCAGGGAAGGAGTTTCTGTCTCCTTGTCCTGCTCCTGGGAACACGCCAAGACAAGCTGTTATTTACTGAAGACAAGATTATAAAATTGTAACTAAGCCACAGGAACAGGTAATCTTGTTTTGACAGAGGAGTCTCCTAGGATTTTTTCCAAAGGCTATGAAGAGGCACCAGAGGGTTTTTCTTTTCCTGTCCCACCTGAAGGACAGCAGCTATCCATGCAGTTCCCCTTTAAGTCAAAGACTTCCCATAGGCTCTGTCTTTTATGTAGCTCTTGGACTTTCCTGTCTTTTGACCAAAGGCAAGTATGTCTCCAAATGAGACATGCAGAATACTGAGAGTGTTTATTGTGAATTTAAGCATTAATGCTGAAAAAAAAAGAGAATGCCCAGAACAAAATCAAACAGCATTAATTTATACAGTGCAATATTTACCAATAAATATTTTATTTGGGAAAAGATGTACAAGGCTGTTATTCCACTCACAAAATTATAAATGCAAAACTAAAGAAGTCACTCTTGCAAGACAACAGATATGATGATTTCTAGCAGTATTTCTATAAATTTAATTGTGGGACGTAGTCTCACAAAGCTGAACAATTGCTTAGGGAAAACAAAACAAAACCAAAAAACAACTAAATGTGGTCTGCTTTTGAAGCAATGTTATTGCTGCACCGGGCTAACAAACTTCCAGACCAGTTTGGGTTTTTTTTTCTAAGAGACGAAGAAATAGGATGTCTAGGTTCCAGGTTTTGTTGGGTGGTTTGTTAGTTTGTTTGTTTTTAAATAGCCTGTTTCTAAAAAGGGAAGCAGGATTTGACATGTTCAAAACACATCCTTCTTTCCTTACTCTAAATAAATTCACTCACACAAATAGCAGCAGTCAGAAGCCTAACTGTCTGTGTAATGAGACATGCATCTGTAAGTAAGATTTCTAACTCTAAGTAAGATTTCTCACTCTCTCAAGTCAAAACCCTGCTGAGGAGAAAGCCCGGCGAAAAATTAATACTACCTAAAATCAAGACCAGGTTAGAGGCTGAGCAGCGCTAGCCCTCCCTCTCTCCTGAAACCTCTAATAAGTGTTGGGCTGCTAAAAAATATATTAATGCTTTAAATCAGGGATCTTCCTCTTGATGTTCTGCTTCCAGCAGCGTCCCAGACCCAACCGCCGGGCACAGCCGCTCACCGCTGGCGTTATGGATTTGCCAGCTGGATATCTTCTTCCCTCAGCTGACTAGGCAGCCTCACAATGACTGCTAAACCAGGTTCTGTGTCTTACATTCTGTGCCTTATCAGAGTAAATTGCTTTTTCTAATTTAAGAGGAGCTAAAAATTCACAAATAAAGAGAGCAAAATGCCTCGGAGGGTTTAGAGCCTCTGTGCTCCCATCGTCAGCCTCAATATTCAGGCAGCTCACTGTGGTCTCTTCTTGTTGGGAGGTTATTATCAACAGTGTTGAATACACAGATTATAAGGAAAAAATAAATCATTACATCTGAGAAGAAAGATTCAGACATCTCTGAAATTTTACTAGGCAACCTCAGAATATGGGAATACTGAAATTAAAGTGATTACAGCCTGAATTTTGTTACTACCGAGCACTTTGCTATAATATGGCAGTCATCTAGCTTTAGGAAGATCCTAATAATTATTATCCTGTTGCCCCTTCTCCCTAAACACCCACAGAACATTCCTTAGCCCCACCAGAGACACCATCATGCTCTGTCATACAGTACGTGAGTTTCTTTAGTTGAATCTGGTTTTGTTCTGCTGAAGAGTCAGAGGCCTGAGCAAGCCAGGAAACTCAAAGGAGAGATAGAAGGGGAAAGGGGCTATTTAAAGACTCAGAGAGGAGGACCTTGCTGCTTGGGCAGTGTCCTAAGTGACCTCTTTAATCCTCCAAGAAAGGCGTTCACAGCTGTGTGGGATCAGGTAGCCTTTGAACTGTACGTGGGATGGCCAAGGGGCCTCCCAGAACAAGACACGTGGTCCAACAACTTCTTGCTCCTGTTCCCAAGCCTTAGAGATGAATCCCTCTCACTGGCTCCTCTGAGCCCCTGTGAGGTATGGATAGCACCCTATTCACCCAAGCAACAGCCGTTTTCATTCCTGATGATGTTTAACACCATGCCACAATCTATGCACCAGGCCAAAGCAGTTGTTCTGGATTTTATACCAGGGAATATAGCAAATAGTCATAGAAAAAGGTCCCCTTCTCTGCTGCAGCCAGGTGGGTGGCTTTTTTCATAGGGTGCATAACCTGAAGATATGATTTCTCTCATCCTTTATTGCAGTTCGGTGTGATAACCTGCAATATTTATTTTTTTTTTCAGTAACACACCAGATCACTGCAGGGTGCAATGCTTACATAGCCTTCACAATGCATGGCAGCTCATCCAGATAAACTGGGCAGAAGTAGTGCCTCAAAAACTTCTAACGTGCTGTTGTACAGAGCTTTGCTCCTATTCATTGAGCTTCAGGGCTTCTCAAAGGACAAATGCTACACTGTGGGACTGAGCAGCTTCAAGGCAGAGATGGGCAAATTCCAAACCTATATCTGAAGGTCTTCAAAACACTGAAGGTGTTGAGATGCAACATCTTGGCATGAGCTGATCTCTAGCCAAAATAACTTGGTGAATACCATGGTGGAAATCATCTGTGCCAAGGAATCTTGCTATATTTAATGCAATAAATTGCACTAACATAATACCTTTCATCACAGGATCACACATTTCTTCACAAATATTAATTAACACCTGCCCCACTGCATCCCTCATCAAGAAGATCAGATTAATTATTGCTTATTTTCCTGGTAGGAAGTATCACCCTGTGGTGGGAAATTCTATTTATCGGTACCGAAAAGGATTGGTGGTAGAGCCTGGACAACTATTCCAACAAAATAAAGCAGAAACAGTCTACACAGAAGTACGATAGCTCTCAATCACACACTTTGATTTTTTTGTGGGGGGGGTTCAAATATTTCCATCTCTAAGATCAGTTTTCTCCTCCCAGCTTCCCAGAAGTGAAGCAGAAAAAACCCTATTCCCTGCAAGGAATCCTATTGCCAGACTGGGAAAAGAAAGAGTTACTCCCCACCCCAGTGATGAGGAAGGTCCTAGCCCTAATTGGGGTGCAATTCATCCTTGTGCCCAATGACAAGGGAGATGTTACATTTAACTCAAGCAAAAGGAATTACGAAGCACCTACTCTGAGGCCATGACTTTTCCAAAGGATGTTTCACCTGCTGTGTCAAGAAGACTCCAAGTCAGGTGTTTCACCTCACTTCAGAGTAAGATTGATTCAGCATGTCTGTGTCATCTAGTAAAAGGTACTCTCATCCAGATATCTGCAGAAATTATGCCCTGATACACTGCAATGTGTAGGATACTGCTGGCAAAGTAAACTGCTTTTTTTTTTTTTTTTTTCCTTTTTTATTCATGCCAAAGTTCTCTCTGTGTTCTCAAATAAAAGACTGTCCTTGTGCAGAAGTTCCTTCTGATATAAAGTTTCTTTGTGTCACTTGCTTCTCTCACTAATTCATCTCTAATAGAGCAATTACTTTATTATGCAGAACCAGTGGTAATACACATTATTATATAACCTTAAAATGCTTCTGTCAAATTGGAAGTGTTAAAAGAATGAGGAAACTTTGAGATAAATCAAAACACATGATATTCTGCAAAAGGCTTCTAGACATTCCTTTGAATATTTCTAATGTACTTTCTGTAATTTCTACTGCAGATAAATTCTCTCAGGTTTCATCTCTTGCTTCACAATAAGTTACCTATGACAATTAAAGACTTTGACTGGAATTAATATTATATTGTTCACTTTTTTCCCCTTTCTAATCAATTTTTATTTTAATGCCAAAATTGCCTTGCATATGTCTTTCACACTCTCAATAAGTTTCTAGAAGGCATTAAACATTCTCGCACAATGATCTCTATATGCATTTTAGCAGCTACTGTTTACTGCTGTTTCCAGGATTTATTCCTATATTTTGTATTACTTTAGCTGTTACTGAGCTATTTAAAATATTCATGCTTCATTCAAATGCCACTCTGTTGCACTTACTTAACACAACTGCCATCCAGACTTAATAGGTAGGGATCTGGTTTTTTGGTTTCAGCAGCAGTTTTCTGCTAATGACAAAAGAGCACCACGAAACATGCTACCTTCTCTCTTTGTGAGATTTTTATGGGTGTCAACCCAGAGAACATTCTGTCTTTCAAAGCAACAGCACACTTAGGAATGAAGAAATTTTTTTTCAAGTAATGGCATTTCTCAAAGTTCAACTGAGTCTGGAAGATTCTTGGAAGTTTCCTTGCTTTTTAATAAACCCAGAGATTATGAATACTGCAGCAAACATAAGTAGGCGCATATGGAAATAATAATTAAAAAAAATAAAAATAATGAACTGCTGCTATCCTTGACTCCTCTGTGATTTTCCTGCTTGGGCTGAGCATGATAAAGCCTCAGGAGTCCCTGTGTCTTCTCTCAGTCTGTCCTGGCATTTGCCTAGGATAATGCTGTGTTCCAGTCCCCATTTGCTACACATTAGTCTGACATCAGCTTTTACAGGTTGAAGAGAAGGATCACTGAAAGGTACATTCTGATTTAGGAAAACACAAGGACACTTATCTTGACAAAAGGAAGGACTGAAGTGTCAGTCTGCTCCACTTTCAAAAGTACTTTCTGGAACAGCCATGAAGATTCCATTAATCAATCAGCACTTAATAATGATGACTGAGGTATGGGTAGTGGAGACAAGCCACTAATATCTATTGTTAGTCACATTTTATTTTCTTAAGAGATTGAACCTGGAAGTGAAAATGATGAACCTATTTTTGCCATCCAGTCTAAGTGAAAAATCAAACAACAAACTGAACTCGGCACCCATAATGAATAGCAAACTCTTTTGAAATTCTAATGATTCAAAGTATTATTACTAGTAATGTAAAGCAGAATATCTGTCTAACTGAATTTCTGAGACCCATCCATCTAGATTTAAACAGTAATCTCCTAAAAGCAAAGCCCCCAGCTCTCTGAAAAGGCTGCCAAGGTTTTAAAAGGTATGACAGAGGTATGTCATTTTCCATCCAGAAGATAATAAAGCTTTTTATTATCTTTAGTCTACACCCCATGCAAGGCACGCAGCAGTGGCAAGCCAATGTCATCATGCTAAACACAGACATGTTTGGGGCTTTATTCAGCCCTTGTTAGTTAAGTTCAGTAGCTCAGAAACACTTGCAAACTAAGTGCTGGTCAGTCAAGCCCAAAGGCACATTATTAGCTCAGTAACTATGAGCCCACCACCACATTTGTGCCCCAAGAAAATGTGACAAGAGTTAAATGTAAAAATACAAGCTCACTGTCCTAACAGAGGCTCCTGGGATCCAGAGCAATGGGGAACAGGGACACTGCAAATTTAGAGGTGAATATCAGTTTTGCTGCTGATGATGCCTTTCTCAGTGCAGGGAGACTTAGATGCTCCTGCAACAGCGCAAACCAGCCCTTCCTGTGCCCTTGGGGACGTCATCAAACCAAACTCCACAGGCCATGTCTCCTGAGGCATGGAGACACAGGACATGTGGAGACATCTCTCCACACTTGTCCTACTAAGATGTGGACAAATGCAGTCTGGATGCCATGGTGGGCTTATCTTTGGCTTGCATCCACTGCCAGCATGGAGAGACCACCAAAAAGTAATTGTTGTGTCCTATATTATTTCATCATGTTCTCAAGGAGACCTGTTGGTGTAACAGTGCTCTACAAGCTTTGTTAGGACATAGGAGTGAAACTCAGCTAGGAAGATTTCCATCTGTTTGATCAGCCAGCTTCTCAGACAAACACCTTTTAGGCAAAACTCCAGCGTTTGCAATCAGTGAGATACAGCTGCTCCTGCCCAAGCTTTTGAAGCAAACCACTAATAAGCATGATTTTCATCTCAGAGAGAAAGAAGTTTTAATGCATCTCTGCTTCCAGCTGTCCCCTTGAAATCCCTGTGCTTTATGGGGAGATCAAATAACTTTATCCCTGTTGGAAGAGAGATTATCAAAGAAAAATAGAGCCAAGCACATACTCTCTCGTGTCATCTCCAGCTCTCCCCCACTTGCAGAACTTCAACATGGGGCAAGAGGCCACTCAGGTGGAAGACATTTCCCCAGATAGAAGGCCAGATAAATCAGGTGCTGCTTTACCCTAGCTACTCCAGAAATTGTCTTCATAAGGATGGTGCTGATTTATTACTGGAAAAATGGAGGGTTAAAAGGTGCAGTTCAGTTTGTCCCTGTGACTTCAGCAGATCAGCATTTTAATCATAGGCAAAGGTCAGGTGGACCATTCTCCCTCCTCCTCTCCTTTGCAGCACAGACAGGTGGGCATTCACCATGCCAAGCAAACTGCTAAGGGAAGGATTTCTTTCTCTCCCTGTCATGCTCCTGCTTGCCAGGTTAATCCTGAAGAAAATGGAGGGTCAGCTTTACCTTCACTGTAAATCCACTGCTTTGGCCTTTCAGCAGTAATCCCTCACAGAGGATGGCAGAGGACAATAGGCATTGCACTGATTTCATCCAGCCTGCCCGAGTGTTGTCTGTTCCTGGAGCTGGTTGTTTCACCCTTTAATTTGGGAAACAATCTGAACTCAGATTTCCTTTGCCCTAACTTGACAGTGAGTGTTATCTCCATTTATTGACCAAATGGAGAAATCTAGGAGGCTCAGACACTGAGTCTAAGGGAGTTTGTAACAGCCCTAAAATAAATCCCAGGGCTCCTGCTTTATCTGCCACTTTTCTAATAAGAATCATCATGAAGATTTTTTGTTCTCATTAATTCCACCTCAACCTGCAGCACATTTTGAAAATTAGGCTGTGTTCTGCCAGGACAACAGACCACAAGGAGAAAAAAAAACAGCCTTGTTCTCTAAATCCCTTAGGGGAATGAGGTTTACTGTTGCTCATGGAATTTCCTCTATCAATCAATAGCTGGTGTAGGGCTTTTTTATTATTATTATTATTATTATTTGTAGATTAGCAGCACCTGTAGGCAGAAGAATTTCTATGATGTTACCTTTATACTTTCTTAAAGACATCTTAGGAAATTAAAAACAAATTCTTGATTTACGACACCTTGATTTCTTTATAACATGATAGGTCTCCACCAAGTAATACAAAGGCCATAAGAGCACAACAGATAAAAAGGAAACAAGTCATGCATATCAATGGCGTGTCTCCATCAACCTGGGGAGGTAATAACTGGGTTTTCCTTATTTTAAGGAGCATTCTTTATCACATTAGACTTTCCTTCCCTAAATTGTACTAAGATGAATTGTTTTCCCTGTATGAAAAGACAAAAGATTATCCAACTTCTTGCAGATTTGAATCTTCAAAGAATTCAGCTAGACTATATTCAGGTCAACTTTTCACGAAGTTGAAACAATCAGAAAAAAACAGGTTTTGTGTTTTTTGTTGTTTTTTTTTTAGGCCAGCACGTGGAACAGCCACATCTCATGGATCAGCACTTCCATCCTATTGCCCATCAGACCTTGTAAGCAAACAGGTGCAGGCAGACTGTTTGTGTGACAAGTGATTATTAAAAGAACAGAAAAGGCAACAGGGAATTATATTATATCCTGGTTGGGCAAGAACAACATAGTCACAGGGCTGGAATCTGGCAGAGCCCGTGGATTAGGGCATAGGATAGAGACTCTGGCAGAGCCTGTGGATTTAGGGTTTAAAAAAAAAAAATAAAAAAAAATAAAAGCAAAAGCCTGAGTTCTCAGGTGGCCACACATCATCCCTAACATAGACAGAACAGGGCCATGGCTCATTCCACAATGAGCTACCAGCACGGAGTCCTCCTGGAGCCCTCTGGAAGGAGAGGCTTTTACCTGCACTTCCAGAGTTATAGCCCTCATTCCCCCCAGCCCCCAAATTTCAGCACCAGGGAGATGATGGTAAGTGCTGTGTTACCTGTCCTGGCACCAACAGGAACGTTGTCCCAGAGGCAGTGTCCCTGTGATAGCAAGAACTCTAGGAGCAATTTTCAACCTTGCTGTCCCAGACCAAGTGACACAAAATCTCTCCCCATCTCTTGAATTCTCAGTAAATTTATGAAATGTTTTTCTTCCTGTTAACACAAATCAGTAAACTCTTTCCTGGTGTCAGTAGATACTGCTGAATTTCACAATTATCATCTCACACATTTTTCAAAGTAAGCAAAATTTCTTGTGCTTTTTGCTAAATGTAATGTAGTACATTTTGATTCAAATATGTCCATGAAGATATTTTCTACCAGACTTTTTTTTCCTATTATAGATAAAAATATTATAGATAAAGCCTGACTAAACCAATGTATCAGACCAAAAACTGTGTTGAAAGGATGTGAGCTTCCACAACAAAATGCAGCAGAATACACTGCAAATAAGATTATGCTGTACAAAGAAACACAAGAATGATATATTCAAGCAAACACCTCTCTGTATGAATACATCTGTTTTCATGTATTTCACAGAGGGAAATTATTGAAGCCTGATAAAAGTAAATTCTCCAATGACATACAAATATTAATGTAATATAAATTTATATCTGTAGACATACAAAACACCTATGGAAGCTAGATAAAAAATAATTATTCCTGACTTACAAATAGATATGCAGATACATATGAAAATATTTTATACTGTATGCAAAAGATAAGCATTTTAAATAAACACACATACCTCCTTGCAAAATGTAGATTCCTAATGTGTTTGTCTCTCTAATGCAGCAGTCATAAAAAAAAAAAAAAAAAAAAACTGGACACAGTATAATGGGCTGAAATATTACAGCCAAATAGTTTAAGTTAAACAGGCTGCCCATGAGTGCAAAGTCAGGCCCTCAACAGCTACGAAGCACCACTTTTAAAGTGTTCATGTCATTTCATTTTGCTTCCTGGAAAAACTGCATATTTTAATTTCATGACAAATTATTTCACAAAATCTCTGCCTCAGGATGAACAATGCCTGCTGCCTGGAAAATCTCCCCATATAGATTTTTGTCCTCATCATTTAGCATGTGGCTCCGTGCATTATTTATTTTGCAGGATCCAAACCCTGCACTAAAAACAAAACATTAATTTACTCCTTGGGCTTTTTACTGTGTTGTCATAAGAACTTCAGGGGTTTTTTTCCATGTTGTCACAAGAACTTCAGGGTTTTTTTTCTGATGTTTACTGCCTGTTTTCTCAAGAACTAATGTGTGCCATGGAGAGATTATTAGCAAATTTACTCATTATCATCTCAGATACAGAGGGTTATTATAATCCATTTCTCCAGATCTGTATTCAACTGACTTAAGCAACATGGCTATCCTGTCACATTTGCATTTCTGTAACAAGTGAGAAAGGGGTCTCCATGCACACATTCATAACACAATCTTTTGTCCTCAAAGACAAGGCCATCCAAGGCATGGGTGAAGGGCATCAGGACACAGAATGAACCCCACGTTTTTTTTTTTTTGACACAGGAAGTCCTTCTCAGACTGATTGCAACACACTTTTTTGCTCAGCCCAGCAATAGTTACTGCTCTGGGTACATTTTGCACCCAAGGTCCTGAATTCTCACTAATGAGTAGAAGGAAATTCTGGAAAGCCCAACTGGAGACATTTTCAAAGGAGCTGGCAGAGTACTGAGAGAAACAGCTGCAGCCAGCCTGGGGACAGAGTGAAATTCTGGTCCTGGCTCAGCTGGTGGAAGGGCTTCAGCAGGGTCCAGTATGTGCCTCAGCTTCCTCCAGAGCCTTTTAGGGTTTTGTGCTGATTCGTAAGAGTGCCAAGCCTCAATATTTTTTTCCATAGCCTGGCAGGAATTTGGGATTAATGCGTGGATCCTGGCCTTCTTTCTTGCTTAGCAGTGAACTACGGTGGTGAGCTCTGGGTCACCTTTAGGTTCTCTTTGGACAGGAAGGAGATGAGAGCTAAGATGGGAGGAACAAGCAGTGCCCCTAAGAGCTGGTGTGGGAATATGGACTTTCTCTATACAATTGTTTGCAGAGAATTATCCCTTCAACAGTTAAAGCAGAAAACAGCCTCATGCAGCCGAAGTAGCATCAGCAGTAGAGATTGGAAAGTGCTGGTGGAGTGCCCAGTGTTTCCTCATAAAAAGTTTCCCCTTGAACCCCACATTATCCAAGTATCTAACTGCCAGAACTGCACTGCTTTTGCTGCTCCAAAGCTACAATATTTTTTGTAATTAGTAGAACACCAAGCCCACTGCTGTTCACTTTAGGTACAACAATCTCAGTAAAACTCAGTTAATGAACCGCATAAAAATGGCCATCTGGTTTTGAGTTGATTTTTGTTTCCTCTAAGGCTATTCCACTAAGTCATGCCTGCCAAGCTGCCACCCAAAAACACAGATCCATGATTTGAGCTCCTCCATCCCCAGCCCAAACCAGTGACCATTCTGCTTTCTGAGCTGCTGAGCAATTCCTAGGATTTTTGCACCTCTTTTGCTCAAAGCCAGGAATCTCCACAGCTCTGCTGACAGAATTAGTGCAAGGATGCGGAGGAGACAGATACAAAATGCATTTCTATTCATTGTCACTGGAGCAGCATCGCTATCTCCCCACTTGTCTTTAGGATAACAATAGAACTGCCTTGTCAGCCAGCCAGCAAAACAGCTCCAAACAGCAGCACAAAGCAGCAAAGAGGTTCAAGTTAGCAAACACGGGATCTCGACGGTTCCCTGCTGGGCACCACAGCTATTTAGAGAGAAATCTCTTTAAACAAACACCGACTTCCATTGATACGTAAGATTTTCACCTCTTTCCTTTGGAACTGTAGCGTTTGGGAGCCCGTGCTGTCCAACATCGTAGGCCACAGTTGGAGCCAAAGATCTGCCAACAGCCCCAGGGGTTGCCAGCTTTGCAGAATACGTGCACAGGGACTGTGGCTTTGGGAAGCATGTGAAAGCCATGCTGAGAGCCAAGAGGAAATCTGGGACTCCTCAGGCAACACAATGTACGCTGCCATGGCATAAGGAGATGTTCAGGGGTAACCAAGGCAGGCTCACGCTGAGGCCTGGCAAGCAAGTGAGTAGGGAGAAAGGTGAGGAAGAGTCCAAATGCTTCTTGTTTAGCTAACCCAAGAGAAGAGGGCCAGGACAGCCAGCAGTAGAACTAGGATGCTCTACAACATCAAAGGATTCAGTAGTCTGGGACACAATGAAAGATGCTGGATTAAATTTTCCATTCTTCTGCCTTGCAACTAATACTTGTTTTTAACCACCACCCAGATACCTCCTCCTAACATCAAAATGAACAAGAGACCTAATCCCAAGTCTCTCTGGGATTTTGCATTAGGGAGGCTGCCTGCAAAATGGGAAGCCACGTTTCTTTCCCTGGCCATAAAGCATCAATGGGAGGATGTTTCTTCTTGCTGTGCTGTGGGCAGAGAGTGGGGTGAAGAGCAGTAACAAACCCAGCCTTGGTCTAGGTACTGCACAGGACATGTATCAAAGACAGAGCAGAGCTGGGTGTGAGATGAGGAGGTTGAGGTCATGAAGTAAGAGATGGGAACACAATGAGGTAACACTATCCAAGCCAGAGGTGTGAGAACTGCTAATTGCAGGAGCATGTTGGAGGGGAAGAGTCAAGAAGAGAGACCTGAGAATGTAAGAGTTAGAAGAAAAATGAAAAACTACAATAAATTCCTAAGAGCTCAGCTCTGCTGCACTGACACAAAACCTGTGACACAGGGAGAGGTTTGTCTTAAAACTGAAATTCACATTTTAAAGCTGTACCTTGTAAGCAAAGCGACACTTTTTACCTAGAGATCTGAAATGTCACATCTTCCCTGCAGTGACATTTTGGTGACAAAATGAAGTTTCTGTTTGAAAGCAGTTTTTGCTTTTCACCTTGTCACTTTTCAGAACACCTGTAACACATTGTACTATCAGGGGGTTGTGCTGTCTTTGGAGAATCGTGCTCCTTCATTGCACTGGAAACAGTTTTGAAGAACTCAGAAGCCAGATGTGTTTCTTTCCTTGACTAGAGCAAAAGTTCAATTACAAAGTGCAGAGTGTTCTGCATGAAACCATCATTACCAAAGCCAGGCTGTGAGAGCAGAAGAGTCTTTGTGAGAGGATGAGTAAAAGAGCCTGTGCCAGGAGGAGATGGGGTAGATCATTGCCTTGGCTGAAGGAGATAGACCCTAACTCAGGTGGGAACATTCCTCCAACTGAGAATAATCTGTGCCAGGGCTTGGAAATGAGAGGTAGATATTTAACCTCATGTGAGCGAATGAAGGAAAAAGGATCCTTTTGTTCTGAGGCTCATGAAGAGTGGCTTGGTACCAGTTGTTGCCTCATTCTTCACTTGAAAGATTTCAGAATACAAAGCAATATCATGTGCTAACAGAGAAGCAAACTATACAGAAATATCCTGAAGAGTATCCTGTTGTATGCAGCAGATATGTTCTTCATGCCCAAAAAAGAATATGAACCAGCACTGACAATCTAGTGTGACACAAAACCAAAGCAACCACGTTTTGGACAGCTGTTGCAGAAAATAAAGTGTAGAGAGATGTTATCAGCAAATGCAATCATCAACAGAAGTTATGATTTCCCAGGTCAGTATTTTTCCCTTACCACCAGATTTTTGTAGTACAGATAGGTGATGGTGTTGAAGGATCATGCTGGTAATTCTTTGGCAGGGGAAGGAAGAAAATAGAAACATACCAGAATTTTAATTGTCATCAACAACTCAGTCCTCTAGCATTTAAACCTCTGAATCTAATTGAAGATGTAAGAAAGTTTTTTGCTTTTCTTTAAGTGAATAAATCATTTTTGGAAACCAGAGGCTTGCACCAAGGACAGATTTCATAATTTTGTGGATCAATCCTGTGCCACCTTGACTTTACCCATGTCACCAATTTCACCTGCAGCGTTCCTAGTTATTTCTAGTCTAGCTATCCACATAGTGGTGTCAAGGAATTGCATGCCTGCTTTTAAGCTACAGCTTCCAGTTAATTCCTGGGCTGTATCCAGATTATGTAGAGGACAAGGATAGTTAATGTTAGAGAGCATAAGAAAAAATCAGGAGATGTACACTCAGGTTTCAATTATACAAATCAGGAGAGGGCTTTAACTTGAGTACATCCAAAAACATGATCTAGAACACAATACGCATTAAATAATCTGTGAGAAAACAGGGCAAGCAAGTTACACTGTCAACAAAATAAGACATCAGGACAATTTTCTTCAGTATGCCTGTTTACCTTCAGAACTCACCGCCACAAGGTGCCAGAGACCAAACCAGGGTTTAACAATGATACAAGAAATTGAAGTTGCTGACAGTAACAAAAGTTTGAATAAAAATGCCAAGGTTCATCAGCTTCCACAACTCTGGTTTGAAGCCATATTTCATGGATCTTTTTTAACTTTCTCTACACAGCTGTGGCTGGTCACAGAAACACTCCAAGACACAGGGCTAAGAGGCTTGAATTCCTGAGCTCATCCAGGAGGGTAAGTCTGTTTTATGCACTCTAGCCCTTATTTTCTGCTGCTGCATTACCTGAGGTTTTGTCAACACACAAAGTAGTCAGAGAATGCTGCTCAGGTATCAAATTCCCATCCCCTTGGGATGCACACAGGGACTCAAGGCACCTGAGAAACACAGACAACTAGCACTTCCACACTGCCATCTAAAAAGCTGGTTTTTATGGAGCTTGTCCTGGCAAAGCAATGCCCACCCCTCAAGACAAAACAATGGGTGGTGAAAGCACAGGCTCCATCCCAAAACACACACTTCATTTCATAGGGCAGCTCATGCTGCAGCTTTGACATCTGCAAGACCAGGAGGAGCACACTGATGCAGGGGAAAACAGACCCAAGGGGGCTGCCTACAGGCAGAGGAAGAGATACCTCTCCTTCCTCCCGAGGCTGAACTTGTCCAACACACGATTGCAAACCAGGATGCTTCCCTTCCCTGTGCTCCTTGGAAGGATTTATTGAGCACACCCAAGGCCAGTGTCTCACCCATCTCATCCACAAGAGTTTTTGTCACATCACCCTGAGGGCTTAGGGGTCCTGCTGAAGCCAATTTGACAGGAAGGAACTTGCTGCTTCCAGGCAGATCCATTTACTCAGCCCTCGGAGTAGCAGTGTGCACTGCAGGGGCATTCCTAGCTCTCAGCCTGACGGAGCTGTCAGGTCCCATTCATTGCAAAGCCACCGAGTCCTCAACACCTCCCCCGCTCCCCCGACGAATGCAGCGAGAGCTCGGGTGCCGCCACTCTGCCCTTAGACAGGAGCCGGTGATTGATGCACAGCAGTAATCGCCAGCGCTCATCTCCGGAGAGTGAAACTTCATTTCATAAAGGCTTTTTAGGGTGGGAGGTGCAGGTCAGGACTCGGGCACACTCATGTCTTTTAGAGACAAACCAGCAGGGAGCTCGCACAAAACCACCTCGGCGCAACAAGTCACGGCTGGCGAATTAAAGAGGAAAACAAGCCCAAGCGCCTCTCTCATTAGTTCAAGCTGTTCTTACCTGAAGGGTGGAGAGAAGGACTTGCAAGCCACTGGCTTCTTGTTCTGCCATGCTGCTCCCCACTCACACTCCCTTTTCCAGCAGCAGACACAATGCAGCTAAAAAGCAAAGCTGCCAAGTTGCCTTGCTGCTGCCCCTGTGCCGTTTAAGAAACGAAGAAGCTAAACACAGATCCCCGGACACATGCACACTGCTACCACCAATAATCACAGCAATGCAACTCTAGACCTCAGCAGGAGAGATAAATGTACCCCCTCCCTCCGAGCTCTCCCACTGTGACGAGAAGATTAATTCCTATATAAAGAATCCCAGGGATTAAGGAAAGTGCTCAGGAAAGGTCTGGGTGCTTGGTGTGTGGCGGGGAGAGTGTGGGGAGGGTGGCAATAGCAACAAGAAAGCAGAAGAGCTACAAACCTCAAAAGAAAGCCAGGGAGAAGGGAGGGAGCATGCTGGCTGCCTGACAGGCATTCCCAGCTGACCTGCTGATCCGTTCCAGACCCCGCATGGACTCGTCTCCATTTGATTCTGTTCCAGTGAAACTGGAGAAACGGAGAAGGCAGAGGGAGCAGGAGAGATGCCCTCGGTCTTAACGAGCGCTGACAACAAACGGAAGATACACCCGGCATGAGGGACAGGTGGAGGAGGCTGGCCGAGGCTCATAGAAGGTTTTTGGCTTTCAAGCCCCGTGTTTCTCCTGAGTTGCAGCTGCCACGGCCACAGGCAGTGCCCTGCCAGGCAGGGAGCACACAGAGGGGCATCTCGTGGCCGCACGGCAAAGGCCCGGGAGGAGAGCGACCTCAGCAAGGTGCAGCCTGGGGAGAGTTTGATTCAGGGGTCACTACAGTGATCCACACGTGTCTGTCTGTATACAACTACAGCAACTCGGGGTGCAGTTCACCCCCCGGTGCAGAAGCCACGCTGTAGTAGAGTTGTAGTTGTAGCTCAAATTCCTAGGAGGGCACGGAATCCACTTTTAGCTTCAGCTCAACGATATCAAAGGACTGGGTAAACACGAAGGAGCAGATAAAGAAGTTGAGTAGAGGACTTTCCATTAGTCCAACACAATTTTTTTTTTTTTCAGGGGTGCAGCAATTTCAGTTCAGTTTTTGTAACACCAGGAAGGTATTTTTGACTCAGGCATGCTTCATGGTGGTTTGAAAGCTGACAGGAGAAACAAACACTTGATATGCAGGCCACAAAGGCTAGATCTTGTCTTTTCTATTTGGGGACATTAATTTCAGGTTTCTTACTTCTTGACTAACATTCTGCTGTGGGACTTCCTGGTCTCTCCAGTTGGAGCTTTTTCACTTTGAAGGAACAGCTATGGATTTTTGAAGCAGTAACACGAATCTTGGTCTCCTGGCGCAAGGCAGAGTCTTACAGATGTCAGCACCACAACGAGACATACCAGAAAGCCAACATGCACACACTTCCTTTGGTGATGTCAATGAAATGAATAAAACATTCCAGTCTCAGCCAAGGACTATTGACATGTGATGATCATTATACCCTGCAGAACCTCCACTGATCAAGTGCTTTAGGCACATGGTAAAAAAAATCCTCCTCAGCTCAGCAATGTGAGAACAAGTGGCACAAGCATGACATTCCCCAGTTTCTGTGCATACCAAAGTCCCAAGGTGTCACTCCCAAGTTATAAAATAGACCAGATTAAAATACCTTTGTAATAATTATGGAGACAGTTGCCCATTCAAAGAGAATACTAAGAGGACCAGTGATTGATGAACAAGATGCTCTACATACAACTAGGCAGAAAAAGAAGGCAAAATTACTTATTTCCTATAGAATTTCAGGTTCAGAGATTTTAATTTACTGTAAAAAATGTTTTATTTCAATTAAAAATGCCATATTTTTCATATGTATCTGGTGTTCTGCCCTTAGAGCACTGAATCTTTGGCTATTTTGAGTAATGAGTATCAGGTCTTAAAAAGCTGAAGGATCTCTCCATTATTCCCTTTGCAAAAATATGAATCCTAAAATCAATGGAATCACCCAGTGCTGGTCTTAGTCTTCAAGAGTTAACACACTTGTCAAGTGACTTTGAACCAAGGCTTTGGTATTTCTTTCACATCAACAAGGCTCAATAAAGTCTAACAACAGATTACATATACGAAGGGGAGGGAACCAAGGGAACCCAGGCACAGTGACCACACATTGGCTGGGTAGGAGGAAGGATTTTATGGTCACTGCCATCACACTAAGTCTTTTCCACATTAGCACACTGACAGAAGACGACTTCAGAGTTAATTAGAAGCTGTTCTAAGGGCCTCTTCCACACTGTCATTTCATTGTCTTTCTTCTAATAATTGTACCTGTCACTAGATCTGTGTGGATTTGCAGACAGCAGTGAGAGCTGATGGATGCATGCCCTGGGTCCTCTCCCTCACCATATCACACAAGCAGATCCCCAAGCCCTCTAGAACCAGGATCAGTTCATGAATGTCACATGGTGATCACCTCCCCCTCTTGCATCTTAAGATGCTAGATGAGTATTTAGTTTTCTGCCCTACAAACAACATTGTCATGTGCTATGGATTCCTATCTTTCATAAGCCCTTCCCAGATCCCAGTGGTCTGGTTCTTCCTCTCTGTGTAAGGAAGCTTTAGAAACAGTTGCAAAAATTCCACTGCAAAGACATAGAACAAAGAGAAAGGGAATATCAACAGCAAAGCTTCAGTGGAAAAAAAAAACAAAACATCTTCTTCAGCGTTTTGGGGTACTTAGCTTGGTTATGGTAAGAGTGTACAAGAAACATACACCAAATCTCTGGAGCTTGCTCTCCAGATTTGAAAACAAGACCAAATTAAAAGAGTGATTAACAAACAGAAATGCTAATGAAAGACCTCAGAAGTGACAGTGATGTTTACACTGATGTAAGATGTACAAGCAAAACTCCGTTGAAACCAAATTCTCAGCTTTAAATCTCAGAGGCCTCTAATTATTCACCATTCCATAGCCATTACTTGCACCTTCTGCTGAATTTTCAGCTTTGTTTTTAGTGTTGAAGAACAAGAGGTCCCCCATCTCAACACACAGAGGCTAAATAAATTAGGAAGCCTACAGGGAGAGATGTCAGAAGTAAAGCATACAGATTCTCCCTTTCTGTTCATATTACACTGCCAACAGAGTTTGAAGATGAGCTTGTTAGAGTCTATATTGATATTGTCATTGTTTCCCCTGTGCCCTTAGGTTTATGTGATCCTCAAACAAAATGAAAATTAAACTCATGACTTCAGCTTCCTACTAGTGCTGGAGTTAATGTTCTTGGGGGGGGGGGACAGAGGGGATTAGAAGCACAAAAGCAGGAGCTCTGGGCTCTCTGCAGGTGCTGCACAAGCTCAGACCAGCAATTTTCTTTTCTTCTGCTCCAGGGCTCAGACACACAAACAAGTTAGAGATGTCATCTGATCTCCTGTAACTATGTGTATATACTTTTAGCCCCGAGCAAAGGGAAGATAATTCAGGATCATTTTACCTGCATTAAAAGAGCACTCAGGCCAATTATTTCACATTTTATGAGCATATGCAGAAACCATTACCATGAATCAGCTGACACTAAGTAATTTATTAACCACAGCAACTTTTTCCTGTGTCTAAACCTATGTTTTTCCCATGACATTTTGAAGTTTTCCTCTCAGAGATGTTGTAAAGCTATGAAATTTGCAACTTTCATCTAGAAACATTATACAGGAAAAAAAAATACTACAGCTATAGAATTGCATTAGAATGCTATAAGGCTAAAAATCTCTGTGGATGAGATAATCTGGAAATTTGCCTTGTTAATGAAGTGATGAGAGGAAGACAGAAATACTCTGCCAGGTACCTAACAATCATAGCATTATTGATTTGTAAATTAAAAGTGGGAAACCCATACAAGAATAACATATTTATACACAATTTTCCTGTGTTATTGTCACATTTGCATTGACTGTTGCCTCCAAAACAATTCAGCTTTTTCTGACCCCACTGAATTACATTACAAAGCAATTTGCAAACTGAAGCCCAAAGAAGACTAAACACAACTAATCTAGCTCCAGAATGAATATCACCAGAATAAAGTGACCAGACACAGCCAGGCTTCACATTTCCCTCTCAGAGTTTATACCAACAAACTGCAGGACTCAGTTTTTTGACATTTAATGCTAATGAAGTCCAAGTAACAAAAATCATCTTGGAAACCTGCGATTAAGCTGAGGATATTTTCTTCCTGATTAAACTGACATCAGTTTTGCACTCAGATTGCACACTTGGTTTCTTATAAGACTATTTCCACTTTTAAACCAGTGAGATATATTAGAGAACAGCCAGGTTCCACTGAAAATGGGGGGAAAATAAAATATAACTTATTAAATTACTAATTCAAAGCCAGCCTGAGTTTTGTGAAACACAATCAAAGTATCACTGTATAAAATACCCAGTTAACTGTCCATGCTTCATCTATATTAGAGGGAGGAATGAGTTCCCCTGCAAAAATTACATATAGCCAAGAAATTTATATATTTTAATAATGGAATATTGGTTTTTTTTTATTTGGATGCCTTTTTTTCTCTAACAAACTTTTCATTTTCATTATCTTTTACTAAAGTACAACGTTAATGATAAGTGATCACCAAAACAAAATTAATATATACAAAGATGGGGCAGAGATGATCCTGCATTTGTGAATGCCTATGTACACATTTACCCATCTGAATAACATCTTCCCTCCAGAAATAATTTTTTTACAGTAGAGAAATGGTTAAAATGGAAGTGAAAACACAAGTCATGACACTGAAATTGATTTTCAGATGCTGCTGGAACTGCTCCAAGGTTCCTGCAGCCCGTGGACAGGAAGTTAATATCTTCTGGGTCAGAAACAAACCAGTGGAAACTGCTGGTGTTTCACTGGTTTACTATGAGGCTGGTCATGTACAGAGTGCCAGGGGCAGAGAGGGGACCAGGCAGGCTCAAGCAGAGCTTGGTTTCTCTGGAGACATCCCTGTCCATCCTCCCTGCAACAGTATGGCCCAGGGAGCATTAGCTGGGGGACAAACTAGAGCTCATTTTTACAGCAGCACGATGGCCAAGGCTGTAACATACAGATACACCAGCACCAGGATTTTGTGAGATACTGTGGATGCATTGTCTGCTGTGTCAGTATGCAACTCAGGATATTTTCTTGCATCACTCTTCTTCCTGACTACTGCTGAGAGACATGCTCCCAGGGATGCTCCCATTTCTTTGTCCCGTGTCACTAAAACCCACACCACCTATAAGGTGATTAATGGAATCAGAGACCTGCTGCAATAACATGTTAACCCAGGCATGAAAACACACCTGCATTTACTGCACAGGATCAAGCAGCATCTACATAACCTCCATATATTTTGGATCTCATTTTGAATATCAATGGACAATATTTTGGCAAAGAAAACTTTGAGTCATTGATCAAGTCAGCCATGAGCTCTGTCAGAAACCAGAAACAGAAGCAGGCTGGTTCAGTGCCATGCTGCTTTTTCCTTCATTTAAGAATAAAAATTTTCATTTGTCATGTATGTTTCTTGTACCCTGACAGACTGTCAAATATCCTGAAATATACTTTGTTGGGCTCTCATTTAATTCTAATTTATGAGAAGCAAGCATTATATTTAATGCACATGCATTACTTATCTTGAGAAAGATGTATTTAGCCACTTGACTGCTGCCAAATGTTCCCATTTTGTCCCTATAGAGGCCCTTTCTGTGTTATCCACTGCCTCAGACACAAGAGGAACACAATACTTGCTTTCCTAGTGAACGCTACAAACAGGTTCAAGTCAGATCTACCTACTGTGTAACTGATTGCTTCCGGTCCACTGAGAGAGGAGACACCTGCTATGCCAGTCAATCTGCAAGACAGAGACAGGTAAAGTCCCTTCCTGTGCTGCTGAGTCTTCTGGATGTTGATAGAGCACACACTGCATGGGGCTGACTATCCCACCTCCAGCCAAACAGCCCATAATGCCACCCCCATGTTGAAGGACAACAGGAGGGATGTATTGGAGATGCAGGGGAAGAGGCTGAAATAACAGCAAAATAGTTAAATGAAAAGCATCGATGCTTTATTCCTCTTTGTCAGGTCCCCAGACAGCAGCACGAGGCAAAGGCCCCTTGTTCTGATGCTTCAAGCTCAGTGAATGTTTCTGCTGGACAAATCATCCTCCCCATTTTCCCACAAACATAACTATATCAGGCTTTTCAATTGATTATAAAAGGGAACCATTCCTTTTCCTACCCTGGCGACCCGGCTCGCCTTTTCTTTGTCACATCTCTTGTCAATTTTATCTGCTTTAATTTAATAGTATGTGGCACCCCCATTGTAAAAGTGTGAGGACAGACATCAGTGAAAGATGGGGAAGAATCCACTTTGCTGGAAGTTTAAGGAAATCGACTTTATGCCACTCAGATGCAACAGTACACAAAGCTTTCCCATTAACAGAACAAATCGTGTTGTAGCTGTATTTTCTGTTTGTCTCACATTTAGCATCTCTTGCAGAGCAATAAACAGTATGTGAAGGTGACAGAAAGAGGTGGCTCTGAAAGGGTAAGAAATAAAGAAAAAGGAGAGAACTCAATCCAAATGAGAAGCCTGGTAGATTAAGCATTTTAATAAGCCCAGCAGATGGAGGAGAACATGGAAAGTTTGTCTGTTACAGATGATACCATATCAGGACACAGAAATTTAACTCCCAAAGAGATTCCCCACTACAGTTTTTGTACAAACCTTTGGGAGTTTGTAGCCTCATCCTCCTTCCCCTGGTCTTGCTTTGCTTGGTTCAGATTCCAAAATGAATGCATATCAATCATCTCCCAGTTCAATACAGGGCTGAACTGGAGAGCAAGAACACACAAACAAAAAAAAAGCAAAATGCAGGGGGGTTCTCGCTTGCACAGTTCACTGTAGTCTGGTGATACTATACTGTTAGCTCATATTTAATGCTAAACAGATTATTGAAAGAAGTATCATCTAAGGAAATAAAGCATTTTAGACCAGTAGTCCTCTGAACTTGGCCTTTGCAGTAGTAACAAGCACTTTAACCCATGCAATCCATGTTTCCAGCAACAGCTGCTATTGAAATTCATTAATTGTGTTTAACAATCAATGCTGAATGACTCCCTCTGCTGACCCACCCCAAGGCATCAGAAGCCATCAGAGTGACTTCTCTCTAAACATAATGTAATCAAGTGCAAACAGACTCCCAAGAAAACTCTTCCTGTGGCCCTGTCTCATGGAGGCAGCAGTAACAAAAACATTCCTGGTGGAAGAACACCCACCCTGTTTCCCCTGGGCCCATCAGACTTGGCTTTCTCTAAAGCTGGAGATGAATTCTCCAAGCGTACAGGATCCTCAGTACATCTAACTGAGATTTGGCTAAGAATTAATCTGAAAAATAGTTTGTGACAATAAATGAAGCAGTGCTACAGAGGCCTTGGAAGCAAGCTGTCATCACTGAGGGCTTCATGAGAAACAGCTGAAACAGAGGACAGCCCATAATTTACAATCCTGTATCACTCAACTCTTCCCCATCCTCAGTGATGAATGGTTCCACTTGTGAATATGAACACAACAAAATTTAAAATGCAGGAAGATCTGCACTGCAGGGAAGGAAATCATCCCAGAGACTGTAAGGCTGAGGGACAGCATGTATCCACATTTTGCTTTGACTGATTGAAAGCAGACAAGGTTCTTGGCTATGGAAGGAATTCATGACTATGTCTTTGGACAAAAGGTATTTCTGACTTTCCTCCACTCCACAGTACAGAAATACATTCTACTTCTCAGCCCCTTGGTTATGTAGAAAAGTTGTTCCTTGCAAACACTCCTAGACAGAAGCAGTTCAAAAAAGCCAGCCCAGCTTCCCACATCCATGAACCCAATGGAGACACGAACTACTGGCATGTTGTATGCCCACAGATTCTATCTGTGATTCCAGGCTCTGCCTCCACTCCCCATTATAGGGGTTTTATCCCAACTCTGATCTCTTCTACCTCCCTGGAGGAACCCCTGCAAACTTGCTAAATAAGATGGCTTGATACAATCTCAGAAGAGCCCTCTTGTCGAAGTGCAAACCCTGTGGAAATCATCTCAGGCAAAAACTATTTCTGGAAGCAGTAGAGTTACTGAAGCTTGGCTTCCTTCTGAAAGCAGTTTCACAGTTGACCAGCTGTATCTGAAAGCACAAGCTCCCCAGCTGAAGGAGTGGGGGCAATCACTGTCACACTTGCCTGGTCCACAGAGCCTACTAGAAAAAGCTTTTCCTCCTCAGTGGCACATATTTTTATTGAAATCCCTTGAACTACATTATCTTTGGGATTTCTGCTTGTCTGTAAATCTAATTTTAAAACAGGGGAATGAGTTTTTAAGTTTTCAGAGCTGTGGGGACAAACCCAGAAAGGGCAGGACTACACCAGTCATGTTCCCAAAGGAAAATAAACCAAAGAAGAACAACCATTCAATGCCATTCTCACATAATCTCTGGATACATCATGCCTTTGTCTAGTCTGTATTCAGAACTGAAGCAGTTCAGTCTCACCCAAAAAATCCTCCCCAGCCAAGAAGGGGAATCAGAAAGAGGAGAGAATCACCATGAAGAGAAATAGAAACAGATTTAATGAAATAACAGAACTAACCTCAATGTAAAGCATGGATATTTATACTCAGCCTAGTCCTCAGGAGTAGCAGAGGAAGCAGCAGACCAGGTAGCAAGAAATCCCAGGCAACACAACTTCCTTTCCTCAGCCCATCTCCCCTTTTCCTAATGAGCATGAGGGGAGGGTGTGGGACACACCTGTGCCTCAGCTGGGGGCAGCAGCCCTGCCTGGAGCTCCTGTCCCCATGGCTGGCCTATGGTCCTGTCCTGAGTCACATGGATAATGCTTACTGTCATCTGCCAGTTCAGGTGAGTTACAGACCCCTCCCTCATGGCCCTAAGGTGAATACTCTGAACATGACATAACTGTTAACAATCCCCAGGCGAGACCTCTTGTTCAAGCTGTGATAACTCATCTTTTTAGCCCTGGATGTGCCTGGTACATCCCCTGGTGTGCCTATCAATAGCTCTTGACATGTGCAAAATGCAGTAAATATTAATCCATCAAGTCTCATAACTCCCTCTCGGGGAGTTGGCCAATCATCTCTCTCTAGCTTACACGTAGCAAAGTTGAGGGGAAGTTTCCCAAGGACATGCACAGCATCAGTGGAGGAGGAAGGGAGAGAATACATCTCACTGTGCCCCACTGTCACCCCCTCCCCAAGGGAAATTGAAAGCCATGGTATCTAGGATGAAAGGAAAAAAAAAACAAAAAAACAAAAAAACCCCAAACTGTGTTATCTATTCAGCTGATGAATTGTAATCCCTGCAGTCAAAGAGGCTGTGGCCAGGTGCTCATTTTCAGCATTTCAAGTGTGCAGCCCATATTACTGATGCCTGAGTGTTCATCTGAACATCTGGACCCTTTTGCCTTTTGTGTAATATTTGGACGACTTTTGTTTCATCCCAGAAGCTTGTAAGAGAATCTGCCTTGTCCTGGAGACTGGCTCAGTGAAATCATAGGACTTTTGACTCATTTCTAATGAAAACTTGTCACAGAAGCCAGCTTCAATTAAGAATGACCTCAGAGCTTCATATCACCACCTTTCTTATTGCAATGTGGAGCCAAGTGTTGATTACTCCAGGACCCATCCCAGAAGCTGCTGGCATCAATAAGGACTTGGCCTCCCAGGTAGAAGTCAAGACCTTGTAATGTGGTGTCATCCTGGGAAAAGCAGGGAAAAAAATAACCATCCAGGCAAAGCCTTATCAAATGAGCTGCTTCTCAACTTCATTATCATAAATGTTTCTTGTTCAGCTCATTACATGAACCCAGTTCTCCAAGTATTTCTTCCAACATTTGTTAGGGGAGGGGAGCCCTGTGGCCTGATATATTCACTTCTCCTCCCTCCTCCAACTGAAAACTCTTCAATCACTGTTGACTCTTTTTCAGAAAAACCTTCATTTCATTAAAATTTAATTATTGGTTTAATTAAAATAGGCAAGCAGCAGTGTGAGATGTGTACGGTTTGTTTTGAGTTTGGTTTGGGGTTTTTTTTAATGTCTGAAGGAGATTGTAAAGTCCTCATTCATTTCCCAAAGTAGCTTCTGCAAAAAACTGGGCTGCCTTTTCATAAGCCAATTCTCAATACTGCTTTCAAATGGATCCCACAGCCATTCATATAGATTAATTTGGGCAGTGAATCAGATCCTGCTTATTGGCTGCCTTTCAGAACTTACTGATGATGCTTTGGGAGCCCTGCAGTAGAGCCCTGGGAGCTGATGGGACTCTCCAAATGATTAATTAATCCTCATCCAGGCATTTTTTTTTTTCCAGTTCTGTCCTAATTTATTCACATTGCAAACAAATTTAGTCATGGTGAAATAAAACAGATTGACAGGCTTTTTGTGACTGACATTTGTTTTGTTACTACAGGGCAAGGTTCTCCTATACTGGTGAAGCCTGTGCAGTGACACGGGAGACAACCTCAATGCTTACTCAGACCTTAGTTTCTCCACTAAAACTGATAGCTGGAGGGGTGGCCCACTTACAGGCAGCCTTTGGCACCAATAAGATCTAGAGCCAAGACTGTTAAAATTTTTTTCAGAAAGAAAAAAACACAGTGGTGCTTATCATTCAGCTCAAAGACTTCTCCAGCATCACTGTCCTCTTATCCAGCATCTCAGGAACAAAACCCTACATAGTGTGGGAAATCAGCACAAAGCAGACAGCACACAAAAACTTGACAGGGGCCACCATATGAAGAGGTCTTCAGCTGTTCCAGGGAAAAGGTGGGGAAGGGATAGTAACAACCTGCAGTGGGTGGAGGTATTTGTAGTGGCAGCGCCAGCACTGCAGAAGGACAAGCATGACACATCCTAGTGCAGTCCTGCTTTCCCTGAGAACAAAGTCCATTAGTTGCTAATGATTTTCAAGCAGTAAAAGTGGGTTTGACCTCATGACAGAGATGTGAATATTTAGAGTCTCTCAAATCCCCAAACCATCTGGTCTTTGGATTTTTTTTAATCACTCTTTCTTTGCACCAGTGAATTGAGTTTCAAAGGGCTGTGTAGCTCATTGTAAATGCAAAGAATCACAACAAAAAGGGGAATATTGACACTTTCAAATATTTTCAGCTCATACTTCTAGGCAATGCTGGGCTGCCTTCCCAGGGTTTTGCAGCCTTCAAATATCTTCAGCCACAGTCCAGAAAGAAATGAGAAAAGTAGTAGCCTTTCATTTAGAAGCAACCCTCCAGATACTTTTGCAAGTACCTGCAATGACCTTAATTTACCCAACCCTCTCCAACACTAACTGAGATTGCAAGTAAAGTGCAGGGCTGGGAACAGAGTGTACTGTTTCAAAAGGCTTTTACGTCTTTTTTGTACTTGCTGGAAATCTACTCTCATCATTTTTCATTTTAAATATCTCCTAATACATGCCTGAAGGTTGTGGATCTCTTTTCATAACAAAAGGTATAGATCGATCTGTGGGTAGATGTCTGGTTTTCAGCATTTCTGCTGTGTTCCTGGAGAGTCTGGCAGTGTTGGAGAAAATCAGAGTGCTCTGTGTTTTTCTGCAAGAGGAAAGAGTATTGTCTGATGGTGAAATAGAAGGACTTCTGCCTTCTTTCCTTCTCCATGTGGCTTCACCGATCATTAACTTCTTGTTGTTGATAAGGTGCTACCTGAATCTATAGATCCTATTGGATGGTAATGAATACATTACTAGGTCCATGGGTCCTATTCAGAGTTATTAACATCCTAAAAACCAGCATGGTTTAGAAAATCTTAATGCCACAGATTGGCCATAGGTTGGAAAAAAGGAGTACTTGGAGTACAGGTAGGGCTTCTCACTGGAATGCATACAGAAGGAATGATGCTTGGCTAGACAGAATTTCAGTCTGAGCTGGTGGAGACATATGAGCTGTTCCTGTACTGTTATGTTCAATATCTTTAGGTGCTCTTGTCTTCATCAATAACATTAGACTTGCATCACAAGGACTGCTAAGGCTTTGCAACTTTAGCTCCTCAGCTGGAAGGCACTGGTAAGTGCAAACATAATTGTATATTATTGAGGCATGCTGCTGTAATAAACAGTTTCTATTACCAACTGTCCAGCTGTAATATTTGTGTTTGTGTCAGCACTTAAAAATCATTGATCTGCAATAAACTCGGTGTGGGAAAAAGAATCTGATCCAAAGGTCAGAGCAGAGAAATGCAATTTTCCCCAGCAGTGCCTGAGAGAGAAAGGCTGGAGAGTTTCATCACCGAGCTCAGCCAGGGAAACTGGGGCTGCATAAAACTTCCTTGCTGCTCCCTTCCCCACTGCTAGAACAGCACTCGAGGAGATGACCCAGGATCAAAGATGCTTGGCAGAAGCAGTTGGGTTGCAAGACTAATTATCATTAGTGTACTTGGACTGCCAGACCCAGGAAACCACCCACTGTGGTGTGCTACTGTGCCAGTGCTGCACAGGCACTTTTCAAAGCAAGAGTGAGCTTCCCCATATCCCTGTGTGTGGCAGCAGCAGGGTGGGTTCAGTGGATGTCTCCTAACAGGTTTTTCTCTGGAGTCTTTGAACTAGGAGCTAACTCATTTCATTCTATCTGGGAACAGGAGAGTTGCTGAACAGTAGGTGTTATGGAGAAAAGTAGCCCAGATGGAGTGTGCCCAGGGGACATGTTACTGAACCTAGAGAAGCTTAAACCTCAGCTCCTCAGTACCCTAGTATGGTCTGTTGCACACTTTACCCCACAAAGGTGCTTCTTTTCCCAAAGGCACACCCTTTTCCTAAGAGAAACCTGGAATTCTGGAATTCTGCCCTCCTCAGACAGCTCCCAGTGTGTACCCTTGCCCCTGAGCAGCAGTGGCCATTCTGCCTCTTCAAATGATCTGGGATTCTCCTTTCTCCCATCTCTTGCAAGGCAGCTTCACTGCTTCAGTGCCCCTCCTTCAGTGAGTGACCCAGGAATCTGGTGCCTCAAGCCTTAACTCTCTGTCACGATGCATCTCAAAACACCCAGCTGGTATGAGTGACTGTGTCCTCTTGTCACAGAACTGACCTGGGACCTCCCACGCTGTTCCCTGAATTCCTGCTGTGTCCTTTTCTCGCTCCCTCCCTTCTCCCTCTCCCCAGCCTTTTCGTTGAAGGCATTACAGCTACCTAGAAGTGATACCACCTCCCAGTAACTGGACCTTTTGGGAATGGGCTTTCTGCAGTACAGCACATTCCTGCCACCCCGTCTCCTCATGCACCTCCTCCCTGCCATGCCACCTCCCTGCTCCATGGGAGTTTGCACCCAGGCTCAGGTGGAAGAGAGCAGAGCAAGAGGCAGGAACTGCCCCACCAGCTCTGCCAAAGCTTTGGGGTTGCCTGGGAGTGAGTAAATCTGCACTCGATTGAAGAGAAACCAGCAGGTGTTTTCTGAGCCTCCAGTGGCACCTTGCATGGGATGAGCTGACTGAAGTTGTCTCTCCCTGGTCCTAGCACATTACAGGGGAAATGCAGAAAAAACCAAGAGGACATACTGACTGTGGCCCTCTCCATGTACCAGCGTTTGGGAGAAGGGGTGATGGAAAGGCAGAGGGCTGGCAGCAGGGAGAAGCAGGGCTAACAGAAGGTGCCAGGGCTGCCTTCTGTGGTAAAGAACCAGGAAAACAGCACACTATCATCACCTGCCTGCTCCTTCCTTTAATCCTCATGAATCTGCACATCCATAACTGGGGACTTGTCTCTACCATCCAGGGCACTTGGCAGCCCCCAGCTCTCCCCTCTAGAAGCGAGATTTGTGATCAAAGCCCATTTCATGTTCCCCTGGCTCAGGTCTCTGCCACACTCGCTGCTCCCCTTGATGTTTACCTGTGATCCGCTGACTCATTTCCACATGAAGAGCTGACATTTCCCTCAAATCCAGCTCAGGGGTCATTGGTTGCTACATTAGGAGGTAAAAACTACAATGAAGAGAGTTTTCTAATCACTGCATCAGATTACAAAGGAATGCAAATCACCCAGCTGTGTTTTTTTGGGTTATTGTGTTTGGGGTTTTTTTTGTTAGCAGTGAGAGCAAGGTTACTTCAGGTAGTTCTCAAGAGCATTTTGATATTTCACACAAGACTCCCACATGCAGGAGCTGATGTGTGTACACACACACCCCCTGCAGCAGAACACGGCTGTCACTGAAATTATTAGAAGTTCATCTGGGTGCTGGGAAAGTGCTCTGATGTTGAGGAGTGCCTCCATCCTGTGCTGCACCCAAACCCTCCAGCTGGTCTCTCTTTTCGCTCTGTACCTTTCTGCCTTCTGATGAATTTGGGGTAATGCCCAGTCTGCGTTCTGGCAAAGGCAAATATGTTTTTTTTAAAAAAGAAAGTAAGAGGAAGCCCAGAAATAGGCAAAGATATGGGACATATTACAGCAAGGCTACTAATAGTAAGCTCAGACCAGATTCATCTGGATGTCTTATAATAGGGTTGTTCACAAAAGGCCACCTGATGAGTTTAACCTTAGTTCTGTAGTTTCCCCTTGTTGAAGCTGGGATGGTTCAAAGGAAAAGGGGAAGGGCACAAACCAGTAAGTGATACAGCAAAATTGTTTCTCTTTTCAGCTAAGAACTGCAGGAGGTGGGAAACAGGATAGAAATTGTCTTGGCCTGAAGCATCCAACAAAGGTATTAAAGGTGTTACAGGCACTGCTGGCAACATTGTTGCAGTGAAGATTGAAAATATATTTTGGTTTTCTCTCTCTTTTCTGAGATTTTTGGAGTACCGTCTGCAAGGCACCTGCTAAAGTTCTGCATCAGAAAAAGAACAATAAGAAATGAGAAGCATTTAAACATGACCTGAAGCCCCCTGAAATTCTGCAGGAGTGCAGCAGCCCTGCTCCAGCATTCTGTGTCTTGAACGAAGATGCAGTGGGGACAGAGGAGGGGAGGACAGATGTGAACCTCCTCCCTTCCCACCAGCAAACTGCCACCCAAATCAGGCAGCACAGTCAAGGAAAAAAAAAACCTGGAGCCCATAATCATTTTATGGTTCTAATTTAACTTTTATGAACATATTTTGAGCTCTCCAAGCCAGACTCTGGTATTGATCTATTCAGTATTGTTAACTCATAACCAGACCATATTTGAAGACATAAACTTTAAGAGGGCTAATAAAGAAGAGCCAGACTGCACTGGCTTTATTCTTCTCAGCACAGGGTCTGAGAATGTAAATCCTTCTTGAACTGGTAAAACTATGCAAGTTGAGACTAACTCCTGGTTATGGCAAGTTTTTAAGAGACTGGGCAGCAATTAGAGCTATCTTTATTTTTAGTTCAACATGGAAATGTCTTGAGCTATAGAGCAATGGAAGATCAAGAAGGTAAACAAGGGAAGAAAGAGCACTGACTTCTCTCTATCTGCATGTTTTTGAGAGATGGGGCAAACTGCAGCATTTTGATCCAGACCCTCCCAAAATCACTCATTGCTTAGATTCAGGTTCTTCCTTCCAACTCCATTCAAGATGTGACCTAAACAGGAGCACTTAGATCTTGCAAATGGTGTTGCTCTTTAGCAAGCAAGCTGATCCTGAGCACTAGTGTGATGGATATTCTGCCTTCACTGTGCTGTGTGTCTGCTCTGTGTTTCAGGTCAAGTAGGTACTTCTGCTGGATAACATGAAAAGCCTAAATAACCATGCTCATGGACTTTATTCTCTCAATGGTAACAGTACATGAAGGAACGTTTTCCAGCCTCTGCCTATTCCTGGGGAAAAAAAAAAAAAAAAAAAAAAAAAAAAAAAAAAAAGGATGAAAATACATGTTCGACTTTGTTAAATGGATTCTCATCTAATGAAGTGAGGGCAGGGGTGGCAGGGCACTGCTTCCTGCCCTGTGTATTCAAGATGTGAAATGTGTTCTCAAGTTGAGTATCAGGCTGAAAAAATCCTAAGGCGAAACTTACACAGTCCCTCTGAGATCTAACCTGGTATTTGAATTTACAGGGCAGGCCAGAAAGCTGTCAGGTTTAAGTGTGGATCTGCATCTGCTTGCAGACAGACTTTGTGCTCCTTGTGCAGACCTTACCCAGCTGCCTGCAGCTGGGAATTGTACGTTGAATCTCCCTGACAAAAGGTGATGGTAAAGTCTCAAGAGCTCAGCACCTCCTTTTATTAAACATGCTCCTCAGCTCTCGGTTTTCAGCTCTAAAAAAATGCCCTGAAATAGGTGAGTTGTTATAACTTGAGGTTTTGTTGCAAACACTTGAAATAGCACAAATATTCACACCTCAGTTGCAACTATTCACACACCCAGCATCTTCAGTCTCCAGATTGGAACACATCCTCTGGTCCTAGTGCAGCCTTGTCAGTGACTCTCAGCACCCAGCATCACCATGCAACCTCATGGCAATTGGAACTCAAAGACAAAGGGGACCTTCAAAAAAAATACAAAGCTGTGCAGTACATTCTGCCAGCAGCTTAGAGGGAGCTGGGCAAACTGGAATGATTAGGGAACTCAAGGCAGTGACTTTTGAGGAAGGATTAACATCGGTAAAAATAGCGCCTGTGGGAACTCATGACTAGCAGGGTCTGTGTTAAAAGTCACTGTGTATCTAAGCACATAAATAATCAAAGATGGAATTAATTATTTAGAGTACACAAAGGGCAACTACTGGAGTGCACTACTAGCAGTGACAGCATTAAAAAAAGCAAGTATGGGAAAGAAAACGGGGACATCACCTCCTCTCTCCCTGTGACTGAACTTTGTTTAAGTAGGACTTTAAAGCCTACTGCAGCTCTGAGATTTTTTTTGGTTTTCTAAGGTTTTAACTGTGGTTGCTCATGAAAACCTAAGGAAAAATACTCATATTTTCAGTGGAGAGCTGTTTGAAACGTCATAGCCAGATCAATAAATGCTTCATTATTAGATAAATGTTAGACTGGAAGTGCATGTCTCGTGGAGAATTTACATGGTGCTTCTTAGTTCTGGTGCTGCTCAATATTTTCATTAATAACTCAGATGATATTAAATAAAAAATAGATACATTAAATTTGGTCACAACACTCTACCCATAGCAACTAAAATCAGACTAATGACAGGCTTAAAATTCAGGGCAGATGAGCAGGGATGGTCAACAAAATAAATACAGAGTGGAGACAACTGGCAAAATAACTGCAGAAAAGGGGATCTAGTGCTACCATTCATCTGAACACAAATCAAAAATGTCATGCTTCTGAGAAAGGGGCAAACCATTCTGGGGCACATAAACAGCAGTAAGGCCTGTGAGAGGGAGAAAGTCAGCTTTTTGTTGACTTCGGACTGGTGTGGGCTCACTGGGAAACTGCAGCCCATTACAGGCACCACATGTCAGCCAAGGAGTGATCAGCTAGAAAGATGTTGGAGGAGAACAGTGAAACAACATCTGAGGTTTGGAAAATGTGACCTAAAAGGAACCTGTGAAGCAAATGGTTCTGTTTGTCTCACAGAAGACAGGAAGGAGAGGAAGAGAAGGGAAAAAATACTGCCATGCCCAAAGAGTGAAACAAAGAAAGGAACAGTCTCTGAGTTCAGAGCAGAAAAGGGCAAAATGTAAGAATTTAAATTGCACCAGGATCATGCAGAAGTGTAAACCACGAGATGAAAAGACTGGTGCAGCACTGAAATAAACTGTGACAAGACTGCAGCATCCAACAGGGTCAGTGTTTAAGAACTGGCTACACAAACATCTGTTAAACACTACACAGTGCAGGCAACCCTGCCTGGTAGTAGGCAGCTGAGCTGTGGGGTTCCCTGAGGGTCCCATGTTCACACAAACATCCTCTCCCCTGTTACTTAAGCTACAAGTGCTTGTCACTGTTACAGCTTTGGCACTTGTGTCACTCTGCTTGGTAGTAACCTTCATCTGTGCTTGACACCTACATGCTGACTCCACTTTACAGGGAGGCGACACTGGAGATCAGTCAGGAATTTTTGGGATGCTCTTTATTTACACTGAGACCACATTTGTTTTATTTCATTTCATCTGACAGCTGTTTTTTACTCTCTGCTGGAAGCATGATAAGGTCTGAAATGTGGGTTGTAAATATCTGGGCAAACTGCAGATTGAAGTCTAATTTGAAGTGTAGCATTTTTTATTAATAATGCAAAATTTATTGTGTATTTTAAGTCATCATTGATTTTTATTTTTAAAAAGTTGCTTTTCTTTTATGTGCATGCTGCCAGTAAAATAAAATATTATGTTTTTTTCCCCTCAGTATGAAGTCTCATTAATCTTCCCTAAGTGCACATGAAATGAAGAAGCCAGTTCTCTCAGTCTATGGCAGCATCAGCACCTAAGCTCTGTGACTGAGACAACATCATGTATCCATTCCAGCAGCAGGGCTGCTTAGTTCCATAAACCAGCATGTGTAAGGTGAGGGCTGAAGAAACAAAACACTCCTCTGTAACATTACATCTGAGACTGATTAGCTCTGTTAATAAGATTCAAAAGAGAGGCATAAAGCATCCAGCAAGGACAAGAAAAGCTTTTTGAGGTGTCTGCAGGCAGCTAAGAGGTTTGGGTAGGGCCAGGCATTTTGCACTCAGACTCCAGGTACTTTCTTAGGTCAAACTGTACTGGGTCTTACTGACGGTCTGAAGGTTTTCCAGCAGTGCAAGCTGAAGACATCCTAGACCCCTGAGAAGCCTCATTCATGAAGAGTTTTGCTACCTAGCATAAAAAAATGATTAATGGGTACAATGATTTTTGTTTGATTCTCAGCAAGATGAGATAATGTAGCTTCCTGTTAATAGCAAGTTTGGGTCTCACTTTGCAGGAACTGGGGAGCAGACTATAAGGATATGATTGCTCATTAAATTGGAATGCAGGTAAACTACATCCCAGACCATTTTGGCTCTGGGCATTTTGCTAAGACACCTGCAAGTGCTGGCTATAATAATAATGAAGCCATAACAATGGGGATAATGAAATGTGGTGCAAATATAAATGCTGCACCAACTGAATATGAGATATTATAATGTATGCAATTAAGGAAATGAATATGTAAAGCAGATGCATGATGTATAAAATAGTATTTTTAAGGCTAGAGGTCTCCAAAGCTCTTTTCCCCAGCATATTGCCCTTAACACTGGAGGGATCATCTTGTCATGCCACACCAAGAAGTTTGTGAGAACATGAAAGGAAGAACTTCCTGCTGGCAGATTTTTTGTGTCAAAGCATTCCTTTGATTTTAATGATTAGGAGGGCTCCTTCTAATCCTGTGGTCTAGTTCACCTTTTACCATGTAGGTGTGCAAAAAACCCAAGTGCTAATTTCAGGTGCCTGTTCAGACAGGTGAGCCTGTGTAGGGAGGCCACCTGGCCCATCTGCGTCCGACCGTTTGTGGTCTCAACCACCTCTGTTAGCATCACCTCACCACAAGGGTGGCTGCTGGAGGTGCTGGCAGTACCAGGATGGGTCTGCTTGGGTGGGCTGAGCTGGAACCATCGGGTCTACGAGAAAACCACCTCCATTTCCCTCCCAGAAAAACCTCCTCATAAAAGGGGCTCCTTTCTGAGCTTACCTGCACCCAAGCATCCATCGGGAAAGGGAGACACGCTGATCCAGATGCTGGCAAATGCTCCACTAAAGCAGGACACACCCTCCCCAAGGGTTTTAAGGCTCAATGGCTTTTCAATCTTTTTCCAGTCATCACAATTAAGGTCCTGTAATCAGCTGCATCGACACAGCAATCAGGCCCAGCAATCAGCCTCCTGCTCTGACACTGATGAACTCTGGGAAGGTGCCACAGAGTCAAGAGGTTAATTGACCACTTGGTTAAAAAAACAACAAAAAGAAGGAAGGGTGGAAGTGCACTTATGCTGTCAGATTTAGGGGGCTGAGGAAGGAGCCTGGGACCTTGCTGAGGCCTTCAAAGCTGGTCTCAATGTGCCAGCTGGTTTGTGTTTGTTGTGAACAAGAGCTGTAGAAGTGTGCTGGCTCATGTTGCCCAAGAGACTGAATTGGTCTAACTCTGCCTGGGCCTGAGAACTGGGGGATTGATGCATGGGTTGCTCTGCGATGACAAAGAGGTGTTGCTGAACTGTGATAAAATTACTATCAGAACTCTCTTCTCAACTAACATTTGTTAGAGGAACCATCCCAAGCAGTTAATGGACAACCCTTCCTTTCTCTCTGGTGGTTTAGGTTTGAAAAGGTAAAAACAAACTTAAGATTGCTGAGCTCCTGTTAAATATGAATTATATATTTTCATGGTCCTTAAAGTCCAAGATGCAAGCCAGTTCCCTGCTTTGTATCAAAAAGGGAAAATAGTCATGCAAAGGCTTATTGCATAGGTATCACACGAGCTTCTCCAAGTTACTCTTCATCTGACCCACTTTTAACATGCTCAGCTCACTGCTGGTGATTTCTTTCCCCAAGGAAAGAGCTTATAGGAGGTAGCTGAGAGGCAGAGGGGCTACACTTCTCTTGTATTTCATCCAGGTCATGGCTGGAAGCTGGTGGTGTTCCTGCTTGAGGAATCATCCCCACCTAGAAAATCACCTTTGAAAAGGAAAGATCTCTTCCCATCAGATGCATGACTTGCTTTGTTTATTGACCCATTAATTATTGGTTTGTGTCTTCTGATGGTCAGGACAGAGCAGCTGACTGGGGATCATTGTTCCAAGTGTGACTCTTGTGAGATAGAAATAGTGGAGCTGTCTGGCCCAGTCACTGTAACAAGGTTATAATGTAAAGCACTGAGCAATTAGCTGGGAGATTTACCTCCCTGTCTTAAAAGCATTTTTATTACTTAATCAATCACAAGCAATTTATAAACAAGGCTGAAATTTTACACAGAGCCATAAATCTGTCTTATTTCCTTCCACTGTAAAGCAGGGAAAACATACTCGAATTTTCAAAAGACATTTGATCAATTAAAAAACAAAAGAAAGCAGAACTACCTCAAAAGAAGATAAATGCTTTTTCAGAGGAAGAAGGGACTTCAGCAGAGAATGAAGGAAAAAAGTCCATCTGTCTATTTACTTAGTGTCTAACATAATCCAGGACAGAAGGATTGAAGTAATCCAGTGAAAATGTGACCCGTTTGGGGCAGGGACTTTGTGTATGAGCTTCTCAAGCTGGACTGCAGCCACTGGATGCCAGCACTGTGTAATTGCAAAAGAAAAATAAGAAGAGTGCTGAGTCAGCAACAGTATGTGTGCTCCCAATGTCCCTGTGGATTTCAGAGCTCCTGACTCAGTGCCAGGATAGGATGGCTTTGGGAATCTGTTAGGTAGAGATAGTGTGCTTGCTGCCTCCAAAGAGAGCTGCTCCAGGCCACAGGAGTGCCTAGACCCTCCTCATTTTCTCTTTGGATTTGTCTTGTCATTAGAAGGAGGTTACTGGAAAAAATTCTCTTGCAGCATTTCTGCATACCAGAAGCCCCTGACCACAGGATGCAAGACAGAAATACACAAAGGTGCACAAAGATGCTCTGGTCTGAACCCTTCCTCAGTCACTGAGGCCAGGAGGCTGCTTCACATACCTACACCACCACTGTCCCAGAATATACTGGTTGGACCAGTTAGATTTCCATACTGGTCCGTTGGGGCGGTTCCATTGTTCCAGATGGAATCAGCACTTGCTGGCTGGCTGTGTTTTAGCTGTTTTGGCAGCAATCCTGGCTCTGCTGGTCCCTCTACCTCTGACACTCACTGTCCCAGCAATGCTGCTGACTTCTGCGAAACTGGGGCACTGGTACAGACATGAAAGTCTCACTTTGGAGAGAGCTTCTGAAGAGGTCTGTGCTGCACTGCATGCAGGAGCTAGACTGGAGGCTGAATTCACCTCAGTTTGTGGGGATCTAATTTTTCAGTGTCAGCTTTTGCTGTGTCTGACTGCTATGACCTTACAACTCCGTGTCCTCATTCTTTTACCACTTCCCCCTGACACCTGTTAGCTCCTGATTTACACCTTTTCAAGCAGCAACATACTGATTTTGATTCAGAACAGTGTGACTTCCATATGTTCAGTATTTTCATTAATTATGCAAGATGCAGATTGATGGAAAAGCAACGGCCTTTCCAAGAGGGTGATTTTAGGGGAACAGATGAAGTGGATGCTTTTGTGTGGTGAGTCCAAGGCAAGTTCACATGGGAGAATAGGGGGTAACTTCTGTGATTCAGAATAAATGTGGATTATCCAAGTCAGATGGTTGCTAGTTCAACACTGAGGACTTGTGAAGCTGAAGCACAGTTTTTGCCCAGTCATGGGAGAAGTCATCATCAGAAACTGTCATGCCTGCACTTTTCAGGTACATATTCCTGCTCCATTTTGAGGTTTAAAAACATATCTAACACAATAAATTAGTGTCATAAAACTATCATAAAATATTTTAAAATTAACAGAAGAGAAAATGCTATAGTCTGATCCTTCCCACCGTGAGTCAGGAATAATAGATGTACATCATTCCTTATAGGATGCATAGCATAGATTTATCATCAGATGATTGAGTGTCCCAGGCAGTCATACTTGCACAAAGTAAGTATTTCTTCCTTCCTACTTGGCCCAGAAAACATCAGATAGATTTCATTGCACCCTGGCACCTATTATCAACATTTATTATTGATCAGGCACTGACAAATGCTTTCAGTGTTCTACAAAGATGAGAAGATAAAGACCTCACCCCATTAAATACACACGTGTTTAACTCTGAAGGGAACCAAGAATCCCATTAAAGTCAATAGCCATTTATCTTTTCAGGGGAGTATCCATAAACAGACCAGATGGGACACACGTAAGTCTCTTGTTGAAGGCCAATCACAAGGTGATGTGAATGAGATTGTTCCCAAAACTGTGCTCAAAGTACCTATGCTGTGGCCTTTTCTTCTATGAAGACAAGTTGGGATTTACCACAAAAATAACAGGGAAAAGCAGGTGATGTGTAGCAACATTCATATTGTGATAAATCTTTGGCAAGTCAAAGCAATGAGTCAAGACAACAGGACCCCAGTCATTAAGCAATATGAACAGTATTCTTAATTGTTAAAAAAAAAACAAACAAACAAACAAAAAAACCCCTCTGGTTGCTCATACCAGAGAGAGACACATGGATATTATTTCAGCAGACTCTGATCTGAAAATCTTGTGACCTATACCTGCTCCAGAGCAGACAGCACCTGATGAGCACAAAGCAGTTATGGGAAAAGGTTTCATTTCAAGATTTCTCCAAATAAATACCAACTAGGAAGTGTTATTAGTAGCCAACACAGACTATTTCATTTCTTTATAATACTGAGCTGCTGTTTGAAAGCAGATTTCCTAGTGAGATTCATGAGCAATGTTCAAATATGTATTAGAAGAAATGCAGCAAGAGTAAACTAACAAATCTCAGCATTTGTGAGTCCAATTCTTCCAGAGACTGGAAGTGAACTTTACTTTGCTGAGTATACCACAATACCCAGAAAGAGTTCAGTGGGATTTCTGTAAACATTTAAAAACTTTTGAATTACACAGCCTGTTCCATACCTTCACTACTGTGAAGACTGTCTGAAGCATCACAGGCTTCAGGGGTGAATTTCACAAGAGTGTGTGGCTTCCAGATGCACAATTCTTCAAAACCTATTCAGCTTGCAGGTCTTCTGTTTAACTTCTGCAGGTGCTTAAAATTGCATGCAGGATCTAAGAAAAAATATTCCATTTATTTTCATGCACCTCCACTCTGACATTTCATGAGCTGCAGAAATTGGGCTGTGTGGCAGGTTTTACTTATTCCCACTTTCTTACAGTATAAATGACAGATTGTGCTTTGCCCTGTCTCCTACCCCAGACTGACCCCATCAGCAATGCACAAACACTCAGATTCAGTCAATTGCTGAATTTTAGATACATTTACTTCCCATCCCTTTTCTGCCATTTTTCTGTGCTGCAGAAAATTGATTAATACAATAAGCTTCATCAACTATAAATGCAGTACAGCAGCTACTGAGCTAATCTATCTTATTTCTAAGCAGTTTTTTATCATGTAATTACTGCAATTATTTTAACAGACAAAAAAAAAAATTAGATACTAGGAGCTTGCTTCTCCACTCAAGCCAGAAATTAGCAAAAGAGCTTCTCTTATTTAAGTACCAGAAGTAGAACTGGATTTTCAAAAGAAAAAAAATATCACAAGTTTTATAGCTTCTGAACAAGAATTATCTTTACCCTGTGGAACAACAGGACTGAAATGAAGAGTAGGGAGAATAGCTGCTGCTGTAATTAGGAGGTGGTACTTCATCTCCAACTTGCAAAGAACACACATGAACAGTGGACTTCATGCTCAACTTCTGTGAAAAAAAAAATCAGAGGATATTCTGTGAGAGTGAGGATCAACACCAACAGTATGGCAACTATTTCCCTTATGAATGTAATGCAAATAGATCCTTGGATTGTAATATAATGTCCAACCAGCACTTTATCACTGAGATAAGGTCAATAATGTAAAGGAAAGAAACGAAGCACTGCAGCCATCTTCCTGAATTCTTGTCAAGCCATTTTACTTATGGCATTTGAATAATGCTGAACAGGAGGTGGAATGAAAACACAAGAATCAAACTCCCATGAATGAATGTTGCTCTCACTTAGCAGAACCCTTTGCAAATTTTTTTTTTTTAATTTTATTTTCTTAAAATAAAGAATACATGTGAAGCATTCAGTTTTGTGAGTTTAAAAGCCTCTGGACTCCACTTTCTGATAAGGAGGACACAAGAAGGCATGATGTGGCTGGATACTGGTCCTCCACCCTCAGTACATCTGAGGACATGCCTTTGTCCTCCAGCTTATCAACTACCCAGGACAGATTCTTTTCCCCATCACACCTTTCCCAAAAGCTACTCTGCTAAGATTTGGGTTAAATCTTTCCCAAATGGATCCCAGTCTGATCTTAAGCCCACTTAATCTCCCTCTTTCTCACCGCTCAAGCTTTTCCCAGCTCTCTGGACAAGGGTGGAGAGCAAAGCAAAGGAACCAGACACTATGTGATGAGCAGCAGAACTATTCCACAGCTTGCTGCCCTCCCTGACACCTGCTCTCTGAGATGTATATTTTACCCTATATATCATCTCTAAATGGGAAACAGACAGGCATAGTTGTGCACGCATACTTCTGCTGTCCTATGCCCATTGCACCTGTAGAAATCATGCCTTGTATGCCCATGGAGCTAGTTAGCCCAGATAGCCAGCAGATCAGTGAGATCCTGGGTAAGCACACTCTGTACTCATAAATTAGGTGGCAGCGACTTTGGAAATTGGCACTTGTCATCTCATAGCACGTTCCCTTCCATTCCATTACTACAAAGCTGTTATGAGATTCATCAGGGCAAAGCAGCATTTCTATGGGCTCTGCGAGCCAGCACAAAATGCACTTTGCTGTACCTTGCACAAAAATATCATCTTTTAGTGTGCAGGAACTTCTTCTGCTAACTTTGCCAGAGGTGGTTTCTTCTCTTTGCACCCTGCAACCTCTGAGCAGGCGCTGAGACATTCCTTGGGGAAATGTTGCTGCCACCTGGAAGGATCAGCCTCATTCCTCTCTGCCTCATCAGCTCTCCATTTCTTCTCAACATTCATTTTAAAATTAATTCTCCTCTTCTCCTTGCATCTACCTCTTAATTTGGGTTATACTCTACTATTCATCTTATAAATGCTGAAATTCATTTACCAGACAACATCTTTATGACTACTCTTTTCTCTATGCTTGTCTGTTCATTTCTTTGCTTCATTTCATTCTAAAAAAAAAATAAATTATTTTTGCAATCCAGTTTCTATAGAAGCTTCTTTACAAAATAACTGCTTGTTGTATGTTACGGAGAAACTCTGCAAAGCTGTTACATTGCTGCATACAGGATATTAATTCCAGCTCATGAGCATGCTTCTCTGGATTCCTGCAGCTTTATGGAGTGGAATTACTTTGATGACTAAACTGCTAAATCAACACTTGTCTCACTCTCTTTAAAAAATAATCAAATCAAGCCCCCTTCACCTGCCACTGCAACAAACAGAAAAACAGACAAATTAGGATCCCTTGTTGTGACTCAACATTTTCAGCAGTTACCAAATCCTGTCATGATTTTTTTTTTCTCTTCTGTAAGTAATTTTAAATTCACATGTTATAGAAGTAATAGAGGTACAACTTCTGCTTTCTTCCTACTTTCATGTGGTTCTGTTATTTGAAAAGATTTCAAAAACTGCAGAAATGGATGGAGTAGCACTGAGAATGGGACAGAGGTGCCAGGCAAGGCACAACATAGCCCCACTCCACACAGATGGAATAGCACTGCTATCTGGTGGCTGCTCCATGACTCATGGAAAATGCTTTGAAATGCTCTGGTGGTCTCAGGCATCTATTTAGAGGACAGGTATGCATAGCACAGAGGTTTCCCACACATCTGATCCAAGCAAAGTCAAGGATTAGCCAAGGCTGCCAAGCTTAAACTTTCTTTGACTGGCAGGCAATAAAAAAAAATAAAAATAAAAAACAAGCCAGAAAGATCTCAGTTGGGAAGGGACAATAGCTGGGGTAACCAATGGACTAGATGATCTCAAAGGTCTTTTCCAACCAAAATAATTCAATTCTAATATATTTGTTAGATTTCAAAGTTATTTTCATCACGGTCACTTTCTGATTGTCACCGATTTCATTCTGCAACAAATAGAACAGATATCAGCATGTTCCACTTGTAACAGTCTTGGAATTGGAGGCTGTTATGTTGTTAAAAACATGCTTTTGAAAATAAAACTGATGTTTCTTTTGTTAAAAAAAAAAATATTGTTTTAAGAGCTGATATGTGAACTTTATGTTTCAGTCTTGTTGAAACATTACACTTTGACCCAAGATCAATGGGAGTGTAGGATGTGGAGAGGGTCCATTAAACACAGGAGTTCCAGTCTTCAGTCCTCTTAGACTGGTGGCAAAATAGACCAGCAAAACACCAGGGTCTCTCTCAGATTTTGCCAGGAAAGTAATTTGGTAGGAAAAAAAGAATTTAGAAACATTACAGACCATCACTGCAGTTCAGGTTCTGGCTGTACAGAAATGAGCCACCCATGGGGTTTGGATCCAGAAGGATGCCTATGGCTAGGGCTGCTCCCAGTAAATCACCCTGTGGCCAGTCAGGACCACCCATCCAGGCTGAGGAACTGCAATTCTGTACCAGTGAGCAAAAAATGTGTCACAAAGAGGTCGGGACCCATGAGATGAAAATGCTAATTACAACAAATCTTTACTTCTCCCTGTGTTTGGCCACCAGAATTAGCACTGGTATTGCCTGTGACGAAGTAAAAGCAGTGAAGTCCTTTCTGCAGAGATTGTCTGGGGACCTTCAGACCAACCTAAGGAAGCCTTGCTTTCTCCCTGATAGTTTAAAGACCAGACATGAACAACTGTGACTTGCTGCTCTAAATATAGAATAACACAAATTATCACATGCTGACAGGTTTCAGTTCCTTGGATAAGTCTTCCAGCAAGGCCTTGAAAGCATCTCCACTCAGCAGTCTGTGAACCAATCAGATAAGCTCCCTGTGAATAAGATGGTGAAACCAGCAGTTTTCTTCACTGTGTAGGCCAGCTCATCTCATGATCTTCCCCATACCTCTCAGGATAAAGTCAGCCCATATAAGCACCCACCTCTCTCCTGTCACAAGATGGATGCTTTCCTCATTGACATTCCTCCATGAGGGAGAATTATACCCCTGCATTGGACAGCACCTGATTTTTCTCTTACAGCAAGAGTTATAAATCTGTGCCTGGCACTGTACCACACACATAAACCTGGCCCTACAGACAACTTGCTAGTGTATTTCCCTACATCCCACACAATTAAAGGTGCCATTGATTTTTTTTCCTCCTAACTCACACTTCTGACATTATTACAAAAACATTATTATGGAGAGAAATGTTTAGCATCCAATCAGCAAATAGTGAAATGTAAGAAGCACATCTCTGTAAGAGATGTTTTTCATTCGGCTTTTCAAGCAATTAACCTTCTTAACGCAAATTGATCACACTTTTGAATAAAACCCATTGTTTTTGAACAAAAAAAGACATTCTCAGAAAGTGTTAGGAAAAAAAAGCATTCTAAGCATTTCAATGTTAATCCTCAAAATATTAGTTGGGAGAATTGTGATACAATAACTGGTGTCAGGTCTTTATGTACAGATTTTGAATAGCACTTGGCTGTACCAAACACCCTTTTTCATGTGCTGCAGAGCTAACCCCTTGTCTGGAAAACACAGACAGCAAAGGAGAGCAGTGCCTGCTAGCCCCTCACCATGGAGGCCTGTCAGTAAGATTCAACAATGAGTAGACACATTTAGCCCTCAAAAGTGGTAGAAATAGCCCTCTTCTCCATTTCCTCTGCAAAGCTGGGTCTGATGGGATTTCCTCTGAAGCAGCACGAAGTCAGAAGTTGCTAAAAGTGGGGTCTTCTGTGCTTGAAGGACTCACCAAGCAACAGAGAAGAGTGATGGATTTGTTTTCATAGCACAGGGGATGGCACCTAGCTTGGAAACAGATGGAATAAAAGGACACCGAGAAGCAGGGGGTGATTTAAAGAAACCATATGTGTAAAGCAGACTCTTAGGACTCAGGACTCTGACCAAATACACAGTAGCAAGGAAAACAGAGTAGGCAAATGCAGTCTTTTTCTTTTGGGGATGGGCTGGTTTGCATTCTCCTCATTAAGAGTTACTGTGTGGAGAATGCCTGGAAAATCCTGGGCCGTTTGTTTTGGTTTATCATCATGTGTCCCTGGAGATGTAACTGCAAACCCTGAGGGAGCAATTCAAGCCAAAGTTAGGCAACTATCTCAGGGACCAAATTAGGAGTCTTATCACCTGTCCAGATAATCATGGAAAAGAGAAAGGGCACTTCAGCTTGCCTAGGATACAAATTACCCTCCAGAAGCGCTTATCTGTCACCACGGGTTTTACGGGGAGCCTGAGGCGATCGGAGCTGTGGGGAATGAATCTCCTTGATCCTCTGGGACCAGGGGATAGAGCCATGGGAATAGAGTGCTTAAGCCACAGGAGAGCAGATAGACCATAGGCCCCTTTTCTGGGATGGCAAAAGACCCTCTGCCTGTAAGGAGCCATATCAAGGCACTGCCCATGCTGCCTGACATACAAGATAAAAACCTTCGACTTTACCATGAACTGACCTTTTCCAATATGAAATTATTCTGCCAGCAACATCCTAAGCAGCAGTCTCTCCCTCCAAGTCTCCTACCCAGAGCACAGCAAACCCCAAAGGCTTTTTTTGTCCCTCCTCAATTTATATCATCTTCTGGCAGAATTAGCATTGCAACAGGGAACAGTTTGTTTCCTTGATCCTCTCCCTGCTGATGCCTCATATCCTTTACTTACACATCTCCATTAATGCTTTGCTTTGAGCACATGAATGCAGGTATTTTGTGAATCTCCTTCACTCCAGGGACTGGGATAACTCTTTATTCAGGATGGAAAAGCATATAAACAGAATATTTAACGAAATGACTGTAAGCATCAGTTATATCTGAACAAAGAACTGCAAATGGCCCTGTAATGTACTTTATACCTGCTTCTTCTCTTAGATTGCTCTGCAGGCTATTTACAATTCACAATCCACATATCCCTGCATCCAAAATGTCTTTCTTTCTCACTTACTTCCTGATTAAGTGACAGAATATCATCTCAGCACAGCCTCCAAAGGAGCAGCGAACAAATCTTCCCAGAGATAAGCAAAAGAGCTGGTTTTTTCCTTCTTTTCATTCTTTTGCAACTCGGTATTTGCATATTAGAATGGTAATTGGGGGGAGAAGAGTCGGGGATGCAAATTTGACATTCAGATATCAGTGCCTCCATAAATAAGGTCAACTGTAATGAGGACACTTGCTAGGCTCCAATTATAGGTCTCTTTATGCGCAAATAACACCAAAGCATGGCACCTGCCACTGGAGCACAAGGCAAAGAAGATGTTAATCAAAGCCACCCCAGCTGAAATTTGCCCCTCTTGCTGTTTCCCCCTTTTTGACTCAGAGGAGATGAAGACACTGACCTGAGAGTGGTTGGAATAACTCAGTGTACATAGCTGGATGAAAATGTGTCCCATGTCACCTTCTCCCTGCCCCGGGCACCCTTCCCAACCCAGAGCAAAGAGTGGCCTAATTTTATGAACAAGGGCGAACCAAGCTCAGGTTCCACCTCCAAAGCTACCACCTGCAATTCAATCCCAGTGGAAAGAGGATCTTTCCCCTTTCCAAACAGGACATGGGCCACTGCTGTGAGGACACATTCCCTCAGCCCATCACCTGGAGCTGACAGGGAAGATGACACTTGAGTGAGAGGCTTAGTGCCTTGAGGAGAGGGCGGACACAGTCATTGCTTTAGCCTGGCAGAAATATTTGATCCTCTTGTTATACTTGCTCAAGCAAATAGCCCCCTGCAGGGCTGTATGCTTCCGACTGCATAGCACTTGTAGCTGGAGCTAATTAGTGACTCCTTTTTAGCATCTTTCCAGTATCATCTGGATAAAGTGGCTCTATCACTCTACCACCCCAGAAATGTGAGTAGGGTAACAGGCTGAAGATGAGAACCCAGGGCTGGCTGCCAAATACTTCTGGGGCATGTTCTGTGGGCATCTAGGTTCCTCACTAATACTTTTATCCCCTCCCCATAAATCTCTGCTCACATCAGGTTGGTATTTCTTGCTTTTTTAAGAGCAATGCTGTGGCAGCTCCTCAAGCTGGAGCCCCTGGCACAACCTTCAAACAGAAAGCGAAAGGCTCTCACGACTGGCAAGATGATACAGCAGAGACACACACAGCAGCCTCCAAACACCTGGGTTCTTTGCCTGGTTTTGCCTTGGGCTTTCAGAGCAATGTACTTAAGCTTTTCATGCCTCAGTTTCTCAGAAGCTGCTTGCAGCCATTTTTAAAAATCATCAAAAGCTTTGGGGATGGGAAATTCACAGCAGCAACGCCTTCCTAGTATTAGGGTGTGGTACTTCATCTTCCTCAGACCAGAGCAATAAAGTACTGATGCAAAGAAAGGCAGTAACACAGTTAACCCAAGGAAAGAATTGACTTCAATATGGTACAATAACCTCCTTTGGGCTTTCCTCCAGCTCTACCTGAATAATCTCCCTTTTATTACCCTTTATATGAGTTTTAAATTCCCTGGCAGTAGAGGCTGGCAGAGAGAGAGGTGGAGCTGCTCTTCTGAGACAGTTGTTTTGGCTTTCTCCAACCTGGTGACATAAGCTGCAGTTGAGAGTAAAAGCTGTGGTGAGAAATGTGAGCAAAGAGCAAGCCTGGCTCCTGCTCTCCAAACTTTCTCCCTCCCTGTAGATGCAACACGCACTGATAAGCCTGGAGTTACACAAATACTCTCACTGGGGCTACTTTGGGGCTGGAGAAGGAGAACAGCAAGTGGAAGGGTAAGGGTCTAAGAAGAACAGAGGGTAGGTCCTGCCTGCCACTGCAACTGCAAATGCTAAGCACTTGTAAAGCTTTGTTTACAAGGAGCATTAAAAAAAAAAAAAAAAAAAAAAAAAAAAAAAAAAAAAAAAAAAAAATCAAGAGGAGCCTTTTCCTAGCCTTGGCAGTCAGGTGTTTATTTACTGTTTGATAAACAGGCTGAGATCAAAAGTATCTGGATAGGGAAGGAGAAAAAAGAAGAAAGCAGAAATTTTCTCCCTTTTTAAGAAGTACCAGTGAGCTGTGAACCCTGGAGCATCTGGTGTCTTTGCATCCCTGGTCATTCCGTGTCACTGGAAAACCTTCCCTCAGTGCTCCTATCAAGTGGCCCATGGAGTTACCCCTCCTTGCCTGGCAAAGCATCTCTCCAGCACCATGAGACACGAGCAGTGCTCAAGTGCAAACATAGACCTAACCTTGGGTAAATGAGGAAGTTAGTGCAAAAATCTGGAGGATTGTTTTAAGACCTTTTTTTCTGTAAGAAAACAGGTAACCATTCAGACAGATCAAAGACTTGAGTCTCCAACACCTTCCATCATTATTACATTTCATAAAAAGTGTTTAAAGTCTTCACATCCAGCAGCCTAAAAACAACAAAGGAGAACAGCTGACAACCAGGCACCAAAGCCTGGCTCCAGGATTTGCATATGACCCAAGAGTCTCATTCCTTATTCCAGAGATTTTCTTACTAACAGGAATTCACCAGCACAAAAGAAACTGGTAACAACTTCCTAACAAAGTTTCCCCTTTGTATTCAATGCATCTCAGCAAATGGGGAAAAGCAGTTATACGACACAAAATCTGCTAATATAACCTAATCTGCTCATATATTATGAGACTTTCTTATTGCTCTGGTGATTGATTTATTTTTAGTATGCAAGAGGCTGAGCACTGTGTGCCTTCCAACTGCTTGAGCACAATTATTGTATTGATCTGATGTGACAGTAGCTCTGTGTTTAAGGTGGTTTATGTTTTTTAATTTGCAATTAAATAAAGGGATGGCTATTCCCCAAGATGGCTGACAGTTGTTTATACCCTGCAGTAGTTGATGAAGGGAATTTTTATTTCTCTGCATAAAACATACTTGCTCTGTCACTCTGAAGCACATTACCAGAGTTCTCAGAGTGGTTTCTTACCTAGCAAGAGATAAAACTAACCTCTAATCTATTTTAAAATAGGTCAGGTAACAACATCAGTATTGCAATGGGACTATAATGAAGTAAGTGAGAGAGCAATATTGTACTATTGATAAAAGTAATAGTTATAATATATTTCTATGGCACCCTTCATCCTGAAGGGTTCTGAAGTGCTTTGGATATTCCCTCTCACCCCCCTTCTTCCCTTTCAGTGTATGTACACAAACATATATACATATATTGTATTTTAACCCTCATCTTCCACCACAGCTTATATTTTCCCATCTTTGCAAACAGGAGGAATCTTGACAGCTACTTCTAATCATGTACTACACAACAGCTACTGCGCTACAGGTGAGATTACTCCATTCTCCATGACTCTAATGTAATAACCCTCCCCAAAAAAGATCCCTGTTGTCTCACACAGAAGCAGGTACCTCTTTATGCACATGAAGTTTGAATACTTGACAAATCTGAGATGCAGCAGAAAAATGGAGAGAGAACATTTTCTCTCTGAAGCTGGGCACTCTGATTTGCTAGCTTTCAGTCAGGGAAGGAGACACAAACACGAGCTGGGCACACCTGTGAATCTCTTCTCTGCAGACCATGAGCAACAATGGCAGCAGAAGAGTGACCTTCCTCCCACACATACCATAACCTCAAATCAAGGCCTCATTTTTAACATTTCCTCTATCAGGGGACAACAAAAAAAGGGGAAAGTCATCACTGAGTTCTCCCTTGAACACTTGCTTCGCTACCTCTTGTGTTTAATAAAATATTTTCTTTCATCTTCAGTGTCCTCGAGCTGGCCTCAAGTCAGTACAAAGGCAATAGATATTTACCACCACCAAAGAGTTCATCTTGGAGGGTCTATCAGCCCTTGCTGCCTGCCAAGCTAAAGAGTTAACATTAAGTGGAGGACATTTAAAACCAGTGCATGTTTCAGGTATAGAAACATCCAGCTGGCCTGTGCCCAGAGCTATAACCTCCAAGTGATGCGATTCCCATCTCTCCGTTACCTTCTCCATGCCAAAGATTCCTCCTCTCATGAACGTGGCATGCAGAAACACAAAACACTGGGAGACTCAAATGTTTCCAAATGTATTACACATCTCTCCAGCCCAGAGTGGGCCTCCAAAAATTCCACAGATTCTGGACTACCCATTCATCAACCTAAATTGAGTTCTCATATTTGTCATGCCATATGAAAGATGTGTTGATTATCAGATGATGTAGTATATCACTTGTACATCAGAATCGCTGTGTTATCTTGTGCTTGTTCAGACAGAAACAGAGCAAAAATAATCTAACTCTCAGGTCAGACCCTGAAAATGGATTTGTTTTGACTGCAGTAGTGCCACTTTCACATTAATATTCCAGCAAGCAATTACAACAGGAAGGTAGTAGAGACTAGAATTGTTGAATACTCCCCTGCAGGAGGGTATTAAACTAGTCCTCAGGTCATCATTTGTCATTAGTCGATCCAGAAACCTGATTTAAGGAGTTGGATCCATCCAACAGTGCAAGAACCTGTATGTGCTGCATGATCTCAACGTCTACCCCAACCAACCAAAGCAATAAATTATGAATATCAAGTACACCAAACACTGTTGACAGCCAACCATTTATAAGCAGCCTACATGCTAAAATGTGTATCCTGTTGTCTGATCAATTTTTAGGGCAGACAGGACAATTACACCATTCAGCTACTAAGCAGGAGATGACAGTGTATTTTAGTTGTCTTTAAACAACATGACAGACCACGATTTGGGCTGTCACACTTTTAGCCAGTAACCAGATGACAAATGCTCTCTGCTCTTCCCCCACTACACCCCCTGGGGGAAGATAAAGAAAGGAATAGAAGAAAGAGATTTTAAGGTTGGAAGAGAAAAAAAAATAGGATAGGTTTAATGAAGTAGTAATAATGATCATGAATTACAAATATATATAAAATATGTAAATACAGGACTCACACTTCTCCTTGGTAATTACTTCCCACCAGAAAAGTCCCACTCTGGACTCAGCAGAACATGGGATTGCCCAAATCCAGTGATAGCCCACAAACCAGTCCACAGCAGCCTTGGAGCAACCAGGCCAGTCCTGCTTGGGAAGGCAAAATACAATCTGTCTTGATGAATGATGGTGTTCTCCAGGGAGAAAAAAAGAAGACCCCAACCAAAAGAAACAGGCCCCTTAGGAACCGTTTTATACTGAGCACCATGGGAAGGAAAACTGTGATTGGTCCATTTGGGTTACCTGATCCATCCTCTCCTCTCCACAGGCACAGCTGCTTCCCATTGGAACTGCCCCAGCAATGGGGTGGCAGCTGCTGCTCTTGTCCCAGGCAGTTTGTTTGGTTGGGTTTTATCCTGGTCCTCTCAAACCAGGACACTGGTGCAATGCTTTGTTGAGATACGGGTATACAGATCCACAAAAAAAAAAAAGATTTAGTGGTAGCTGAAGGCACAGGCAGTGTAAGGTTATGACATACAGACACATCTCTGGCAAATTATGACGAGTGAAAGTGAGATTAAGGCCAGATTGGCTTCTGGAAGGGATGGAGGTGGAGAGAATGTTCTGAACTCCTACAGAGTAACAGAAACTCTGATTAAAGAAGTCTGTCATGCATTAGTTATTGTGTGTAATTTCTGAACTTCTTGCTTAATCCCAAATCTTCTAATTTTGTGAGGAGTTTGAAGAGCACATGAAGAGTAAAAATACAGTGCCAAAAATATAGATAATCAGTATTGCAGAGTGAAAGAATTAAAAAGCTATTTTTGTTGCACCATATAGAAAGCCTTCATTCCAAAATCTCTGTGGCTCCATACATAGCATTTGCTTCTTATTTTAACTTACAGTAGACACTTTTAAGTGACCAAGTTTTGAGCTATCCATTTTCCAAACCTTTGATGTTGCTTGTACTTTAAAGCACACAGACATTTTAAGGTTTTGTATCATTTTACAAAGTGTTTTCAAAAGATTCCAGCTTGCAAAAGAATGTGTATTTATTATTCCTTTGTTAACAGAAAACTAATTATCAAGATATTGTAATTTACATATCTGTCAAATTCCTTGGAATACAAAAATCCAGAATTCATCAATGAGAAGACCATGAAAACAAGCAGCTCCACACAAATCCAACAAAATGCACTCATCTAGTTACACCACCTCCCCCTGGCTCTAGGGAAACTCTGTTGTGCTACACCAGCTGCAGATGAGGCCACGTGTGTTAACCTCAACTGCCCACTGACATCTGGAGTGTCACCTGGACCTCAAACAACTACAGTTTTGACCCAGGATTTTCAACAGCTACAGGGATGTTCCATATATTGTGCAGCATGGGGTCCTCCCCCCTGGCCACTTCCTTACCAGACAGAAAGGTTTGGTAAATATTCTGTGAATTTTTAATTGTATCCTCTATTCTTCAGGTTGAAGCTGTTTTCTATTCCGTCATAAAATGCATATGCCTGTGGGGTAAGCACAAAAGTGCAGTCTAGGATTACCTCCAGAGGTCCAACTTTCCTTACATACATTCCTAGGGCTGCTGCAGAGGAGGGGAGGAGCATGCAGCACGATGAATCTCTACACCATGTGGATATTTATTAAATTGCAACTCATTTCATCCAGGTGCCAGCCTGTGATAACCGTACCTTGCAGCCAACCTGGGTTTTGAGCTGACAACCCTGAGATGAACAGCTATTGCTGCCGGGAGTTTATGCTACTACTCAGTGTTCTCCCTTTTCATTTATGCCTCCTGCCCCCATCTGCCTTCCACCCTGAAAGGAAATGCAAGAGCTCACAAGTACTCCAATCCAAACTGCAGTGGCTGAAGCACAGGCAGCAAATGCAGAAATTAGGACTTCTTATTTCATTCCATTTCCTTGTGTCTCTGAGCTGTGAAGATGCTTTTGTCATACAAAAAAAGAAAATTAAAAACGAGAAAAAAAGACCTAATCTCTCCATAGGAAGACCTGGGAGCCTCTGGAAGTAGTCAAATGAAGACGTCTGAGAAGTCCAGGAGGATGAGGGGTACCAAAAAAATGGGAGACTGCTTTCTGGGTGTGCCATGCCCTGAAAGTGCATCTCCAAACACACAAATCCAGCAGCATGCAAACAGATTGCAGCCAGATTTTTGTGGCAGTTCCTCTGAGAGCAGAAGCTTCTATTTGTGCAGAGATCACAAAGGCTGGGAGAGATTTTAACCTAGAAAGGAGAGATGTAAAAGCATGAACCTGCTCCTATTGCAGTCCCTATGTATTTTGTCTTTAATTTGGAAAAAAAAAACACACAAAAAAAACCCCAAACAGGCTGAGACTGTAAAGTGAGGGGAGACTGGCAGGGAAGAAAGAAAATGAACTCTGTGGGGAATCCTGACCTAATGCTCCTCTTCTCTTCTCCTCTGAGAGTAGGGGTAGAATTTTTTATTAAGCTAAAAAACCCATAATTTGGAAGTGATGAGAAGAAAGCTGTTATTTTTTTTAGCACATTGCAGACACCCTGTGGAATTAGATGCTGCAGCAGGTCAACAAGTCAAATAGTTTGTAATGATTCAAACAGACTCAGATAGTCTTATGAGGACAGGCAACCACTGGCAAGAGCACAACACACAGCTAAAGGTGACAGGGAGAAAATCAACTTCCCTCCTTCAGACCCAGCTTGTCAGCCAATCTTGCCTGCAGAGAAGATGAAGGAATGACCACTAATGCAACAGCACAGGAGGAATAACCCCAGAGGAGAATGAGGCATCTGTTACAAAGTGCTCCTAAATCTCACCCAGTGTGACTGTTCTCCTCTCCCCTCAGGATGCTGAAATAAGTCTTGCCATCACCTCCTGCTCTTAGCCTCATGGGTTGACAGAGCTCTTCAGAAGACAAAATCTCATCCATGGGAAATATTTTCAGACAAAAATCCAAATCAAGTTATATTTGCAAGGGCCAAATGAATTGTCTCCACACGTCACATAAGGCTACATTAGCATTTTACTTCAGAGCAGGAGTGGGATTTTGAAGTAAATCTCCCAGTCATCAATTTACCATGCATTAGCTTTGATTGCAGAGCTTTTCTGATGCTCATTAACCAGATTCTTTTTGGAGAAAATCAAACCAGAAACTCAACTCTAAATGTGCTCAAATCCTAAGGCAGACATAACACATAATGACCAAGTTGACATCTGGTCCTCTGGTCAGCTTTCACACATCCAGTCTAGATTTGGACCAGAAAGCTAGGGAAAGGTTAGTTTTTGGAACCTTGAGGTGTTCAGAACTCTGTCTCTTCTCTAATGACAAACAGTTTGTGCATCTCTTCAGACACCAGGGGAATATTGCCCAGCTTGACTTCCCTATGGCTTTATGAGTGGAAGAAGCATGAAACACAGGAAGCAAAATCTCCAGACTGAAAAACTGCCAGAAAATTCCCCTACTGAGTGTAAAAGTAAGAGAGAAAAATTGGATTTCAACCAATTTAAAGTTTTGGGAAAAGAACTGACTGTGTGGCCTAGCATAGCAGTGCAGCATTATCCCCCTGACTCATTCTGGCAGCTTGATTAAGCTGCTCTCATTAGTTCCAGTGCAACAACATAAAAATCTGAAAACTGTCTCCAAGGCAAAAAAAAAGAGGTCGATGGAGAGGAACCACTTGCAAGATGCCCTATGCATGCACTGACTGGTGCATAAAATCATCCCTGTATAATGGATGGGTGCCACAAACCCTTTCTCCCTCTTAAGGTGTCCCTTCCTGAGACACAAGAGATGTAACAGTGTGTGTGTAGGTGAACTTCTCCCACCCCTCTCCATCCTATGGACAGTGCAGCCCCTGGCCATGGCTTTACCAAATGTTTTCACTCATGCCCTCTGCTTCTCTTCTGCTCTGGGTTGGAACCAGTTTCTCCTTCCTGTTGGGAAGCTATTGAATCCCACCAAACTGGTGTTCTTTCAGCAGTTCCAGCCTTTCAGGAATGACCAGTGAAAGCAGAGTCCTTTTCTCAGGGCTCATCTCCCTCACAGTTTCCCTCAGGTTTGCAGCATGCCCGTGCAGCACATTGTACACAGCACCTAAATGCATTTTAAATAGCCTGGAAGTGGGTCACTTCTGCAGAGCTCTGAAAGCCTTTTCTCTCTATCTGTCAGAGGAAGCCACTGCTGCTCTGTACCGTGTCTGCATTGAGTCACCACTGTGGTTTTCACTTAGAGATTAAGCAGAGATATTTTTTTTTTCCCCCTTCAATTTTATTTTTATATATTTATACATGCTGCCACCAAGCCTGGATTTCAGACTTGAGCTTGATTGGGCTTTAATGGATTTTCCACACAGCATGGCCATTGAATACCTCCTGTGAGCTTCTGGAGTGACTTTGCTGCACGGGGATGTAAAGTGCTTTAATGGTAGGTGGTGCTGTTACCCACTTAGCTACCAAGGTCTGGTTCCAAACCACGTCACAAAACTCATCTAACTTCACCCTCCCTGATAGTTCCATTTGCAAGAGCCAGCTCTCCATCTTTTCAGCTCAGTTTAATCAGTACTGGAAAATGTTTTATCTTAGACAGGATATTTTTTCATTTGTTACAGAGCTCAAGCAGAGACTAGCTCAGACTGTCAGGCTGCCTACCAGAAGCACCTGCTTTGAACTGGAAATAAACAGAAAAGAAAAATTCAGTCCTTGGTGAATCTCCATCCAAGAGGGAGCTTTGCAACCTTTCCTGCAGAAAAAATGGGAAACAAAAAAAAATCTCCACAACAAAACTCAGATGAGACAGTGATAGGATAGTGAAGGAAAAGGCAAGAATTTGCATATTGTTCTGGTAATCTGGATTGAAACCAGTTCTCCCAAAGGTTAGTTTGTTTAATGACAGATCCTCAACAGGTTCAGCTCAGTCTGGCCATTACTGACACTTTTGGAATGGGAGAACTGGTCAAGAGGAGGATGGGACTGCAGACTGTGGGCAAAGGACACGAGGCATCCAGCAGAGTGACTGGAGCTGCACCAGCAGCAGATGGGGCCTCAGAGCTGGTGAGGTAGCTGGGGGGTCAGAGATGGGTCCTGGGCTGACCCAGGACTGACACAACCTCCAGGGCAGGAGAAGGCAGTGAGGAATGCTTTTCACTTCACACTCTGTGGATCAGCAAGTAAACTCCTCAGCCTACAATCTGGCCTTTGCAGATAACCTGTACATGATAGGAAAACAGAGAGGGACTAGCAGCTTACAGTTTTCTCTCTAAAAGAAGATTCTAAACAGTCCCTATGAATATTTTTATTATCTCAGGTCTTCCAGAGCTGTGAAGAAATTGAAATTTCCTCTTTAGTGTTTGCCCATTGCATCTTTAATAGATACAAGCTTCACCAAGCACCCACACTAAATCTGCCAATACTTATTTTCCACCATCTGCATAGTAATTGCACTAGGAGATGAGCTTAATATCCTTAGATTCCCATTTTGACACACTGAAGATCTCCTGATGCACAAGGTGTAAGGGGTTATTTAGTCTCAGATTATTGACCCAGAATGAAGAAATCAAAGTACCAGCTTTCCTCTCTCTTCTTCCTTCACCTCAGTGGCTCCACCAATTAAATATTCCTCTCTCTCCAGCAGCGACAGCTCTCCTGTCACCAGGTTCATCCATTCTTACTTGCTTAGAAGTTCTCCTTCCAGCTGGGTCCTGTTGTCTGTGTCTGTTGTATGATGATCCGTATTGGATGTTTTCCCTCTTTGCTTTGACAGACGTTTTCCCAACATCTTCCTACACTGTCAGGCAGGCTCTGGGTGCTTCCCCAGCTTCACCTTTTCCAGGCAGGTCTGTGTGAATGTGCTGAGTGGTTCAGCACTGCATTGCTGGCCAGCTATTGCTCTGGATACTCTGACATCTCTTTTCCATCAAGAAAACTCAAGAGGATAAATCTGATCTTCCAGCAGCGATCTGGATGACACCGAGATGTTGCCAGCTCACCACTTCTCCAAGGCATCACCTTGCTGAGTGTGGAGCAGAGCAGCTCACACACAACACAGAAAAATACTCCTCGGTGTTGGATACTCCTTGTATGTGCACTGAGCACGGTGTGAATGGGGGGTGATATCCACAAAAGGCTCCCATCCTGTCACATGAGGGAGAAGCTCCATCAGTATGAGGATGCTGTCACACCGACAGTCTAGCAGCCACCAGGGGAGCAGCAAACCTCTCTCAAGTTCACTCTGTGTGGATGTCACACAAATCTCCCTCTGGAAGAGGGAAGGAAACTGTTACATGAAATAGGAAACTGCAGCACAGGCACAACCAGAGAGGAGAAATTTGGCCTGGGATTGGAGAATGGGTGGAAAGCTGCACTGCTCCTCATAGCTGAGGTCAACGAAAGCCTTTTTTAAAACACATCTTTTCTCCTGAAGTGAGAACATTTCTTTTCCTAAGCATGGTGAATTCCTCTTCACTGCAGGCATCAGACCTCACAGCACTGAGAACAAAGGAGCCTGTGCTATGTAGCACAGTTCCTTCTTATGCCTTTATTTTTATTAGCATGCAATGCCACCAAAGCATTTAGTTAATCTAAAACAGTACTTAGTGTTCAAATAAGCCATAAAACACACTACATTGCTCATATTTGGCTAAGATTTACTAAACATATGGGAAAGACAAAAGCTTTAGAGAATTGTCCATTAATGCAAAATATTATTTACTCTCAGTCAAGGGAAAACTCTCACTAAGTGTTTTAGAACACATCATTACACATCAGAAGCATGAGAATTCCCTAGATTTTCTGAAAGTTTAATAGGTATTGAAATGTAACCAAAAAAATCAAGCCCCCCATCTCACAAGTTCTGTATTAACTCTTAATGTCAGGAATCACATAAACACAGTACCCACAGAGGAAGATTCAAATCTAGTTTAGAGAACCAATTGCCAACAAACACTGAGGAGGAGACGCCAAAACTGACATGAAATAAAAACTGAAGCAGGTTGCTCAAGTGCTTGAGCTGTGCGAAAATCTAGAAATAGGGGTGGGGGATGGAGGGAGAAATTTTAAAATACTCTGGTTCCTTCAGCATTGAAAATAATAACGTTTTTAAGCTACATGTTTTTATTTACCTGTCAAGCTATTCAGTACTGACTGGCTATAAAGAGCACGTGCACAGAAATTTCATAATTTTGGCACAAGAGGAGACCTTATTACTGCTAAGTTTAGCTCACTGAAAAGTCATTGCAATCCCTAACCATCTAAATCAGAATAAACAGTCCACACAAACCTTGGGAGTTCACTTTTAAGATCCACTCCTCAGAAGCTTCCCTCTCCTTTTGCACATCATGTAAGAATTGCTGGAGACTTATGGGAAAGCACATCCAGAGGCACAGATGAACATTCAGGCTCTCATTTTCCCTAGTAACCTTCTGCCCCCTTCCACTGAGCTCTGCAGAGACTTGGGTACACATATAACCCTGTGGCAGAAAAAAATGTTGCTCCTGCCTCTGCACAGACTGATGCCTCTGCTGCTGTAGCTCAGAAGACATAGGAAGAGATCATTCAAGGGTTTCCTCTTTGCTTCATCCCTATGCATGTTGCATAATGGGTAGTACCTGAACATGAAGACCAAAATTTTTATTATGCTGACTTATTGTGACTACCAAGTTCTCGTTAAGTATTAACAAGCTCTGAAAGATACTATTAAGTGTGTCACTTTAACTCAAATTGAAGCCTATGTAATTTTAATTAATAAGTAGATGTATATGAAAGTAGAGGATGCTTCCATTAACTATTTTAGCAGGTTAAGGAATGGCAAGAGTTCTTCCCCAGGACTGGCTCTGAGAACACACTTTCCTTTTATAATCTAAGAAACCAGTCTACAGGCATGTGCATAACAAAAAAACAGGCTATGGCTCCAGAGGAGAGACTAAATAGGATTTTCCTTTCATTTGTGTCTCTGATCTTCACCTTCTCCCTCCTGTGATTTTGCCCTTTTCTTCACTTGTTGCCATCTGCATCTGGAATTAAAGGGTGAGTGTAGGAGAGGTGGCATGGGCAGGATTGCAAGGGGATGGTAAAATGCTTCAGCTGTCTCATATGTAAGAAGAAGCCACTGGAAGGCCCCCAAAGGCTGCAGAGCATGACCAGAACATGGAAAGATAAATTATTTTAGATGAAATTGGCTGTAATACTGGTGCGTGTCATCTCTTGACCCTGGAAAGAGGGATAGGGTACTAAGAGCCGTTCTTCATGGAAAACCCAAGCCCTATGAAACCCTCCAGACTTTGGTCAAAAATTGCCAGGGATACTAATGCCTTGGGCACAATTCTCAGCACTTCGACTTCCTCTGGTGTTTGAAGACGAGGAAGGAAGCAGAGGGATGGTTATCTTTAATAATGAGCTGTTGCTGGAAAGGGGATAAGCTGATTATGGTGCAGTCTGAATGTAATTTTAAATAATCATTGGAGCACTCAGAGCTCATATCAGGATGCTTTTTCACTGTTCATGCATCAAAAGGAATTAAATACATGAAATAGATGTATTTGAAGGGTGAAGTATATCGAGATGGTAAATGGATACAATCTGTTATCACATAAATTCAGCTCAAGCAGTAGGAGATGGTTTTACTTACAGTGGCTCTAGCTAAAAACAGCAGTAGAAGGAGGCTGTACCTATTCCTTCCTGCTTTTCCTATTGGGCTTTCTTAGTTATAGCTCAAAGCCTGCTGCCCTTTCAGATCTAGACTGGCACCCGAAATAAGGGGGGAATTTCCTCTTTGCTTCTTGTCCATCAAGATTACCTGTTCTCTTTTTAAATAGGTTCCTCAGAGCCATTTGGCATTTGTCAGATATAAAAGTAGGTAAGAGGAAGATCTCTAGAGCCTCAGCTGAAAACAGAAATCATAATTAGCTCAAGCTGTCTAAGCTCCAGTAGATTACAGGCCACTGAATTGAACCCTGGTATTTCTGTTGAGTACAAGAACTTGTGCCTGGCTAAATTGTCCAGGCATCTGGTCTGGGAACCGAAGAGATCTTCAGATGAAAAAACCACAGTTACTCTTGACAGTGGTTAATTGTCTTCATTATCAAATCATATGCCTAATTTCTCATTTGACTTTGTCTGGCTTCATCTTGCAACCACTGAGTCCTGCTGAGCCTTTCTGCACTAGATTAAAGAGCCTTTTAACACTGGTTGTTTTATGCTTATAAAGGTATCGATACACTCAAGTTAAGTGAACGTTCACTCCTTTTGAGGAACTAAACAGAGCTTTCTGTGCTGCCAATTATATGGTGTTTTCTCAAGGCATGAAGTCACTTTAGCATGTCTTTTCTGCACCTCTTCTGATTTTTCAGTATCAAATCACTAATGTGGACACATGTCTAGATCCAGTACACTAAATTTCTCCTATTAATTCCTACTGGTCAGCTACACGACCTCAGAGGAACCTCCCGAGTCGAAATTCCTTTGCTTAGACATTTAATGTTTGTTCTAGATCATATCTCACTGCATCACACCTGGTGTACACACAGAGTTATTTGTTCACTCTCACTTCAAGATCCCCTTACAGTCCTCACTTTCCTGAAGAAGCCATTCTGCCTGTAATCTTGATCCTCAGAGAGTTACCTGCCATACAGCTATGTCAAAAGAGGAGGATGAAAAGGCAGATAAGACAACGATGATAAAGAACAGAAGTGGGGAGAGAGTGTGATGAAAACAAACATTGGGGCTGAGAGTGGGTGAGTGACTGTGCAGATTAGGAATGACTGGGTGAACATGAGCCCTGTTTGGGTGACTCTAGTGATGCACAGTGAGTTCTCTGCCTCAAAGGATCATCACTGGCTTCCCCTTGACGTGTTCATAGGAATCTCAAGAGGCTGACAAAGATCAATCTCCGCAGCACCAAGGAGGCCAGAAGCTACGTGGATCTGTCAGTGCTAAATGCTGAAATTAAAACCAAAGAATGTCAAATGTGTTGAAAATACCACACCCTGCTCTCTATCGCTGAAGGTTTAGGAGAACACAAATAAGTTTGGTTCATATATGCTTAAACCAACACACTGAATCACACAGCTGTTATATCCATGCAGATAATTAGCAAGCTGACATGTTTCTGATTCTGGGCCAGATAACTGTGGGAAAGAAGTGATGTGATGCTGAATGTGGGTATTCGGATGTGTCTGTATCATCTCTCAAAGGGTTAAGGAAATAAAGGAGTTCTTCACACCCTCCTGACTTGAATTTCACTTGTCAAACCAAGAAACCACTTTGGATTTGCTCTGATATCCATTTAGTTTTTGGTTATTTTTCTCAGACACATGCAGCCCACTGGTGCCAATTCTGTAGGTTCTATTTCTGCCAACTTTCCTGTGATATTGCCTATGATAATTTACATTAGCATGCCTCATATGATTATGTGATGCTCTGTGTGTGTTTGTGTGTGTGTTGTCCCTTCCCATTTTTAAGCCTTTAAAGCAAAGAAATGTTGTGTAAGACATCAGTTGAGGGGTGAAGTTACCTCTGTATGTCTAACAGAGAAAGGGAAATCTAACCCAGAGAGAGACCTCAGGAATTCAATTGTCTTAAACATCCATTTTGAAAAAGCTAGTACATTTTAAGGGTGCCTTTTCCCATGCAGGATGAGCAGGAATTAACTCAGTGTCTTTTTGTCCCATTGGTTTAATCATCTGTATTTTGTGGATGTCAGCAAAGTCCAAGTTTTTGTTCTGCTGAGTTATTATAATCCACCCAGCCACTCCAGCATAGTCATGGTACACTGCTGTAACCTAACATGTCACCAATTTTGCCACCTGGCAAACCCAGAAACAGTGGTCTTGTCTACTCTACAGACAATTAACACCTTAACAGGAAACAGATACTCATTTAGGAACTGAGTGGCAATGAAGATACAGGGGATTCAGCCTTCTAAAAAACTCTACCAGTAAACTCATCACCTGCAGAGAAAGTTTGAGTCTCCAAATTAAGACTGTAATCCTGGTTGCCCCAACTGCTTGTGGAATTTCTGTCTATATTTCTCTCTTCCTACCCATCACTGTCGAGGGTTATTTGCCATATGAGATGGTAAGGAGAATGCGAGTAGTTATCTCTGTCCAGACAGGCAGGAAAAACACTGATTTGCTTCCAAAGAGGGGAAGAAAAAGACAAATCGAGAAAGGACTGAAGTAAGAAAACATTTTGAGGGCAAGAGTGGGCATTCACTTACATTAAATTTCCTTTATTCTAGCTATAGTAATAAAATTCCCAATATACTGCTCCTCCATCTCAAGTTCATCAAATTCTTCTCTGATGGGCAGTTAGTTGCAAAGGATCCTTTCCATGGTGGGAGGAGGGTGAGCAAGAGCTTCTTTGACTTCAGAAAGAAACCATCTCTGCTTTTGAACTACTTCCTTCAACACTGATAACAAAGGCCTTTCATCCTCCTTAAAGTGCATTCATTTTAAGATGGAGTCAGTCAGTTTTTCAAAGTTAACAAAACTGGATCAAAACTGAGTTAGCTGTGGAAACTGCACATTAACTAGAATTAGATGTTAGATTAAGGAAGCAAAGGAAAATTACAATGAGAAAAGTTCTCTGATTATTTAAATATCTCCTGTAGGAAGCATTCAGGCACTACTTCATCTTTTCTGCAACTCAGGGGAGAGGGAGAGACAATACAATGTAGCTATTATTTAAAATTAAACCAGTAAGGATATGCCAACCCATACTCAGATGCTCTTCTACAAAATGTACGACTGATTTTATTGGCACAGATTCTGCTTATCCCGCTTCATTTTGGTAAAAATACGTGTTTTCCTCAAGGCACTTTTACCTTCAACCCTGCCTGAAGGCAACATGGCATGAAATACATCAGCTAAAGGGCTACAAAGTGATTTTAGCTGTTGCACCTGAGCAGGTATTCACTTGTCAGTTCAACTTGATGATAAAGTAATTGTATATGGATGCAAATACAGATGATCTGGGGAGGAGTTCAACTCATGAAAAACAATCAATCATTATGAAAGACCAAGTTATTTCTATGTAAACCACCAAATAGTAAATAATATCTGGATAATTCCAGCTTGGCCATAAAGGGCCTTACTTCTCTCAGATAACATTTTAAAATAATTCAGCTGCAGATACTTGTGTAAAGTCACAAAGAGCACGAGAGGAAAATGAAGTTCATAATGTATTTCTGTTACTATACTCTGAAGCTGATGTCCAGAAACATCTCATCCCACTCCGTTGTACCACTAGCAAAATTTATCCAGGTCTCTATCTCTTCTTTAGAATATTTTATTACAGAGAGTGAAGAAATATTACAGACAGAAAAGAGAGACTGATTTGCAGAAACACAAGTAAATGCAATCTAGTGCTGTAGTATCAAATTATGACTATAATAGCAAGGGTATTTCAACACATAAAGCAATTTCCTGATGGTCCTCCAGAGAATCTGTAGCAAAATTAAATCCCATAGGTTCTCTTAGAGGTACTGGTAATATTGTTGTTGCAACAGCCCATGTATTTCAGACCTTAGTGTCTGCTCTCAGCCCTATTGCTTGTGACATCCTTCTTAAGATAAATACTACACAGAAGGACCTAAGCCAATTTCCTGTGCTTTAGAGGCAATTTACTAAACCTTTCTTTATGAACGGTTAGAACATATTTTTAGTGGACAGGGAAATCTCTTCAGTGCCCAAGCTACAATTTTATTGAATATTCCACTGTAGGTTATACACATTTACCAGAGTGGAAATAATCATGTAATTAAGGTTGCCACCTAATTTATCATGTGTTTTTCTTATTTATGTAGCCTGTTCCTCCACTTGAGAGTGGTCCTCAAATCACAGCCTACAGAGAAATCCTGAAATCACAGCTTCTACACTGCAAGGTCTAAAATTCTCTATCTCAGGAATGCTTTAATGCATTTCAACCCATCCAGAGGCTCCCAAAAGAGCAAAGAGTGCTGCAGATTCAGGGCAGCATTCTTGTTGTATGAGCCAAACTGCCTTCTGGCATATGCAGAGATCCCTTCTTCAGTTTCCACTTGTGGTGCTTTATTTGGGATAATTATCCTGACTGCAAAAATGCACCAAGTGAGAAGGGGAGAGAAACCCCATTTTATCTAGAGAGGCCCTGGTGTTCTCCCTGCTCCATCACTGATACATGAGGGGAAAATATGACTATTAAGGATATGTCCACACTGAAATCCAGAAAGCTGGGAGAAGGAGGTCTCAGCCCATAGGGAGAGTCGCTATGGGCAAACCCAATTGCCTTCCCGTTCTCTTGGCTCCTGATCCTCCAGGATCTGGCATGGCCAGATGGCAGCGCGCAGCTGTCACCCCAGCCCATGAGTGATGTGCGAGCGGCGACTGCCACCTCGTGGGCATCCAACCCAAAGCGCTTGAACGGAGAAGCACAAAGATCACCTCGTTTTCTAATCCCCCGACCATGAGTTCAAGTTTGCTCAGTGCTCCATCCTTCCTGAGCTTGAACAGCCCCAGAAGCAGCAGCCGCTCAGGGTGAGGGGAACAATCCAGCAGTGTCAGAAAGTCAGTAAGGCACCTGCTGCAGTCCAGGTGAACCAGCTCTGCTTGCCAAATTGCCCATCTTCAGACACTGGCTCGGTGTTTCTTCCTCCTACTTCATTAGCCAGACAGAATGCAGGATTCAGAGCAGGAAAATAAAAGCCCACTTTGAATTTAGGCAGGTGAAGGTGATGGTTATCTTCTCGATAGAAGTACCTCAGTGTCCCAAAACCAGGGTGGGTACATCACAGCTGTTGCTGTCACTGTTGTTCTCCAAGGTCAGGCAGTACCAAGGTCTTGTTCCAGGTGCCAGTACATTTCAAGACAGACCTTAACCTGGAGTGTAAGACCTCCACCCCACAAAAAGTTCTCATATTCTAGACTTTGCATATGATGAAATGGAGAGGTAAGTCCTAAATCTCTGCAAGACAGGGGATGAAGAAGACTAACCTACTATTATTATGTTTTTCTACACCATGTCACACTTCAGCAGCTCCACTGAGTAAAGGTGAGATAAATCATGCAGTGGCACATCTCAGAGTACATTTTGCTCCTTTTTGCTCTCAGCTGCAACTGTCTGTGCACTGTGGTTTGCAGCACCTTCACCTACAACATCAGAGGAATCCTGCAATCATTTCCTCATGTAAGAGAGATCAATATGAATAAGCAGAGCTGAGTAAATCACAGGCATAGAAAAATTAAGTGACATGCCAAAAGTCATAAATGGAGTAATTGGAACAAGTGACACAAAGAAGCCCACTGTCATAACCATGCAATATATTCCCATCTACTCTCCATAACACCCCAAACAAATTCTGCTGTCAGTGATATCAGAACAACTTCATTAAAGTCAGTGAGGTTGCATGGATGTAAACGGGGACAAAATTTGGCCAGCTCACACTCTACAGCATTTGTAGATGTCTTTTTAGAGACTATTTAGCTGCAATTACCCTTCAGCCCTGAGCCAAATGCACATCTGATAAAAGCCACTCTGGGCAACACAAATATGACAGAAACAGATTAACATCTTTTTTAATACATGCATCCAAGTCCTCTTCCTTCAAGATTTATACCAGGGTACCTGCTCCAGAGGTCTTTTTCTTTCCTTGAGTCTCTTTGCCACTTAGTTTCAAAAAGCTGAGACACTCTTTCCTTTGTAAATTTGCTTCAAGAGCTCAGTAAACCACATCTCTGCTGCAGCTCTCCTGCTGTAATCCACCTCTCTAACACACATCCATTCTGAACAGCCCCTTCACCTCCCTGCAACTCCACAACCTTGATCTCCTCTCCTACTTGCAGCCACTCATGGCCAGCTTGAGCTCTGTAGACAACTGCTTCAGCTCAGCCAGTTATAAGAAACATTGGTCAGGCTTCTGGTAGGAATGAATTTGGCTTTATATCCCTTAGCCAGCCACGCTTAGAGCCTTCCTACTTCCCACATGCTTCTGGGGAAATCCTGTCCCTGCTGAAGTCAATTGCAAAATTATCTTAAACCTCCAAGGAGGAGGACTTCATCCCTTCTCTAGGGATTTTGATGTCATTTGCCAGCAATGGGGGGTCCATTTTCCTGACTAGACGTGTCAATCTTAACCCAGTTTACTTTGAGTGCTACCCGACAGCACCAGGAGACAAAGGAGACAGCTTGCAAGGCTGCTCCACTTCTAATTCAAACCATTTAAATTCCTTCTTCCATTCATCCTTTCAGAAGGCATTGGTCCCACGCCACTGCTGCTTCAGGGTGTTCATTGTTTTCTCTGAGACTGTTGTGCTGAGAAGCCCACTGTGCTCTTTCTATAGGTGCATTGATGCTTTCTCAGATAACAGAGGTTCACTGGAGTGTGCACACCAGCTATAAGACAGCTTAACATTCTGCATGGGGAACACTGAACACTCCAAAACAGAGAAAGCATGTGAAAAAGGAGTCAGCACCCTATCCTCCCTGTGGCTTCTTCACAGTTGGGAAAGTTAGCCTGGGAACATACAAAATGTAATGGAGAAAGAAAATGCTTTCTAATGCATGGCTGGAATAAAGCAGCACGACACAGTTAGCTTGGTGTTGCATTCTGATCAGTCAGATGGCAAAGCCATCATGCCTCACTTAGCCCCAATGCACCCACTGTGTGACAAGTCTGAAAAGATACATGGAAGGGAGAGGAAAAGAGGGTTGTTTCTGGTCCAAAAGCTCCTTCTGGCCTCTGCTGCACTCACAAAAGGGGTCTTGAATAGAAACCCAAATGAGCCCGGGGAATATTCATACGATTTTAATGTACCATGACTGCTGCCTACCAGCTCCAGATAAGTTGGATTAATAAACTGCCTTTCGCTTGTGACACCCCGGCATGAATTTTGCATTAGGCTCAATTCAGTAAAGTTCACAACTGACACGCTTCCTTTTATGACAATCCTTTTCAATTGTTTTTTGCACTGGGATGTCATAAAGATGTTTGAGGTTTTTTTCTGGCAGGGAACTGTCTTTTATCTTGAAAAAGGGCTTTTATAACCCACTCATGCCGATAGCACTCTTGAATTAAATCGGAAGGCAAGGCCTCTAGTCCCTTTATACCATTAACAAGCCAGTCATTTTTTAGTGTCAATGAAAGCAGTGATGTGCTTGCTTCAGCACTGGGCTTGTCACTGAGGAAAATGTCAATGCAGTGGGGCTGGGGGTGATTAAAACACAGAGGACATGATATGATAAGATCAGCAGAACCTTTTGGAGTTATTAATGCAAGGCGAGTGGATCATGTCAACCAACTAGAGCTTACATGGCACTTGCTAAATTCATCAGACCATGAATCTGTTCTTCCTTAATTGATAAGCAGGTTGGTGTGGCTGATCTGCATCCAGATTCTGTGAGGATGGATAAAAGTGGATGGGTGGATGCATGGGTGGACGCATGGATAAATGGATTTATGGATGATAAGACAAGATTATCAGATGTGTTTAGCTCTTAATGATGCACATTCATTAGCTACTACCTCTCTCAGCAACAGCTTCTCAGAGCAAGGATCATTTGAAAGATGGGTGACCATTGGCACAAGGTAGAATGACTGGTAGAGATTTGAGGGACTGTTTCAGGGGACCATTTTGGGGGAAAAGTGACTACAGTCTGACAGAATAACAGATATCAAAGCTGTCTGGAGGGTTTACATTCCTGACCTGAGGTACTAGCTCAGAGCCATGACATGGAACACAGTCCTGCAAAACCTTACCAAGCTCAGCTTGTCAGTTCCTGAATAGTTCTATCTGGGAAATGGGAAAAACACCACCACAATACTTTTCTCTCTTACCCTTTTGAGCCTTTTTAGACAACATGTCTTTCAGAGAAGGAAATGCTTCTTACTTTACACAGAGTCTTGATCTTACCTGAGGCATCAAGCATCCTCAGTACCATCTAGTTGGGCTGCAAAGACAGAGCAAGTTTTTGTGCAAAGACCCATTACCCACCTGCTCTCTGTAGCTCCCACCATTTACTCCTGGGCAGCATGAAAGGGAATTTGGTGCCATGCTGCAGCCCCAAATGCACTCTAGTTCTTTTTTCCCCCTGAGCATAAGTGGGGGAAGATTTAAGGCTTGCTGTGTGGAAGGGAAACATGTTTTCTAGAGAAGAGGTTCAGAGTGCCTATGCAGATCCTTCACTTCTTCCATGGAATTCTCAAATAAAATGCAAATACAGAACTTAAAATTATCTAAAAACCTGATGAACCTGAAACATTTCATCTTAAATACATGAAAGACAACCTAGAAAGAGTAGGCTGGTTTCATCCATTTGTACTTTGGATGAATGCTTCAATTTGATGAACTAAGGGTTGGTTCTGTAGCTTATCTCAAATAAGCCATTAAAACCTATATATTACCTCAAATTGGCCTGGAAAAGTGATTATTCAGCCACATAAAATGTACTGCAATTATTTTTATCCCCATGGTGACAAAGACAAGTGTCTTGGTTATTGCTGCATTCAAAGAAGCATGAGAAGCAGATCTAAAAATGGCTTAAATCAGCTTTTTGCATAAGCAAGGCAGGATTTGGGGGATATCAACACAGATCAGTCTGACAATGCTCCCTTGAAAAGGGTCAGATGTGTTTTTCACCAGGGCCACAACCCCAGCTCCCGACTTACCAGGTGTCTGACCATAATACCACCACTTTTACATGTTCAGTGCTGTTTCTCTCTTGTTTGAGTTGTTAGCAGGGAATATTTCAAGGGGAAGAGGAGATTATTTGAACTATGAAAGAACTGGGGTTTCTCACAGGACTCAGAGGAGAGGATTGATGCAGTCAGGAATTATCAGCCATAGAAAGAAAAAGGACATGTGAACCCAGGAGACCTTCCTAGGCTCTGGTAACTTCACAAAAACACTCTCCTGCAAACCCTTGTCCCTTCAAAAAAGCCACAGACCTTTCTTTTAAGAGCAGCTTTTCCCCTAGAAACACCATCCTATGTTTGATGTGCTGTTTCCATAGCAACGTTTAATTAGTATGAGCCCCCCTGCCCCCTGCACAAGGCAGGTAGGATCTGCAAGTAGCATGGAACATGAAATAAAAGAGTTCAGGCAGCAAGAGGCCTTGCTCCAGTCTCAAGTGTGTTTACAGCAGCAGAGTGCTTGGAGGAGGGGAAGAGACACTCTGGCTTTTAATTACAGAAGATGCACTGAGCAGAAAATTAACATGGAGAAAAGTCTGGAGACACCTGAGCTTCCAGCCCCTCAGTCAGCAGCCCAGCACTGGCACCTGAGATCACTCCTGTGGGATGCAGCAGCCCCATGCACGATTCAGCAAACTCTAAACGTATCCAGGGCTCCTCAGATGTCCCCCAGTGTGCAGGGATTTGCGGACAAGGACCAGGACTCTCTGTCCACCTGCCACCCCGGCTGCTACCCTCAGTTCCTTCTTCCTCAGTTTCTGGGGGATCAGGAAAGGATTTTTCTCATTAATACCCCACATACCCTCTCTCCCCTCCTTCAGGAGGCATTTTAGAATCTCCTGATGGAATGCCTGTGGGCTGCAATTATGGCAAAGCATTAGAAACAAACGGTTCTTATTTATCATTTCTATGAATTGCAGATGTGTGGAGACTTTTCCACTAATAAATTCTGAGCTGTAAATGGATCAGGCACATGATGTGAGGTTTCTAAAGATAACCAAGCCTCTGTGATTTTGCTTATTCTGGGAGAGCACCTTGGCAGCACGATGCGTCCAGGGAGTTAAGAACAGGGGAGAAGATAGGTAGATACAGAGGAGATGTGTGGTGATCCTTCTGAGCCACTGAGCCCCTCTCCTGATTTCTTTGCTTTGACTGTTTGTCTAATTCAATATGAAAATATCTAAGAATACATCTGGAACTAAGGATCCCTGAGCTGGGGCTTTCAGTGTATCATCCTGCATAGCCCTTGGGATCACAGAGAATCTGGGGATAAATGACTGATTATGAGACACTGTCCAAGTAGAAAACACTCCATAAAGTCTCATCATCTCCTCCATTTTAATGATCTAACTTTTTTTTTTTTTTTAAATGTTCAAATATTCAAGTAACTTCCATAGGTGGCAGTGGGATTCCTTGAATTTGCAAAGGTGCTTAATTTGGTGGTCAGAACAAGACAGATACAGTCAAAATTACACAGGTGGCAAGGACAAGCATTGGCAATAACCTTCTTCAAGTGGGAGGGATATCAAGTGCATGATATGCCTGTCCTAATCAATATTCCCATAATCTCATTTTCCCCTTTTCTCGGGGGCCTCTGCAAGGAGAGGAGAGCCCAACCCCAAAATGAGGGACATTTCCTTTTTATTTTTTTGCCTTGCCTAGTTGCTCTGCCATGCAGTTACCTGGTTTCTGGTCGTTTTCTTTCTTGAAACATCATCGTTGTATCTGTAAAGAGGAATAAATTTATCCAACAATTTATCCAAATTTTGCAGAAAAAACTTTTCGATAGAAAATGGATTTACAGTGAGAAAAAAACCACAAGCAATTAACACTTTGCTGGAAATATTTCATTTTAAATTTTAAATTTAAACTGCAGAAAAAATTAAATAATAGAATTTGGAGTCAGTAACTGAAAACGGACTCTCCAGTTGTCACTGAAATTCAGTATAAGGTAAAGGAAAGTTTTCATGAATATGGGGATGTTATTTTCTTCACAATTTTTAGCGGTGTGGAGAAGACAGGAGGAGAAATTAAGGGATCTTTCCCACTTGAATGCAGCAGTGTCTGCTCTCCCAGGGCCTTGGCAATGGCCTGTTTGTTAATTCCCTTGTGAAAAGCCACTTTGGAAGTGCTTTGAACTCCTCCTATGGGACACAGCAAAATCAACAGCCAAACAGCAGGACCCCAGGGGCTCATTTCTTTAGTGGAAACAACACTCTCAAACTATGTCCCTTCAGCTTTATGAAACCATCATTATTTACAAGTACATATTATTATTGATTTGGGCTTGAGGGGATATAGAGAGCAGTGCAGGCAGGCAGGATGGACACGTGGCTGGCAGCTCAGTTGAAGTTTACAGGAAGCACATCTGAAATCAGTCTAATTAACAGTGACACCAGAGAGCATCTGGACCCTGAGGAGAGTTTGGCAGAGAGAAGCTTGAAGCCTTACTACTCAGCAGAAGGATTCAAGGAAGTGTCTGTGCTTACTGGTGGGCCATGAGGCCCAAAGAAAAATAATTAAAGTAAATCAGTGGCAATGGACCCGAAAATTCAAACACATACCAAATACTGCAGCTTACAGCTAGAAAAGCTTTGCAACTAGAGGAGAGTCTAGCTACACAGAAAGATAAAATATTACTTGAATTGTTTTAATATATGGTTCTCTGTCAAATAAAAGTGCCAGAAAGGCAGAAGAATCTCTATCCTGGGAGACATTCAGGACTCAGCTGGATAAATCCCTGAGCAACCCGGTCTAGCTGGGTTTGTGGTAAGCAGTGCTGGGCCAGATGACTGCCTGTGGTCTGTTCCAGCCTAAATTATGATGTGACTCAAGGACTGTATTATTTTTATATGCTGATTCAGATATAGTGCAACTATTGAACCAGATAAACACTTTTTAAAGCAAGCCTTAAAGCTTCAGTCCTCTGAATCGCTTGTTAGCATTGGTGTAGGAGCATTTAAAGAGGCAGCACCCTCCAATCTGCTAGAAATGTTATGATCCCTTTTTTTCTTGGTTTTTTTTTGTTCTTTAATTACGCAGCCCACCAGATTTGAGGGTGATTATTCAGAGGGAAGGGAAATAAAAAGACTTTAAGACTCTTGGGAATTGAAACAGTATCCAATTATTCGGTTGCAGCATGTAAAAGTATGTTTTGTAATATAGTCTTAAACCTTGGTTTGATCTCTTCTTCAGTTCTGAAGCAGACATTGAACCACATTTGAAAAGACCTAGGACTGAAGGGAGAGAGAGGCTATGGACATGATGACATTAGGAAAGGGACTATCCTGTTGAGGGTAATGCTTTTCTCTTTACAAGAGAGAGCTCACAGCAGGCAATGGCTTTTTCTCTCCTCTGTTACATATTCAAATTGCTGCAAACACGAGTTTGCTCAGAACCAGGGGGGAATTTTGCATAAGCTCATGTCTGTGGACTGCCAGAGCACAGGAACAGAAATAAAGTAGCTTGGGGTCAACATGGTAGGAAAGAGACAGAAAAGGCAAAAGTGAAGAATACTTCACAAAACAAAATTCGTTGTGTTTGAAATCTCATCTAAATTCAGCTGCTCATCTAAAGCCATTGGTATGGCTGCTGGAGACTGGGCTGCCTTATGCTCTTCATCACAGCAATGGTGAACCATTACCCTGTTCTTGTCTGGATTTTGAAACAAGAAGTTCTGAAACAACAAGCATGTGTGTGCTGACAAAAGAGTCCTGCAGGTTCTCTCTCTTTGGTCAGTTCTCTGAGCAGCAGCAACAATAGAAGCTGAGTGGGCAAGAACCTGAGCTTCAACCCACCCATCTGGAAGAATATCTGGCCTTGGATGGGAGATGCTATTTGAAAGAGAGTAACAGGGAGAGTAGGGAGGAAGATTGTTTTGTTTTGATTTGGATCATTGCTTTTGACATTGTTCACCATATGACAATAGTTGCATTGAATTTGGATGTTGATTTTTTTTTTTTTTTTGCATGTGCCTTTTAACATAAATTAGAAATAGAAATGGGGGGGTGAATTCATTGGGAGCATGCTTGAGTGGTCTGTGAAATGTTCACCACTAGAGGACTCTACAGCAATAGCTAATTGTCTCTTTTTTCTGGTTGGTTTTTGTTCTAGTTGTTTGGGGGTTTTTTCCCTTGGATGTGCACCCTCTGGTAATCCTTTCTCAGACAACATGACAGCCTGCTCAGGAAGCACCAGCTGCTGAGCCTTGGCACTGCTGGAAATCTGTCTTTACAGGCCAGATTTTGAAGCAAGTTCTCAGACAGGGACAGATTGGAGTCACTGAGCTTGCTCTGTTTAACATGGAGAATAAATGATCCCATTTTCAAGAAAACAGCTCACATGCCATCTTGCTGGGAAGGAAGACCCTGAGGACCTTCTGGGATCACCTTTTTGTTTCCTGCCAAAAAAGAGGGAGTTTGGTCCCATGGAGATGGACAGGCCAGGGCCACAGCCTTCAAATCCAAGGAATGAGAAGGAGGCATTGATACTGACACTGCTGGGGCTGACTCACAGCAAGGCAGTCTGTCCTCTCTCTCTCCTGCTAACATGATGTTGTTAGGACCACTGCCCAGCTGGAGCAGCCCACTGCTTCCTCTGGAGTCCCTTGGCTCCCTTCAGTGCCCCCCTAGCCAAAAAGGGCAGCCAAGAGGCCCCTTGTGCTCCCTGGTCACACTTCCTCTCTCTCAGACTCAAGGGATGGCAGAAAACTGGCCATTGATGGACCAATTAGGGTTTTGGGGAATGCTTTCTGATTTTTTTTCTTTTCCCTCTGGAACCACTCAGAAGGAAGTCTGGGTCTAAAACACAGACGTTTCAACTCCAGGCAGTCAGCCAAAGTCTGTGTCTGCTACCAGACCATGAACATTAGAAAGCTCCACACTGGGTCAGCAGCAGCTCTGCTTGGAGCCCCATGAGCTGATAGATGTGGATGATCTGGGACCAGCTCTCCAGCTGTCCTAGGAAAGCTGAGACCTTGTGATGTCTGTCATTTGTCATGCCTTTGAGCTTCAACGCTTGCAAGTCAGCTGAACCCAAGGCTTGTGCTGGCAGCCTGGCCCCATTCAGCACAACCTCGTGGTGTGAGAACATACCTACTTCAATTGGGCTGCCAGGCCTTCCAATCCTACCAGTGCTGGAGCAGTTAACAGCAGGGGGGTGGCAGCTCAGACACTTTGCAGCCTTCTCCACATAAGGATAATGCTGGAGAACTGCTGCTTGGTCTGAAGAGAATGGGGCAACCTATCCATACACCTGCATTGCACTGGAAGACCTGACTCAAGTTGGTTCCTGCCATCTCCAGAGGAGAGCAGCACGTCTGCATGTGGCCATCCCTGATATCTGTGACCTTGGATGCCTACAATGGGTGCCTCCCAGTGCCTGACACCCCCACACACACCTGGGAGACAGTGCCTGGGAGAGGGTCATCTTCAGGTCAGCATGCACAAGGGTACAGCCACCACTCCCATCACTGGAGAAGTCTCTTCCAAATTCAAGCAGTAATAACTCTGCCATCAGTGAGCTACAGTCAGCAAATCTCCAAGGTTCCCCTCAAAGAGATGTGATGGGGTTCATGATGCTTAATGGGGTACAGAGCACATTCACAGCCCATGGGAGACTGTCAGAGCCAGCCAGCCAAGCCAAGACTCAAAATTGTGGTGGCAGTGAGACACAGCAGCAGTCCCTGGAATAAGGGTGACCAATGCCTACAGCTTCAGCATCTGCAGAAAAGTCATTTGTCAAGAGGACCACTTGTTTCCTTGGTTATCCCAAGCTTTGTGCCAGACCAGTATTTGATATCCCTCTGAGGCAGAATGATGCTGAAAGAAGAAACAATTTAGGATCCTGTTACATTTCTCTTCACCAGGTTTTGGAATTACTGGAGGTTGCCTGGGTGCCAAGTAAACTCTTTCCTTTACTGCAGCTCTAAATCTTTTGTTCCAAAATGTCTTTGATCTCTGGTGATCTTCTGGCAATATCTGGAGTCTATTGTTTGAAATCAGTAACAATCCCTGTTTATGAACATCTTTCAGGGTAAAAGGCCTGGCCACATGTTGGTTTACCCATGTGGCATGTTTCTGGAGGGGGAGATCAGCAAAAGAGGGTCTCTGTTAGCACTGGCCATGAGGTGCACATTGTCCCAGGTACTTGAAGTGTCTTGGTGAGCTCAGGTACACAGAGCAACCCAGGACATCACATCAGGGTATGCTGTCATGTCTAGGCTAGGACAGAAAGATAATATTAAGACAAGATGGGAGCTTGAGTGCAAAGCCTCAGCACAATGGGGACCTCTGTGGTGCCAACAAATTTGGCAGCTGGGCCCAGCCTCCTGGTGAAACACTTGATAGTCATGTTTTGCAAACAGCTCTGCTGGCTCCAAATTGAGGTGGCAGTTTGGTACCCTAAACAGAAGACACTGAAATAAGGACACACAGAGCCTTGTCTTGCCTGCCTGCACCTTTGGGGTAAGCTTGCAGGGCTCAGAAAGGAGGAACAACAGCTCTGCTTCAGACCATGCAGAGACACTGAGCACCACGGGGGCTCCTTTTGTGCTTGAACACTCACCTGGGATGAACTGGGGAATATTTTCCACCATCCTTTTCTTCCTTTGTGTTTGTATAGAGGGATCAGTTGTCCTAGGCAAGGTACATGTTATTGATCTTTCCGACTCTTATTATCCCCATTTGCAGAACTTGCTGTAAAGATCTCAGCTGTCCTTTAATCTTGCCACACCTCAGAGAGTGAGAGAACAGCCAAGGTAGGATCTGATACCCGTGATATGCTGGAGTTACCTTGCTTTGAAACTGAAAACAAAATCACTGACCACTTGCAAATGAAATAATTAAATCCTTGCCAGTTACATTTTTGAGTGGCACAGATGGATTTCAGCATGAGGAAGGGCTCTGGGTTACCCTAGCACATTATGTGCTTGATTTGGGCTTGCTCCAGCTAGTATTTTTGATCACTTTGTATCACCTTTCTTGGTGTTTTCCAGGATCATGTACACATGGCTGTTGTCCTGGGGATGGGGTACAATTCCCTCTGAATCCCTAATGAGCATTTCTCCTCAGCAGATGCAGCTTTTCCAGCCCAGCAAACAATGCCATCTGTTGTTCCCTTGCTGTAAGTTCCATCTCAAAGTCTGTTCTGCTTCTATATTTAATTCTGAAGTTTCCTGCTGCCAAAAAGTAAGGTCATTTAAATTTGGCATCAGGAGGAAAAGGCCGAGAGGGAGGGAGATTGCATTTTTATTGTTACTGCAGGGAATGCTAGATTGGTTTAGTCTGACTGGCAGCTCTGCAACTTGCTCTTCTGTTCAGGACAAGCCAAGGGGTAAAAACTCTGATCAAGACTCCCATTCCCACCTCCATCCTCTCCACGACATCAGGGCTGCCTCTGCCAGGAGGTTTCAGTGGTGTTTTCCTACCTTTGCTACCACCACTTCCCTGGATTAGCATGGTCCCCAGACACAGGCACTCGGCATCGTGATCTTCTCCAAAGACCTCTGGCATTCCCAGCAGAGGAAAGTAATCACAAGCAACCTTGTCTGTGCTCATGGCTTTGGGAAACTGCTGAATTTGTGTGGCCTTGACCAACCTGCTGTGACTGCCAACAAGGAAACCAACTGGAGAACTGATTTTTGGGCATCTGTCAACTAGCATCTGGCTTGAGACCCACTAAACTAATTTCCCACACACCACTTCACAGCCATTAGCTGGCTGTAGCACGACCTGTGGTGGACTGCAACCAGTGACCTAAAGGGCAAAAATCTAAATGTTATTCTTTAATCCCTTGAACAATTGAATTTTGTATGACAGGAATGCTCAATGAAAAATAGAAAAAGATGCAAAGTGGGCCAGATTTTATCCTTTCTGCTGCTTCTGTGAACATCACCTACTTGATCAACTACCTCAGGAGCAAGATCTATGGTATAAATGAATAAAAAAAGGGATAGTGAATTCTGGCCAGGGAAAATCTTTTTACTTTCTACCTTTGGGAAAAACAGGGATTTAGTGGGAACCAGAAAATTAGGGGGAATTTCTGGAACAAGTCAAATAAAACATTTAACTTTGCAAATGTTTAAATATTCCACCTGTAACAAATGTTATGCTAAATAAGTATGGCCAAAGGCTTAACACTATTTACTGAAAACTTGAAAACTCCAGGTTTTTTAACATCTTTTTTTTCTTTTTTTTTTTTTTAAATTCTAAAATATTTAACCCTGACTCCCTGTGATGAGTCATGATAAAGATTGTGATCTGTTTTCCAACTTACTTTCAAAATGCCAGCAAGTTGCAGAATCCTGTCCCCCCAAGGTGCTGAACATCAACTATGCATTAGGCACATCAAACCAAAGGCCGATGCAAGTCATGATTTGGTTAATAATGCAAGAGAATTTCCTTTGTACACAAAAATCATAACCACAGCACTAGTCCCTCAAATACCCTCAGGGATGCTTGAAGCCAATATTGTATGTAAGGAGCTAGCATTAACATTCATCATAAATTAAGCTTCTTTTCCCTACACACGGAATCCTCTTTAACGAGAGATTTAAAAACATTTAAAAATGTCTGCCAGGCTTTTTCCCCTTTGTTATCAAGCATTCCCATTGTGCTCCCCCTGCCCTCTCACATGTCTGGCTCAGCTCCTCCTTCACAGTGAGGAGGTAGTTGCCAGTCTTTGTGTCTGGTGTGCCCAGCACTGCCATATCTGCCCTTCTGTTGCTCCCTCTGAACAAAAGATAGTATCCTAATCCCATCCCCTTGAGCATCTTAACACCAGATGTGTGCAATACTACAGCACAGGATGTTTCCTGCAGTGTTTGCTGGGACTGCCCTCTGTTTAGCTTTGAGAGAGATGGATGAGCAAAAGAGTTGTGTAGCTAGAATGCTGGCGGGTGGGAAATTGGCTTTAGACATTGTGTCTTGGTGCAGGGTGCAGGGAGCTCTTCCGTGCTTTGAAGGTCCCTATGACCAGCAGCTGCCAGAAATTCTCCCTGCTGGGTTCCAGCTTGCTGGGACAGGATTTTTGCATTTGTAGTAGCACCCTGAAAGTGATTTGGAATCAGGAAACATGACCTTACCTTGCTCCACAGCTTTTCAATACTTCAGAGCAGCTGGGTGGAACTCAGCAGTAAAAGGGAGAATCAATTTTGTCCTTCATGCTGTTGTTGTTGTTTAACAGATGTGTTCAGGATGCCACCACACCCGCCTCTTGCACAAATCCCTGTTGTCTTCCTGTACACCTCATTAAAGTCATTAACAGGCCCCAGGAAATTTTCAGCCTCTTGAAGAGTAGCTGTGCTTGCAGCTGGCAAGACAGCAGCACTAAAAGTTAAATTGCAATGGCCTGGAACAACACAGATCGAAAAAAAAATGTGGAATTTGATACAGCTCAACATCTTCAGTGTATTTTTTTATTTGCCATACACAGCCTCTGCCAGCTGTAGCTGATATTCTGTTTCAACCTGGAAAGAGAAGAAGGGTCTGTATTTTTATATTTATTGGGATTTTTGTTCAACATATCCCCATAGCAGCCACCTTCCACTTCCTCCTGGGTCCACACCACATAAAATTTGCCATGCAGGCAGCACTTCACAGGAGTCACGGCTGCAAAGCACAGAGGTGTGGTGGCAGTTTCTACAGGAGGAAAATTGAAGAGATTTCCTTCACTGGGTGAGAAGAAATTAAACAGTCAATCCATGGATTTACACAAGGCTCAGCCCACTTTGGACCTGGATATTTCCATCCAGCTATTCTCTGGGAAGAGACTTCATAGAACTGTCAGTTTCACAGTTGAATCTTTTTCCTGAACACTCATGACTGAGCACAGGGAGTAGGGCTCTGGAGAAATGGGGCCGTGGGAGCACATCGTCCCTGCCTCCTCTGTGTATCCAAAATTTATCCATGAAAAAAACCTTCCTTTTTTGCTTTTTTTGTTTTTTTTTCTCTGGTAGCCGAGACATTAGATGTGCCCCAGGGGAGGCTCAGCCACTCGCAGTGACATTAAGCTGCGGGCCAGCTCCTCAGTCACTTGCTGGGGCTCCCATGGGCGTTCAGGCTGGGGAGGACGGATGTTCAGTGACCTTCCCGTTCCCCACAGGAATTTTGCTGAGGCTGCAGATTTCTCAGGCACCCATCTGCCTGAATTTTACCACTGTTTCGACTGACTTTTACTGCCCTGCTGCATGTTGGGGTGGAAGGTGGGTCACACGCGAGGGCAACGCGCCCTGAGGTACCAGTCCCGCTGGACTGAGAGAGCCCGACTCCTGCCCGGGGAGCAGCAGGGGCAGCCCGAGCAGGACGAGTTTTGACCCGGGGGGCAAAGGCCAGGGTGAGAGGGGAAGGAATGCCACGGACGGCTCCACAGACGGGTAGCCTCGGTGGGTCGTGTAGCAGACACCACCCGGGGGAAACACCAAGCCAGGCGGCGCTGGGGCCGCACGAAAGCCCCGAGCACTCCTGAGAGGAGCGCGGAGGCGCTGAGGGGAGCGGCGCGCGGCCGCTTTAAGCTCCGGGGTAGCGTCCTAGCCCCGCCCCCAAGCCGCCTTCCTTTCCTCCTATTGGTCGTTGCTCCGCGCTTGTGCCCGCCCCCTCCCGTGCTCGGCTCCTCAGAGGGGCGAGGCGGAGCGTTGCGTCACAGACTCGGCGCTCTCTGATTGGCTGCGGCCGCGGCTGCCGGCCCCGCCCCCCAAGCCCCAGGCCAGGCGGGTCCCTGCGGCCGGTGACACTGCGCCCCGGCAGCGCGGGCAGGGGGAGGCAGCGATCAGCGCCCGGGCAGGGGCTCTCCGCGCCCGCCATCCCCTTCCTCCCTCTCTCCCTCCCCTCCGGCCGCCATCCCTTTCCCTCCTCCCACCGGGCACCCTTCAGGATCTGGCGGCTTCGGGACTCCCGGAGGTTTCGGCTTGGCCGGGTGCTGAGATAGACGGTGAGTTATTTTACCTAAGTTGAAGTCGCCTGTCCCAGATCCCCTCTGGGTTGGATCTGGCGGGGATTCGGAACCAGGGGAGGGCAGATGGTCCCCCCGCAGTGCCGCCCCGGTGACCGGCTCTCGGGCTTTCCTGCGATTGCGGAGGGTCCCGTGTGGTGGGCGGGTTTCACGGGAAAGCTGGCAGTGAGGTGCTCAGGGGGCTTAGGTGGAGGGGTTTTATGTTCTAAAGAAAAGAAAACCGCCACCACCACCACCAACAACAAAAAACCAACCAACCAAACAAAACAAAAAAAAAACTAAAAAAGAGAAAAAAAAGCTGCTACTCATCTCTGAAAGTAAAGTGGCATTGCTTCCCCTCCCCGTACGTATATCTCAGAACTGTGATTTAAAGAGATGCAACTTCTATGGCCTTCCTGATGTAATCAGCTCAAGTAACTCTGGAGAAGTGTGCAGGGTTCTCTGAATGACTGAGCTGAGCTGACAGGAGAGAAAAAAAACCGCGCTCCATCCCCCTGCTGTCCTTATAGGCCTGGTGTGTTTGGAAAAGTTACAAGCGGGTTTGGTAGTTGGCTTTGTTTTTTCCTTTGCTTTTTTTCATCCACCCACTTGCAGCAAGAGGGTTTGGGGGCTGGGGGATGCTTAGACTAGCAAATCTGTGCCTGGAAAAGCTTCTGTCCTCAGCCTTTCGTAAGCAGACACCTAAGTGTGTCATGCTATTTATACGGAGAGGCCCAGCTTCGGAGCTGGTTTCTGCTTTCCTGGAAGGGAACTCTCTGTGTGTCTTTCTCTCTTGTGATCTGCTGGAGTGACCTCCCTGCTCAGGCTGCAATGGGCTGTAGCTTTTGTAGTGTTCCTCCCAATGTACTTCTTTCTCTTCAGGACAGATCCAGAGCTCCAGGAAAACCAATCAGCTCTAAAACATTAATACTTTAATAACTTCCCTTGATTTCTCTACCTGTGTCTTGTGACACTTGTTTTTTATTGAACTTACCTTAGGACCAACATAAGATGCTTGCAGCACACCCTGAATGTTTCTGGTGGGGGGCAGCTGCTGCTGTTAATTCAGTAGTGCTTGTTATTAATTTCTGCTCTGGCAATAGTCTCCTTCCAGAGTAGGTGGAAGTCAGGCCTGAGTTCTCATGTACTTTCTGTTCATTGCCTGTCTCTCAAGGGATCTGACTCCTTAGTGAGCTGGGACCCTTTCTGGGGCCTCACTGCTTTCCTTGCCCTGTTCTCTGCTTCAGATCAAACCTTATCCAGAATCACATTTTGTCTCATTTGTGTCTTTTAACTTAAAGCATCTTCTCTGGTTTGTCTCTGCAATAAGGCTATATGTACTCAGTCAAGTAGTGTGGGAGGAGATATATAGGTGGCAGTTTGCAGCAGGATGGCATGGGTTAGGCACAAGATTTCAGTACTAAAACCAGAATGAAATCTGCTGCTGATGCAAATTAGTAGTGCCTTACTGGGGATACAGGAGTCTGTAAGTATTTTCAGTACAGGGGAACTTAAACATCCTTTTTTTGTTCATTTTGGGGATTGCTATCTGAAGTCCTTCTACCTCTGCATGTATGCAAAGCATGGTACCCTTCCATGCTGTGTTTGGAGCAGGTTCAAGTAACTCAGGAGGTGAGGATGGTGTCTTGGATGTGGTTTCAGAGAGGAGGTAAGGCCAGCTGAAAATTCTACAGGAGGAGGCTGTGATGAAATCTGTGAAGGCTGACAGCTTGGGAACAGATGACAAAAAGCTGTGTGACACATACTCAAAACTCGTAAAAATGATTGTGTGTCTGATATATAATATGGTCCTTCCAGTGCTGGAGAGAGTGCTGGGCAAGGTCCTGGGTGGGGACAAGGAGTTTGTGCATACCTATGTGGTATGTATGTACATGTGAATTATGATACTGGCTTTGTCCCTACAGTGGCAACCAGCCTCTCCCCAAAGCCTGGAGGAGTTCAGGTCCTTCTTAACAGCCAGAGGAGGTTTTAGGCAATGTTTATGAGTTAGGTGAGTGAAACAGGAAGGGCAGGATGAGGCCATCTGTGGAGGTGGAAGAGGATGGGCAGCGCGTTGCGAGATGGGGAGGGAAGTGGCAGTGTTACAGAAGAGAGGGTGCTGAGCTGTGCCTTGGCCTTGGGCAGGAGTAGGTGGAGCAGGACAGGCAGAGAGGGCCCGGGGTGTCCGTGGCAGCGACTGATGCTTGTGGAAGGAGTGTGGACTGTGGAAGGGACAGGTTTCAAGAAGCAATGTCAGGGCTTGAAGTGAGGAGGAGATTTACTCCTGTCTTTATATTATAGACAGTAATTGAATTGCAGTGAATGTAACTGGCCTTGCTTAAAACAGTGGCTGTGGGAATGCCAGCTAGGAAGCATTTAGCTGTAACAAGCCACCCCGAGCCCCCTGTCCTGACCTTTAACCACCATCACATGGGTCTGTCTTGGCTTATCAACTATATATCCCCACAGTGGCTATTTAATATCACTCCAGCCAGTACAGGCTGCTCTGCCTTCCCCTCATCGCTTGAACCTGGGAGCATTGCTCTTCCTGTAACCACTGCTTGCTGACCACTACACTTTACAAAGATTAGTATTTTTATATGCTAGGCTGTCCAGTTGTGGAGAGGGAAATTTACTATTGTTGCACAGTGGCAATCACTCTGATCTGCTCACAGTTCACGCACAGATGCCCAGGACAGCCTGAGCTGCTGCAACACTTCTATCCTTGTCCAGAACTTGGAAGCTGAGTGTGTGGTTTGATGCTGTTTTAGTACTGAAATGACAAGATCTGAGAAGGATGTCACATGTATTCCTTCAGTGCAGAGCCAGAGGGCAATGAGCAGTGCCCTGTCTTGCAGACCCCTTCAATACCTGTCAGTGCTTTAAAATCCATCTGGGAACGACTGTCCTCCATGCCTGTAAACCTTAGGGTCTAATTTGTTCATGAAGCATGAGGGCCTCCCATGTCCAGGGCTCTGAACTCTGTCCAGAATTGCAAATGAGCTCCTGCAAATCGAACCTGGCAGTTGCATCAAGGTCACCTGCCTGGCAGCAGAGCAGGGAAAACAAAACAAAACAAAACCCCAGGTTAACTGACAAGGCACAAAATTGAAATCCTGCCCTGAGAGCAGGCAGACAGACCTGTTTGGTAGGAGCTTCTGTAGCAGAGCTTCTGGTTGGCCTGACCATTGGAGCAGTCAGCTCTGCCAACCTCAGTGTTGAGAGCGGGGCACAGCGTGCAGAAAGAGAGTGGGAGGATCAGAATACACTTTCTGGAGTCAGCAACTGCGGTGGTTGTTTTGGCATTAATTTGATGTATACCACATCTCATCTTCTAACTCACCCTGGGAAGTGGCATGTGGTTCTGCTTTTTTCTGTTTGAAGTACCAGAGGCCTTTTGCCTTTGCATCACGTTAGCAAGTTGGACTGCTTGAAAAGAACTTCATGCTGCCCAGATAGGGCTGGGGTAGGTGCTGCAATCAAGCAGATTGTTCCCATTCTGGAGCCTTTTTGAGAATAATTTGGGAGACAGCACTGCAGACTTGCTTGCCTCCTCTGCAGCCCTGCATTGGTTTTGCAAAGCAACTGTGATTGATCCTACAGAATGGGATTTATTCAGTGGTGGAGCTAGAGGGCAGGAAGGGGGCAGAGAACCCCACAGCAGCCTCTGAAATGAATCATTGGCTCTGAAAAAGATCCACTGGGGTTAAGGCATAGCAATGAAAAGCTATTGTCTGCAGGCTGAACTGCAGCTAAAAGGATTATTTATCCTGATTTGGATAGTGGCTGTAGGAGGGTGTGGTATTCCCAAGAATTGCAGAGCCAATGTGCTTAGTGGTGAGTATGAACTTTATTTGATTGCCTCACAGGTAGCTCAAGAAGCTTTATGGGACATGTCTCATTTGCAGACTAGCAAGTCCAATACCTGATTTGCAAATAAAGCTGCATGTGTTGTGTGCAAAGTGGATTTCCCATGAGTAATTTTATTTTGCTTGGAACATGGTCATCTTTGGCTCAGCTTAGTTTGTGTCTTACAGATTTGAGGCACTGCTGCCCCTTTTACCAGTGCTTTTGCAAGAGAGAACAAGAACCTCACTAATTGGGTAGCTTGGCAATAGTGCTTTTGTTTTCTATGATAAGTGGCATTCAGTAGATTCTTGGTGGCTTTGGGCTCAGAACAGAGCACAGATTTAAAAGGCGGAATGGTAGGTGCTGGTGAGAATGGGATATGAAGCAGTGATGGACAGACCAAATTTCTGAGTGCAGCTTTGCTTTAGTAAGCACGTTCAGATACGTGCCCGGACCTTCTCCAGACAATCTGATCTCCTGGAGCCTACAGAATTGGGCTTGGAAAACCTCCCAGTTTCTGTCTGAGCCAACAGAAGGAGCCTTTCACATGGTCTGTTTTCTGTCTAGGATATGCAAGCAAGACTAGAAAGTGAGAAAATGAGAATAAATGATAAGGATGCCTTCCATTCTCAAAAGCTGAGGCAGGATCAGAAAATCTGTATTGGGGTATGGAGTCAACTGTCTTCCCTTTGCCTGTCTGCAAATGTGATGAAACAACAAGATTTTGTCAGGAAGGGCAAATCCAGCTCTGTTACAGAGATACCCTCTGATTCACAGCAGTTACATTGCCTGAATTCCACCATGCAAAATCACAGTTGCATCTTTGCTGCGTTAGTCATCGTGAAGAAAACAAGAACAAATTTGGCTGACAGGGGCAAACCACTAAATTCACCGGAGCTGCTGGAGATGAAAGCAATTTGTTAAGAGAGCAAAGTCTGTATCTAGGCACGCAGGAGCGTGGAGAGAGAGAGCACAGGGCATGCCTGACAGATGATGCAGTGAAGGTTCTTTGCTGCTCACCTGGCAGCAGCCCAGGCTCTGTGCTCAACAAGTGCAGTGCTGCACTAAAATGCTGTTTTAATTACTCTCATCTCAAGCACTCTTTACAAAAGGGAATTACTAGCATCGAGCATTTCAAGCAGCTTCAAGCTGTATAACTGATAGTTTGCTGTGTTATGCAAGGACGTGAAAATCATCTGAAAACATTTTTACATTTGTTCCTTCTCATTCCTTGTTTACTGCCTCCCTCTCCCACCATCTTTTCCTTTTGTTGTTGTTGGTTTTTTTATTTATTTCTGCTTTTGAAGCTGGAGCAGTGTCCATGGGTATCTGAATGCCTGTGGGTAACAGATCCCCCTTCTTAAACCTTTTGACACTGGGAAATTGCATCTCAACCAACAGCTGTGTTTGTGTTCTGCATTTGACAGTGTTACCACACTGCTTTCTCTCCTAAGCAGCTTTGCAAGGAGCTCTTCCCATGAAGACAACACAGTAAGGGACTTGGGGTTTCTAGTTTGCTATTAGAACAGTAAAAAGGGGGAAATTAGTTCTATACCAGTAATATTGTCCTGGTATGGTGTTGCTGGCTCTAGGCACCAGGTGATGTAATACATGAAGGGCTTTGGAAAGGTAAGGATGTTAGGGACAAGGAAGCAGGTGTGTTACTGATGGACAGAGAATTTATCCCACTGCTTTTAAGGAGAAACGGAAGTTTGGCTGCATTTAAGATGGCATTTCACCCCAAAGGGTTGATATTGTGCAACTGGAAGGAAGAAAAAAAAAATAAAAAGGACTCTTACGGGACTCTTAGGCCTCCCTCCCTGCTAGAGCAGCCATCACTGGCCAGTGAGGGTGGGTCTGCTCTGGTTTAGAAGGAGTGGCTAGAGGTTGTAGTGCAGTCCATTGGTAGAGGTCCTGTAGGGCTGACTGCTTGGCAATGAATGACTGCTGCAGTGTGAGCAGCTTCTTCCAGGTCTTCTAAGCTGAGCCAGCAAAGAAGCTTATTTATTTACTTATTTACAGCCTTAAGTAGTTCATGGTTGAGTGAGACAAAAAGAAATGCATTCTGCTTGCTGCTTCTCTCAAAGTCTGATTGACAAACAGAAAGTGCCAGCTTTGCTTCATGGGATTTGGGCTCTTTACTGGTAGTTAGCCAACCTTCACGGTCTTGGAAAAACACTTAAAAATCCTGTAGTTTTGCCCCTCTAAGGAAAAATTCTTCTTGATTCCCTGAAGTCCCACTGGGGAACATCTTACTCGCTCTCAGATATTGTCCTCTTGCAAGGAAGCAGTATCTCAGCTGGATTCCCTGCAGATGGTGGATGAAGTTGGAGATTTGCAGACAGCCTGCTTGTTTATGATGGAGGGGGGAACCCCAAGCCTAGCTCAATGTAATCCATGTATCAGTATTCCTTCTGAGCTGTCCTCTCTTAAGCATTTCTTTTGTGATCAGAGCCTGATACAGCTTCAAAGCAGTTGATTTCTGAGTCCTGTTTGGATTTTTCAGGAGGTGAAGGAGTGCTTCCTGAGGGTCTCCTAAATAACCCATCCTAGGAGGGCTCCAATGTAGTGACCCACCAGCCTGGGAGAGATGGCCTTCTGCTGGGGCATGGTTTGGAGGAAGCATGGGGCTCTTGGACAGAAGAACTGTGGACATTGCTTGGGTGGGGGAGTAAGGCCATCTTGGTTGTTTTGTTTTTTTCCCCATTGTTCTTTTTGCCAGCTTTATTCTGTCCAGAGAGACTGCTGGGTTGTTTACTTCATGAGCTGGGATTCCAGGGGTCTTTTCTCCCTGAGCCAACTCCTGCCCTCCTCCAGGGTTGCTGTCTGCCCTGTGTGGGTGAGTGAAAGGATTTCCAAAGCGCCATTCTCTTGCTCTGCTGGAAAAATCCTGTTGTTCCTATATCTGCTGTACAAAGGCTGCAGACAGCCAGGGGAATATCATAGCTGGGAGACAACATTGGATAGCTGTCAAAAAGATGATAACCCTCTGCCCTCATCCATATGGAAGGATTATTGTCTACTTCTGCATGCAGTATCCTTCTAAAAGGATACACAGTAGATATTAATTTTTTTCAATAACTGCTTTTTGAAGGGTAAAAAAAATGAATGTATCCTGGAGAAATCCACAACTTTTTTTTGTTCAGGTCATGCCTTCTGCTGTTCTTGTTGACATATCTGTTCTGGTGATAGCTTCCTGTGTGATGGAAGATGCAGCTGGGAGGCCTGATAACCCCCTCAGCTCCTGCAGAGCAGGTGGGAGCTTTGCAGGAGCCACTGACAGGTTTCTTTGTGGACAATATTCCTCCTGAGTGGTTCTGTTTTTTCTCTTAGGCTTAGTAGCTGGGTAAAGGAGGTGAGGAATAAGGGTAAGGGCCAATTTCTGCTCTGTGTGTGCCTGCTGCTGAGAAGTGCCTGTAAGAGCTCACGTCATGGCTCCAGCCTGTTCATTGCTGCACTTAAACTTTGCTTAACTTGAAGAATAGATTTTTGCACATCATTAAAATTATAAAAGATCCTCTTAGTTACAGGCTTCTGAAGTTTTTAAGGCTGCCAGATTTTGGAAGAAAGCCATCAGATGAAATAGCTGCTGCCTGAAGTTTCTGTTCATCTGATCTGGGTGGGATGATGCCAAGTTCTCTGCTGGACTGGGAGATGTGGTGGGGTGTGTTTGTGAGGGGAAGAATTAGTACCTGCCACTTTGCTGCTTGTGCCCAGCTACACTAGGATTCAAGGAGCTCTCAAAACAAGCTCTTTGGAAGTTGCTGAAAATCACAAGCAAACCTTGCTGGTGAGATGGCTGCACACCAGTGTTCAGAGGCTGCTTTAGTTTCAATTTAATGTGTTTCTAGCTCACTGAGCAGTGACATCCAGTGTCATAACCCATCCCCAGGAGAGGCCAAGTAAAGGGGCTGTGGCCTCTTTCAGGTTTGCAGCTGTACTGGGACTGGTGCCTGTACTGGGACAAGGTGATAAGAAGAGCTGTGCTAATGGGGACTGGACTTGAATTTGCCAGTTTATTCCCTGGATATGCTGTTCAGCATCTGTTGGGTAGAAATATTATTTGGTTACACAGTGCCCTGGACAAGATGTTTGATGTTAGGAGTCTGAGATTTTGTATATATATATATATATATGCTTGCATGTGTGTATGCATATATGTGTTTGTATATAGATGCAGAGTGACTGCTGCAGCTTTTATTTAGACATTTTTAATTTCTAAATGACCTTCGCCTTCCATTCTGAGTAATGTTTTTTTGAAACTTAGTGTAAGCAAAAATATTGCTGCCTTCCTGCAATCTTTTTGTTTGTTTCCATAGCAGTCCTATATAAATTGATTAATTTCTTGTGTATAAGCAAACCAAAGGTTAATATTGAATAGCTGACCTGAGCTGCAAGCAAAGAAAGCAGTAGAGATGAGAGTGTGGTTTCTGAGGTTGCAGGAATAGAAACCTAAATCAATAGCTTTTAGCAGACTCATAAATACTTCATTTGTATTCCTTGCTTTGGCCTCATAGAGCTCTGACATGGGAATCCATATAACCTCTTAAATTAGCATTGTCCCTGTGCTGGGTGTAAATGTGAGAAATCATTTCCCTCAGATGCGCTACGAAGTGCTGATCCATAATGGCATTTTCCTTCCCATTTTGGAGCCTCGACTCCTTGTAGCCTCTGATCATGAGAGAAATGAGCTTGGCAGCCTCATTTCTTGGAGGGATTTTGGCAAGGAGCATGCATGTCCAATCCCAATACCCAGGGCGATGATGCTGCCTGCCTTGGAGGCCATGCAGGAGTTGTGGCTACTTGGGCTAGTTATTATTTCTTCATGGTGAAGCTCCAAAGGACCTTTTCCCTGGACTGCATTGCATCTCTGAAGAATAAGTGAGATCTTGGGGACACCAACCTCAATAATTTGCAACAGGAATTGGGACAGGAAGGACATGCCCACAACTGTCAAATTTGGATTATTTTGGAGGTGCTGGAGAAGTGTATGAGCAGTGTCTCAAGTCAGGCAGCTTATCTGGCCATCCACTTCTGCTTGAGATCATCCACCAGTGGAGTGTAGGAGGGTTGTGTGGCTCCAGCTCTCCACCAGGTCAGGGCTGCAACGTGCCAGCATCCTGGGAATGCTGCGTCCGCTCTCTTGGCTTTTCATTGTTTCCCCCAGGAATTCTGAGCTGGGGTGGAAGGGATGTGCTCAGTCGTGCTGGGGAGGAGAGGGCTGATCTGTAGACCTTGTGCTTACAGGAGAGAAAAACCCTTGAAAAACCTGGGGGCTGCAAGGTAAAAAAGCAACCAGACTAAAAGACCCCAACCAAAACCCCTTCCCTCACTGGCTAATTACTGATACCTAAACAATTAGGTGGCTGGAGCAGGATGCAATGGGATTTCAGCTTTGGTGTCTCCAACCTGCGAAGCAAAACTGTGGTGCTTTAAGGAAGATTGGGTAAAAAGGGATAGAAGATAGTTTTGAGTGAGAGAGAAGATGTTGCTGAGCCAGACGGTGTTTCTCAAGCAACCTTTATTTTCTGTGCAGTAGGTCTGCTCTCCCCAGTTTGTGGCTGTTCCTCACAGCTGCCTTGTGTCAGGAGGGAAGCTGAGCTGGAGGCACCAGACCCTGATGCTCCGTGCATCCAGACTGGGTCCTCCCAGTCCTAAGAGCTGGAAAGCTCCTGGGCCAGTTTAGATGTCTCTGTTTTCTGTGACTTGCCCCATCTTTAGCCCATTTAATGGGCTGCCAGCCTACAACCTCCACTTATAGGAGGGGAGAGTTTCTTTTACTGAAAAACCCATGTCATCTAGTGGAGTACCTGTGCTGGCTTTGCTGTGTCTGCCCTTGAAGGGGCCCACAGAGGAGGCACAGCAGGCTGGTCCCCCCTGTTTTTTTGTTTTGTTTTGGTTTTTGCTGATTTTTCAAATCTGAGGGCAGTCATGCTCATAACTTCAGTACTGACTTCCTGCTTTACAGGAGGACTGCGTGTATGTCTGTTTACTTTAGTTACATGAGGGACCAAATAGAGCTGGGTAAAGTATTTTGGAGTAAATGACTTGGATTTTATCATCTAAGTAGTGTTAATTTGATTGGCCCAAAGGGTTTTTCTTCTACAAGCAAGGCCAAGTATCAGGTAGCACTTAAATGAAATAGTAGCTAGTAAAAGCCTTGTGTTTGTTTCTGCCTGACTGTTAAAAAGCATAATCTAGATGTGTCTTGTCTTATTCTGTGAAGTGAATCTGTCCTGCAAAATGTTTAAGTCACGTGAAGTGTTTGGTGGGTTTATGAACAACAAAATGAAAGGGTTTGGTAAAATTTGTTCAAAACTTTTGGCTTGTGCTGGTAGCTAAATATGCCATAAATAAACCCTGTAGCAATTATCTTTCCTAAGGCTGCAGTTACCTTCATCAAAATCGGTAGCCAAACTTGATTTCTGCAAAGCCAAGAAATGCTCTTGTGCCCTTTGTCCTGGATACACTGCTCTCTTAATGCTGTTTTTTAGGGAAAAATAACTTCTGTGGTTTGCAAATACCCTCTAGGGGCTGTTGAAACAATTTACCATCAAGTTAGGGTTTTGATTGCTTCACTTTGTTGCTCTATTGCTGAAACCAAAGTGCAGAATTTCCCCCTTCCCCCAGCTCTGCTTGAGTTAAGTTTTTGGAGGGTGTGAGGGTGCCGGAGCCATGGGATCTGCAAGCCAGAAGCACTGGGGTGTCACCTGGTGCTTCACGTCTGAGGTCCCCTGACAGTGCACCAGGAATGGATTTTTCTCCATGCCTGACTTTAGTAAGAATAAGAGTCTTATGATACTTCTGGTTTTTTTTTACTCTCCAGGCAAGAGCTCTGGCATCATGTCAGTCAGCGTCCACGAGAACCGTAAATCGCGGACCAGCACCGGCTCCATGAACATCCTGCTTTTTCACAAAGCTTCCCACCCGGACTGCGTCTTATCCCATCTGAACACCCTGCGGAAGCACTGCATGTTCACAGATGTCACCCTGTGGGCAGGAAACCGATCGTTCCCCTGTCACCGGGCAGTGCTGGCTGCCTCCAGCAGATACTTTGAAGCCATGTTTAGCAACGGCCTCCGAGAGAGCTTGGATGATGAGGTGAATTTCCATGACAGCCTCCACCCGGAGGTGCTGGAGCTACTGCTGGACTTTGCTTATTCTTCTCGGATCATCATCAATGAGGAGAATGCTGAGTCTCTCCTGGAGGCTGGAGACATGCTGCAGTTCCATGATGTCCGAGATGCAGCAGCTGAGTTCCTGGAGAAGAACCTCTACCCTTCCAACTGCCTGGGCATGATGCTGCTGTCAGATGCTCATCAGTGCCGGCGGCTCTATGAGCTCTCCTGGAGGATGTGCCTGGTCAACTTTGAGACTGTTCACAAGAGTGAGGATTTCAACAACCTTTCCAAGGACACTCTGCTGGATCTCATCTCTAGCGATGAGCTGGAAATTGAGGATGAAGAAAAAGTCTTCAGGGCTGTCATCCAGTGGGTGAAATACGATCTGGATGAGCGAAAGGCTTATCTCCCAGAACTTCTGAGGAACGTTCGTCTGGCCTTGCTGCCTTCTGAATGCCTCAAGGAAGCCTTGGCTTGTGAGGACTTGATTATGGTGGATGAAAGGAACAAGCTAGTCTTGGATGAAGCGATTCAGTGCAAGAAGAAGATCCTTCAGAATGATGGGGTGGTCACCAGTCCCTGTGCCAGGCCTCGCAAAGCTGGGCATACTTTGCTGATCTTGGGAGGTCAGACTTTCATGTGTGATAAGATCTACCAAGTAGATCACAAAGCAAAGGAAATTATCCCCAAAGCAGACCTACCAAGTCCACGGAAGGAGTTTAGTGCCTGTGCCATCGGCTGCAAAGTATATATCACTGGAGGCAGGGGCTCAGAAAATGGGGTCTCAAAAGACGTATGGGTGTATGACACTGTTCATGAGGAATGGTCAAAAGCTGCCCCCATGTTAATTGCTCGGTTTGGGCACGGCTCAGCCGAACTGGAAAACTGCCTGTATGTGGTTGGTGGACACACTGCAGTAGCCGGAGTCTTCCCTGCATCTCCTTCTGTTTCCTTGAAGCAAGTAGAAAAGTACGATCCCATATCCAACAAATGGACAATGGTGGCTCCCTTGAGAGATGGAGTGAGCAACGCTGCGGTGGTGAGCGCCAGGCTCAAGCTTTTTGTCTTTGGTGGGACCAGCATTCACCGAGACATGGTGTCCAAAGTCCAGTGCTATGATCCAGCTGAGAACAGGTGGATGATCAAAGCGGAATGCCCACAGCCTTGGCGCTACACGGCAGCTGCTGTCCTGGGCAGCCAGATTTTCATCATGGGGGGGGACACGGAGTTCACAGCAGCATCTGCTTACCGCTTTGACTGCGAAACGGACCAGTGGACCCGCATCGGGGACATGACAGCCAAGCGCATGTCCTGCCATGCTTTGGCCTCGGGGAATAAACTCTACGTGGTGGGGGGTTACTTTGGGACTCAGAGGTGCAAAACGCTGGACTGCTACGACCCTACCTCAGACACGTGGAACTGTATCACAACGGTGCCTTATTCACTCATTCCCACCGCTTTTGTCAGCACCTGGAAGCACTTGCCATCATGATGAGGGACATGGCTTGGGGGGCTTGTATCCAGGAGGTCGATAAGGTAAGGATCTCCTCTTCAATTGAAGCTTGATGTTTCACCTCAGTTGCATCTCCACACACCAAGCCAACGCCACAGGTTTCAGGTTGCTCGTGGTTTATGAGAAGGGTGCATTTAAAGGTGGGATGCAGAGCCAGAGAAGAGTAAGCAGCTCTTCCATGTTGTACATCTGGCAGCTCCCAGGTCTCTCATTTCCAGATGGTCCCCACAGTACCTGAAATCTCTATGGGTGGTTGCAAGCAGTTTGACATTTTTGCTAGGTATCTGGGTGATTTATTTGGAGCTGATGAATATGTAGGCAAATGACCCTTGGAATGCTGCTGAATCTTGCATCTCTTTTTGTGCTCCATATTTACATTTCAGTGGGTAGCAGAAGCAGAAGCATAGAAGCCACAGTGCATTTGATGGTCCTGGTGTTTATTTAACATCCAGACTTTGCTCGTTAAATCAGGACTTCTGAGACTTCTCAGTGAGACCTGAGTGGGAGGGAAGGGGTTTTGTAACCAGAAGAATGTGTTTATCAGTGTTTTGGGGTGTGTGAAAATAAGATAGTTGGAAACTCATCATGTCCTTGTCTCATTCTGGTTCTCCAGTGTTCGCTTGCTCAGACAAGGTGCTATTGCAATGCTACTGGGACAGGGCTGTTGGTTCCTCCCCAGTGGAATGCTTTGTTGCCATTCTGGTCACCAGCTTTGCTCCACAGAGCTTTGTATGTCTTCACCAATCTGTGCTGAGATGCAGCTGGGCAGGCAAAGGCCAAAACCTCTTCTCAGCTTGCACAGTGAAAGCAAACGGGAAACGCTTCGATAGCATCATCTTCCCAGGATGTCCATAACACCTCTGCTAGCTCAGTCTGCAGCTTTCACAGTGCTGACAACACGTACAACCTGACTTTGGTGGTTGGCGTCTACCTCCCAGCTAGCTGAAGGAGCTGGGAAACCCTCCTGTATGGGGGCGGGATTGACAAGCTTCATTTACGGGTTTATTTGGAAGGTGGGGACTGTGGGGAGGGAAATTCTTCCAGTTTTCTTATGTGGAAGGCTCATCAAAATCCACTTCACTTAATACAGGGAAGAAAGAATGCTGCCCGAACCCTCTAACACCCTCTCACTTCCCTGCTTCCTACTTGGTGTGGTTGCTGTGCCTGGGAATCTCCCAGCGGGTGAAATTACTGACATCTCCCAGTGATCATCTCTTTTGATGCCAGCTGGGAACTGAGGAGGAGCTTCTGGCACCTCTGCCAGGCATTTGCCCAACATGACCACCTCCTTTTGTTTTCAGGTGGGAAAAAAAAAGCCTCCAGAGCATTATGTGGGCCTTTGATTTGAGGAACACCTGGTTTTGACAATGGCTGGACCACAGTGAGGGCAGGGAAAGAGTGGAAAGGGTTAAAATGAGATCCCTGAGAGCTTTCCCAGCACTGGAAGATAATAGCCTTTCCAAATTCTCCTCAGGCGTTGCCTAGCATCTGTCACAGTGGCTCAGTAATCTAATTAACTATTAAATATTGCAGCAAAGAGTGTGAGGACTCCATCATTTTCAGCTCAGGTCAATGGGGCCTCCCTTTCAGAGCCATCCTAGAGCTGAAAATTAATTTTCTCTGGTAGCAGATGCATCTGAATATTAAAATTCAACACCAGCTACACTTCTGGGAAGAGAAATAAGGAATATTTTGAGGTGGGAGTTGATTCTTCATCCACCAAATAAAAAGCAGACTCTCAAGAGAGAGAGACATTATTTTCTTCTCCTGCCTTTTCTCCTGTACAGTATTTGGGTTGTTCAGATCTAATAAACAGCCTTGTGGGGGTTATATAGATTTTTTCTCCTCTGTAATCTGGAGCCTGGCTCAAGCATAAGAAAACTAGGAATTGCAACATGCCAACCTGCAAATAGAACTGGTGAAAAGTCACTGTGTGAGGGTTTTATGTGCTTTTTTGGCTTTGCCTCCACTCTTCAGTTAAAAGAAGTATTTAAAATACACAAGTTCTTGCCAGACAGCATCTCTCTTCACTTCATTTTTCTAGATTTTTTTCTTTTTTTTAAAGAAAAAACAACCCTAAGTTACTGTTAGGCCTCAGCCACTGTGACAGCTCCTTAAATAAAGCACCAAGACTGGTGAGTGAATGCCAGACCCAAGTGCATGTCCCACATGCTTGACCTGGCTCTCCTGGCTGCACTTTGGCTGTGCCAAAACTGGGCTCAGAAACCGGGGTAGCTGGCTATAGGGTCCTGCGACTACTCCCTTCTCTTGTGGCAGGTCTGGCTGAGGGATCTTCTGGCTTGCAGCTCCCACTGTATGAAGTCACTTCTGCAACACCCATTTTTGGTACTTATGGGATCCTTCTTTAAGAAGGGGCATGCAGAAGGCAGGTTGGCCAGCATATGGCCAATTTGGAAATTCAAATCCTATGGAAACCCCCCCAGGAGGGACCATCCCAGGTGCCCTTAGAGCAGAGCAAGCCCAAGTGGGTGGGGAGAGGCCTAGGTCATCACACGGTTGGAAATAGTATTTTGTACTCATGAAAAAACAACCTTCTCACCTATAAACTAGTGAGGTTTCATTCATACCAGCCCTGAAACCCAAATGATACATCCTCCATAAACCCTGATCATGAAACACCAAACCAGCTTTTAATTTGGAGCATAAAACTAATCAGCTGGAAACATTTCCTTGAGGGTATGGCCTTCACCCTTCCCAGCTGGTGCTGGGGCACCTTTCGGCAGAGGTCCCAGGGCCCCTGCCAAGGATGCCATGTGACATTAATTTAGGGCTTACTGCCAGCAGTTAATTCCAGGGATCAAGTGTGATTAGCAATATGAAACGTGAAAGCCTGGTTTCCTCCCACCCGTGGTGGTGGAGCCACGAGGAGATGAATTGTTACAAAAGGGAAATAAAATACTGAGCACTCAGCTAATAAAGACTCCGTGTTTATAAATACCAGCAAAACCCAGCCAGGAGCTCAGGGGACAACGCTGGGTGGTCTGCTGCTCTCCTGTGCAGTGACAGCTGATGGGGACAACTCACCTCCCAGGAAGTGACTTCAGGCAGTTCTAGGAACAGGTTCTCCAAGCTGTCTGTCTCCAAATTAAAAGCGGCTTCTCCAAACCATCTGCCCTGTGTGATGCTCTCATTTTCATGGGGCAGAGTCAAAGATAATCTTGGTCCAGAGAGAGGAGTCTTCAGCTGGGGGTTGGGATTGTCATGGGGGAAGTGGGAGCCATTCACAGATTGCACATTCCAGCTGGGGAAGATGAGATGGAGGAGCAAGTTGCTGCATTTCTCTGCTGGCTCCTGAGCCACAAACACTCCCCTGGGATTAATTCAGAGCTCTCACCTCAAAACAAAGAAGGACATAGCATCTAGGAGCCAGGCAGTCCTCTCCTGCAGGACCCTCCCCATGGGCTGGCTGTCAGGAAGCAGAGACTGGTGGCCAGTAACTTATTCCTGGGGCACATCCGAAAGCTCAGAGCCCACTTTGCGGCTCCCACCAGAGCCCTTCAGTGGGTTTGGCTGTGGGGTGGCACCAGCTGCTGGTGCCCACTGATGGGTGAGCACTCAGCAACTGAAGCTGCAGGTTTTGAGGCAGCTTGGACATCTAAAAGCTGAACTTTGGCCCCAAAGCTCCTGCGAGGATTGAGGCAGCGTGCCAGGCCCAGAATTGGATTCTGATACCGTTGCTGCGCTAAACACCAGATCTGTTCAGTGACTTTTTTCTGATTATTTAATTACAGCTTAGATAACAAGCCTTTTGTAAAGGCAGTTTTACAGCTGCCAGGTTTGGCTTCCCTTGCACGTGGAGCAGTGCTTGTTCAGCTTTTACCTCACAAGAAGCTTCAGGGTTTTCGTGCCGTGCATCACTCCTGACAACCTAAAAAAATCATCAGGATAATCTCCCAGCACCTAAAGATTGCAGCTCACCTGCATGCTGCTGGGTTGGTTGCTTGCAACCTGTACAACCTCCCTGGTATTGCTGGAACAAAGTCACAGCCAGTTTCTCTCAGTGGCTCCTAGGGAAACCCATTTACATGTGCATAATAGCAAGGCTGGATAAACAGGGAATGCAGTTTTTTTTGCCGCTGCTGCTCTTTCCAAGCTGCTGGTTGTCTCTGAAGCCAGTTTATCAGGCAGTGTTGGAAGGGAGTGGCTGGCCCGGGGATGAAAGTCGATGAAAATCAGGCTTTTCCTAACCCTGGGCAGATGGAAACATGTGGAGTCTGAGTTCGGCCTCAGACTGGATTAATCAGCCCCTTGGAAACATCAGTCATGAGGATGGTTTTGGAAGAACTGGTGGAAAAAAGAGAAGAAGGGTCTTTTTGTTTTGTCTGTTCCAGTACTTGGGCCCTCCTCCCTGCCCTAAAAAAAAAAAAAACAAAAAAACCAACTAACATTCCACTTCCCTTTTCATTCCCCTGTCACGTCTACGGAAGTATCCTGGCTGGCTCTGCTCAGCTCCCTGATTTTCTGAGCCATCCCCAGCTGAACGCCCACTCCCTCCCCTCTGCTGCAGAAGCAGTGCACACCCCAAACTCCAAATAAACCACCCCCACCCCTCTCTGGGATTCGGGAGGGGGGGGGAGTTACCCCAATAGCTGCCAGTGTGCAATCCCTTTTCTTCTGTATCTCACCAGCTGTGCCCTGCAGGGGCTGAGCCAAGCATCACGCCTGTTAATGAGCTTTCTCTTTCCCTCCCCAGGTGCCAGAGTCACATCCATGTCCCCGGTCTTGCTGCTGGAGTCAACACAGCAGCTGAGTCCCCTCCCGTCCTCCGGCACAGGACTCCGAGGAGCGTTTCACATCCCTTCCCAACACCAGGAGCAGGAGGCACAGCCAGCCCGGCCACCAGCCCTGCACCACGGTGGCACCAAGGGCCACCCAGCCCCACCACTGGCTGCTGCACAGGGACAGCGAGGAGCTGGGAGCGTTCCCTGCCAGGATGGGGCTGGGTGTGGGGGTGTGGGGACAGTCCCCAAAGGACTGGGGAGACAGAGGGTGTGCACCAGGCTGCATCCCTTGGCAAGCACGGCCTGGGTTGCCATTAGGTGTTTTTTTTTACTCAGCTGGGGGGGGTTAAGAGAGATTAGTTTTTTTAAAGGCAGTGCACGTGCCTTTGGCAATGGCTGCATTTTGGGGGATTTGGAAGTGTTTTTTTAAACAGAAAAAGGGTCTGGGGCAGCCCAGCAGAGAGCACCTGGCTCTCTCTGTCCTCTGGCCACTCCGAGGAGGCGATGGCTGCCGAAACATTAAAGCATGGGAGCGCAGGGTGCTGTGGCAAAACGGGGCAGGTGCCTTTTGTTTTGCACTTCGGGCCCTTTCCCCCCTCCACCCTTTCCTCACCGCAGCCGCTTGCGATTGATTCGCAGGCAGCTCCCGGGGTGCAGCTGCTGGGAAGAGCACAGCAGCTCTGTGAGCGTGCCAAGGCTCTGGAACTGCTGCCGAGATATTCACCAGATAAATCCCACGGCGTGCTCAGAGCCGGTCTTCTGAGTTTCCCCACCGCGCTCGCCGAGCCGCGCGTGGGTGAGGGTGTAATTAGCCAAATGAGCAGAAGCAGAGGTGCAGCGGGGCAAAGCTCGCTGCTCTAGCGGGGCCTCTGATAGCAAACTGGGGGAGCATTGCAGGGCTGGCAGAGGGATCCCCTCCTTCCCACTGTGCCCTCCATCCTGGCTTCACCTTGCAGAGGTGCGGGCATTTTTGGCTCATTGTTGCCCGCAGACAGTTGGGTTGTAGCTGCCCCAGGTTATCCGTGCACGCCGGCTGCTGACTGTGTTTGGGTTTATCCATCAGCTCCAACCTCTCCTCACTCACACTGTAGAGGAGGGCACATGGATTTTGCAGGTCTATGTAGGGATGCAGCTCCCGGCCAGCCTTTTCCAGGGTTGGCCACCGCCAAAGGCTGCTCCTGCACCACCCCAGCATCCTGCTTCTCTCTGCAGCAGATCTGGTCCTGTTGATGCTCCAGGTTTGCCTTTTGCCCTTGGATTAGCTTAAGCTGTAGCCTGGCCAGCTGAATGATGCAATGCAATGAAAAGCCTTGACATGGCTTCAAACAACAAAGGTCTTTCTGGAGCAGTGAGCACCCGTTGCTGCTGGGAAAAGAACACACTTTGTGCCCAGCCGGTCTGCGATGCTCTGAATGACGTTTATTTACATTTTCTAGGGTTGTGTTTTTTGTTGGGTTTTTTTTCCCTCCAGCTGCCTGCAAACTTTAATAAAAATGATGATCTGGGAAACCGTTTGTGTGTTTTTCACAGGAGTCTTCATTCTTAAGCAAGTTGGATTTAGGTCTAATAACAGGGCTGAGGAATAATAACAGGGTTGGCACTTGGTGGGGTGGTTCACAAACAACCTCCTAAGCAACCAGCCCAGCTGTAATTATTATTGCTTCAGCACTTGGGAAACTGAGGCACAATGTCAAGTGTCTTGTCCAAGGTTAGTAGTACATCAGGAAATAAAGTTCAGGGCTTCTTATGTCCTGAGGACATCACGTGGCTCGTTCTCCACTGCTACTCTCACTCAACTTGACCATGCCACGATGAGAATTTGCAAGTCTGTAACTTTAATAATCTGCCAAATAGGTCAAGGGGACCCAACCCAGAGACAGCTGTAGTCCTGCAGGGAAAGCCAGTAATTCCTAAGGAAGACTTTTGTCTGCTCCAGCTCCCAAGAAAGGGGCCCACTGACAGGTGAGATGGTGCTTTGCAGCTGGGGCTCCTCTTCATGCTTCTCCACATGCATCTTCCCATCCCAAAGGAGCAAGGATCTGATCCAGCCCTACTCTGGGAAGGCTCTGGGCTCTCTCCCACTATGAGACCAGCAACTCCAGCTTTGCTGAGGAGTGGAAGTGTGAGGCCATCACTCAATGCAGCTAACAGGCACCAGGCAAAACACAACAACCTTGCAAATTCCTGTGTCCCCTTACTGGAGGGGCAGGGGCCAGTGGGTTTGGAAAGTAAAACTTCCTACAGGTGTTATGTGTGGTTTCAAAGGGATTTGGAGCCTGAGTTTCAGAGCTGTAAAGAGAACTGGGAACGTATCTCCTTGCCCATGGAAGCTGGGTGGGCAGCAGCATGAGCTGATGTGAGCTGGGCAGATACAAAGCTCCATAGAAAAACCTCATTAAAGACGCTTTTGGGAAACCAATTCAGGGCAGAAATTACTGTTTGATGAGCAGGACAGGGAAAAAGGGACTATGTGAATGAAATCCCTTTCAGTTTTGTTGATTCAGGTTTTATATGGGACACTGGGACTTTACATACCAGCTGGGGAGGCTTTGCTATGAGCCATGCAAAGACCTGCTCTTTTGTATTTATTCTGGAGCTTGCCTGAGAGACAATTCAAAAGCAATCACCATCTGCTGTCACAGCAGCAACCTGTTGCTATGGAATTAAATGTGATGCAAAATACAAAGGTTTCTTGGTTAGCAGCAACAAAGTAAAAGGGGAGTGGGAGATGGAAATGGATGTAACACTCAGAACAAAGCCACAGCCAGAGCCGGGCTGGGTTTTAACTGGAGGTAAAGGGGAAGAAATGGGTTTTTTAGGTTTTTTTTTTTTCCGCCACCTCTGCAGGTCAAACTCAGCTTTGTCGGAGAGCAAGCACTTGGGAAAGAGTCTTGTCCAGTAGCATTACAGAGGTTCTTGGGCTCCTGGGATGCTGTAGCCAGTATCTCTAGGGTGTCAGGAGCTCAAACCTTCCCCATGAGCTGCTCAGGAGCACAGCATGGAGATCCCACAGAGGTTCAGTCTTGCAAGGGAGACCTTGGACAGGACTTAACTCCTTTCAGTCCATCCACCCTCTGGCTCGGTATGGAGCTTGTCCATGGGCTCTCTTCACCTCAGTTCCCCAGCTCTGTAGTGGGGTATTCCCTACCCTTCAAAAAGCATTTGGGATGAGAGGGCAAGGACATGTTCAGAGGATAGGGCTGGGCAGGAAGCATGCAGGACCAGGCTTTGCCCAGACCTAGGTCTCAGGACCTCCATGCCCATGACCTTTACTTCCCTCAGGTGCAAATGGCTGATACTCCTGTGTCTTATTTAAATGAAAATCACAGTGCCTTGTTGGTTTTTAAGCATGCATTTTCCCAGCCTGGCCCCAGCTGCCCTTGAATTAATACTGTCGTGTGGTGAACCCCCTACAGGGAATTATCACCTGAGCTCACTCTCCCTTTGTCACTAGAGTCAAATAAAAACAGTGTAGCTGGTGATTTAACACCTCCGGTGCCTGAGGAAGCCCCAAATCCACCCAAAGGCTGGCTCTGGATGTAATTGCAATGGAAGTGTGTTTTTTCCAAGCCATTCAACATGCTTTCAAATTTATGCATGTCTATACAGAGCACTTATGTCCTTAGCTTGTCATTTTCTCCTGTGTGTTAATGAATACCCCAGCATTGCCCATCCTTGATGAGGTATGTCCCATGTCAAATTGTTTTCCTCTTCCCCATACACCTTCTCCCTTGGGATAAACCCAACATGGTTTTAGTCTTGTAGAAGATTCAGGCTCACAAAGTATCAGCCCTCGAAATGCTGCTGAGAAATGAAGTCAAGCTGCTAAGAGCAGGAGAGACCATTACCACCAGCTCTTCACAACCAAGTGGAATTTTAAACTGGGCCTTTTTCCTCTTGCTCCAGTGCAGAGCCAGAGCACGATGTCCTCTGGGTACAGGCAGCAGTGCTGAGGGAGCCTGCAGCAGGGACTCCTGGTGAGACTGAATAGCATAGGCTGAGCTCGTTTTTTTCATCTTCCTTACAATCTCCCTTTTCTTTCCATTTCACCACCTCCTTATTTAACATCATTGACTGTTGTGCAAAGCCATCAACCCTGTCTGCAGCAGTGTGACCTACTTTACCGCGCCGTCCTGACTTCCTTGCTGAAATCGCAAGCTCAGAACCCAACCAAGCCATTCAGTATTTCTTGGCTGAATAATAAATCCAATTAGGTGGAAGAAAGCCTGGCTTTCATGCTGTCACTGCCTGGACATCTCACTTCCCGCTCCCCAGTGTGTGCTGCACCTCTGATGGCCGTGTCTCCGACATCATGCACAAGGACCTCTCTGTATTTGTGTGCCCTTCCTCCAAATGAAGATGGTGGAAGGGTTCAAGAGGCCTGATCCTGCCTATCCAAAGTGCCTTTTTGTTCCTCATGACATCCCTTAGGGATCATGGAGTTCAGAAATCAAATAATTTGTGGTTTTTCAGTTCTGGCTCTCAGGAGAAACCCTCTGGAGGAACGGTCCAGGGCCATGCTAGGATGGCACAACTGTGCTTATTACAAAAGCTGCTGACATTTTAGCCAGGATGTGATTTTATCACTGATAAAATCCTATCTCTCAGTCCCAGCATCACACCTAACCCCAATCCTTTGGCTAAGGAAACATTGCAACCCTGCCCCTCCTTGCTCCCTTTACTCCCTTTTTCCACCCCAGCAGGGACCCTTCTCCCCCTAGCAACCAGCAGGCAGCCAGTCCCACGCTTTGTTGTAGAGGAGAGCTGGGTGTTAAAAGGGATAGGGAGAAACAAAACAAGGAGAAAAAAAGGTTATGATTCACCAGGAAAAAAAGGCTTTTTGGTTTCCAAGTGACCTGGATGTCCTACAGAGCACCACCTGCTCTGTAGGATCCCAGCAGCACCCAGGCCTGTGGCATGTTGCTGCCTGGCTCTGCAGCAGGTGCAGGGAGATGGGTGAACACCCATTTCTCCATTTCTGGGTCACTGTCTGGAGGAATCAGACACTCACACACGCCTCCAGGAGCTGCTTCCCTCGGACTCCTGCCTTCTCCTTACCCCGCCAAATGCCCGCGGCCTCTTGGCTCTCTCCTCAGCCCCTGCCGCTGCCCCGCCGGCCTTACAGCTGCTCTAGGGCTTCCCACAGGGCACTGCTAATGACTCACCCCTCCTGCTTGGCTCTAATTAGGCTCCTGTCTAATTAGGCTCACTGGAAAGATGGGGCTGGCGAGCAGCAGCTCTTTGCTTGAAAGGGGTAAGAAAAGAGCGTCTGGAGACACCGAGTGCTGCAGGGAGCGACGCCAGACTGAGGCGAGGGGTCAGGGGGTGTCAGGAACTGGCAGCTGAACTGCATCTGGACAAGGGATGGGCTGTGAAGGAAGGAGAGAGCAAAAGGGCTTAAATCACACACCCCCTTCCCTGGGGGGTCAGGGAGTGGGGGAACAAACCTCAGCTCCCTCTTGCTGAAGCCTCCAGCCCAGGGGAAGGTTGCTGTTCACACAGCCCCGCTCAACAGCTCCAACGGGAGGGAGAAGGGGTCAGGGCTGTGTGGGCAGAGAGGTGAGGGGAGCCAGGTCCAAACCTGCAGAATCCTTTCCCGAGAAACCTTGGATCCAAGCACAGGATCCTGCAGCAAAGCTGTGTCCGGGGGTATTTCAAGGGGTGTGATGATAGCTTTTGTTTTTTCACAGGGTCTGCCCATCCCTGTGAAGGCTGAAGGTGCTCACTCGTATCAGTTGCTGCTGTCAAATATTATTTTCCCCTTAATTAAAACATGTTCCAACCCCAAACAAAACAACACACTGCAGTGTTCAACATCCTCTTTAACTAATTAACAAAACCCAGGTGCCTTCTATGGCAAAGGTAAGCCATTATTTACAGTTCACCTTGCATCTGATGACAAGGCATCTCACTCACTCCCTAAACTAATTAGGGTTTTGCTTTTCCTTCTCTTACTAAAACCTCCATGAATGAGCAGCCTGTCTGCAAGCCTCAGCCCAGCTCACACCTGTGTTCTCCCAGACCTCCAGTTTCTCACCTTGGAGCCAGCACCAAGACTGAACCCAGCATGGGCAGGAAAGGGACAAAACACATAATGCATATGTTAAAGGTATCACTAAACTATCATGTACCAAGACCCTCCTGTACCTGTCAACGCTCCTTCTAAATCCTTTCTAACCCCTGTCAGGTGAAGGTTCCAGTGAAAATCCAACCACATCCAGAAGACCCACCATGTGGCTTTACAGCAATCTTTTGCTCTACCCTTTCATTGGTAAGGAGAAGCCTGGACTGAGCAAGAAACCTGAGATGCTCAGAAACAAACCAGTTGCTTCAGAACAATCTAAAATGTGCTCTGGGCAGAACATGTGTTTCATGTCATATTGGCTCTGAGCAGTCTGCAGACAAAACTGGGGAAAGCTGGTTCTAGATACTCAAATTGCCACATGTAGGTGGCCTGGTGAGGTGGGGTCCCTCGTTTCCTCCTCTGCTAAAGGCGATTTGCATTGCCATGCCCAGGTGTCCCTCTGGCCTATGGAAACTGGGGTGGTTTGGTTTGTGCTGTGTAGCACTAGAGAAGATCACGCTGCCTGGTTTTGCTCTGCAACCCAGCCTTTCCTCGGCAAGATTCAGCAAGAGTTTGTTTTTTCTACACATTACTTGTTATCAGTAAATATGCTGCTCTTCTTCCAGTGGTCAATGCCTGTTGTATCTCAGCAGCCTGGTACCCCAGCACTGCCAGCAGCAGCAGTGCTTCCAGCAGCTGAAGCCGCCGTTGTTTTGCCACAGCAATGGAAGGGCTTGAGGTAACCCAAATGGTGCTTTTGTCAGGTATCCAGGCTGCAGGGCCAAGAGGGGCCACAGGGAAAGGTGCTCTTCAACTGTCCTACACAGGAGCCGATGGTTCGGCAAAAGCTTTTAATTTGCTTTGGTAAATAGGCGAGCTGGGACGAATGGGAATGCAAATAAAAAGAGGAGTACTGAGCAGCCATCGAGATAAATGAGCTCTTTCATCTCCTATCTCATACGCAGGGAGGTGCATGTCTTGGAGCAAGCACTGCGTGACAGGGCATGGGTTTGGTTTCATTGACACGATCCAGCTTTTTAGAACAGCTTGTACAACACAGATGTGAGGAGAGGGAAAAGACGTCACACACTGCTGGCTAACAGGGCACAGCAGGGCAGGCTGGCTGTTCCCAGCACCTGCTAAGAAACAACCCAACCCTGCCAAGCTGTGCTCATGTCCATGACCTGAAGGCTTTGATCAATACGTCTGATTCTTCTCTCCTATCTCACCCCTGAAGACAAATGGGAGATGGAAAATTAGCAGGTCCTCTGCCTGAATACACAGAGGACGAAGACAGCGGTTCCTCCTTGTGCCTTCTGCCTGGGGCGGGGATGCTCAAGGGCCACGGCAGCACCAGCAGAGAAGGGGCAGCTGCTGTGATCATTTTTACAGGTGCAAGAAAGTGACGGTGGAGAAAGTCGAGCCATAGTGGCCCTCTGTGCTGGCTCCTCACTGTGCTGTGAGCAAGCTCTGTATTTCTGGCACCCTCTTCTGCCTGGACTGCTGCCTGCAGGCACTGGGAACACGCCGTACCTTCACCACCCCAGGCAAGAGGAATGACCTAGAGGCTGGCTACAGCGTTTCTGTGGGCCTCCTCCTGCAGGGAAGGTGGAAATACATGAAGCACACAGAGCATGGGGGGTGCAAACATCCCTCTTTCTCTCCTCATGCCCACAATGAGGTGTAGCATCTCTAGTTCTCTCAGCCAAGTGAGAGAATACCCTCTCTTGTCTAGGGTGCACCAGAGAGGCAGAATTATTTTAAAGGGTTACAGAAGACAGCACATGCAGCCACCAGGCTGCCATTTATCTCATCTTATGGAGCCAAAGTGGCCAAGATAATGGCTGTGGCACTTCCTCTTCTTGTAAAAATTAGAAAAGTCTTGTATGTGTGGGGACCCCTCCCCCCCAAGGAGCTGAATATCATTATGGCCATATGCCCTTCAGCTAAATGCAAATCTTCTAAGAGAAGGAAAATACATTAGAGTCCAATGGGTGCAGACTGGAATCCAGATGATAAAAGAAATGCAAACATTTGATTACAAGGTAGGGTTAAGGCTACTCATTCAGCCTTGGTAGAAGAAAATCAACAACAGAAATACCAAAGGTATGGAATCAAATTGGGCAGAAATCTCAGACTTAAAATCAAATTTATTTAGAGGAAAAAATGACTTTACAAGAGGTTGATGCTGATAACTAAAAAGGAAGATAAATAAAAGCTTGTTACAAAACCTAATGGTTTCTGGCAAGTTACAGAAAAACTGAAGAATTTTACAGTCAATAACCTGCTTACTTTTTACATAATTACAAATTAACATACAGCAAAATTAGGTTTTACCCTCTTTTTTAAAAATTCTTTTTTTTTTTTTACTTTTGTTTTTAAACTTTTTTTTTTTTTTTTTTTTAAATGGGTTCAACATGAAAATGCAGAGCTTTTTTTTCTTTTTTATTTTTAGGAAACAAACCAAAACCAGAGGTATATCAGATTATTACAATACACCTCCTCAATGCTCTGGGAATTACTCAAGTGCATTCCGTATTAGTACAAAATAAACATCAGGCTAAACTTTAACCATAGGTGAACTGAACTGGAGACAGATTAATTTTTTTTTTTATTTTTTTTTTTTTTTTTATAGACAGCTTACATACACAGAAAGCTTGTAGCTGTATGCAAAGCAGTGAATGTTCTCCTGTTCCCTTCCCCCCCCTCCCCCCAAGCAATGGAAGCTGAATATATTTGGGCAAAGCATCAGTGTCAGTGAAATATATGTGGAAAAAAGGGCACTGAGCCCTGAGATGGCAGGTGGGAAGGGGGCTAGGGTTACACTTCCCATCACCCAAGAGCACAGGGTGTATGAGATTAAGCCAGTTCAGTTCACCTATCACTAAAATTTAGCTGCACCACCAGATCAGAATCATCAATTGCTGCCCCTTCTGACAAATGAAGCAAGAGTTATGAGCAGCAGGGGAGGTTTATTTTTATTTAAAAGGGTGCCTTAAATTATGTTCAATTCCCAAACCTGGCCAGCAGGCAGAAAAAATTCCAGATTTCTGGTTAACAAGGAATGTTTTGTGGGATTTTAGCAGATACTTTCCTTTGCCCAGTCCTCTCTTGCCCTGTGTCACAGATATTCTGGACAGCTTCCTTGGGATTTGGCACCTGACGAAGCTCTTCTGACTCAAGAGGCATTTGGAAGGACTGGATTTGGGTGTTTGAGCAATAGCTTTGAGATACCCTGGTGTCTCAAGGAAGGTGCAAAGATGATCAGACTCTATGGATGCTCTTGCCTTTTGAAAGGCAGTACAAATCTGCACAAGCTAATGGCATTATTGTGCTTCTCAGCAGTGCTCAAACTTCAGGAGTCAGAAGTCCACTCAGTGGTAAGAGCTCCTGCCCCAGGGATGGCACCTGGGAGGTCTCCCCATGGCCTGGACAGTAAATAACTTAGTGCACTTCATTTCTTTAGCTCTATCACCCCACACCTTCTTTGCTCTGCCTTTCTCCAAGAAAAAGGAGGTGGAAGGCAAACCACTGGCAGGACAGCTTGCCAACTGGCAGCAGCACCTGCGGTGAGAAAGGCAATGGTGACGCCAGCATGGGCACTCCTGTGAGATACACCTGAGCCATCAGAAGCCAGCTCCTCTGGTTCTGCCACCCTGTCTGCAGTGGGACTGTAGTCAGAATCACACCTACTTTGGTCTAAAAGTAATACAAAGAGCTTGCCCCTAATATGCCTAATTGCAGCTTGGATTTTGCTGGGTCATGCAGAGAGGGGAGCAATGGCAAAGCTGATTGTCTCCATGTAACCAAAATGAAAAGGGACAAGACCAGTTCAATTTAAAGTGCTTTATGGCATCAAACTGATATCAAGTTATGTGTTGAGATGATCACTTCACTTAAAAAAAAGCCAAGGCCAACCCCACACAACTCCATCAAGTCTCACGCCATTTGCTACAGCTACTCTATCAACGGTGTACTCTGGCACCACTTCTGTACTTCATTTTGTTCTCCAAATGGGATCAAGGGACTAGCTCTGGGAACCAGATAAAGCATCAGTCTGGGCTGAAGAAACAACTTTCAACAACTGCGGGATGGATGCCAGGAATGGAACTGGAGCAAATGCCTTTTCAAGGCCAGAAAGAGGAAAAGCTTTGGTGCTGTAAAGCTGGGACCATACTCTATCAAACTCTAGGCAACCCACAGGGATCAGAGTGGGAATCCAGCTCTGGGAACCTGTGCCAAACCTTTCCAAAGACAACAGGAGAAGGAGGAAAAATAAAAGGCTAAAGAGACAAAAACAAGCCCTCACCTTCCCAAAGGTGAAAGAAGGAGGAAGCAGTGTGGGAGTAAAAACTTCATTCCAAAAAAGTGAATCATGCGGTAACCAGTAGCGTACATCCTCCAGGGACAAAGGTCTGTCCACCAGAATTTAAGACACAAGCAGCTCTGATATGCAGTATTTCTAGTCAGTGTATTTCTGATTCACACCCACGGCTTCTTTGACAAGGAACCATGGGGACCTTACTGGATCACTTAGGTTTCAGTTAGGGCACTGGATACTCATTTTGATTTACACGGGTCAAGCCCAGCAGAGACTCAGACCTGCTGTCCTGGTCATGTGTCTCCTTTTTGATACCCTTCTCAGAGCCACAGGACATTCCCATGACATGAATTCAAGATGTGTAGGGACTAGGAAAAAGAAAGAGGGATGGAAAGAAAAGCTCATACTGGCACAGGCTATCACAGACCAAGGGGAACTTTCAGAAATCCCGGGGCCTTGATTTCTGTTTACACAACAGTAAATAAGCCATGCACTGCTATGGTGTCAAAAATTTTCAGCTTGGCACATTCATTTTTGCAGATATACAAATAGCAGGGCAGAAGTTATTTTCTAGAATTGGTAGGTTTTTAATGAAACAAGAACATGCCCCCTTCAGCTCCTTTCAGGTTCAGGAGAGCTGCCTGTAACTGCCTGTATCTCCTCTGAGAAGTGACCAGACCTTCATGGCATTGAAAAATGCTCCAGTGCTTTGCTTTTTCCCCCTTTGTGTCCACGAGGTATGAGAAAACCTAAACAAAATATTGAAACAAAGAAACCAACTGATAGGAGGAGTCTTGTCTGAGGTCACTGCTTATTTTTCCAGACTTTTTTTGGCCCAAAGATGCTCTGCCTTAAAGAAAACTTTCAGGTGAAATTGCTTAACTCTGGCCATAACACAAGCTGCTAAAGGAGCCCTGCTCAAACCCTGGTTTTGTAGGAACCAGAGAAGTAATAACATTTGTTTTACCAATCTCTTGGTAAAGAGGGGGAAGGGAAAAAGAAAAAAAAAAAAAAAGGAAAGAAAAAACCAAACAACCTCTCCAACCTTCAAACAAAAGCAAAATAAAAAGTAAAAAGAAATAAAAAAATAAAATCAAGTAAACTTCTTTTTAAAAAAGAATTCTTTCAAATAAACAGAAAGATAAATATTTTTGCAAGCCCTGCTTGCAATTAAGAACAAGCACCAAATAATATTAAAAACGCAAAATAAAAATAAATCTCAAACTTTTTTTTTTTCTTCCCTTTTTTTTTTTTTTTCTTTTTTTTTCTGAGTCTTAGTAGTTTAGAGAGTTTCAAAAGGAAATGGGCAGTTTAAGATTCCTGCACTGACCATGGCAGAACTGTCTAAGCATCCCCCTCACCATCAGTGTTGATGACACTCATCAGTACCAAACTGCTGCAGGTTACCAGCTTGGGAGAAGCCAGAGAGCAAATGGAAATCACTAGTGCAAAAAAACAAAACAAAAAAAACCCAACACCAACAAAAGTTGTGTGGTTTTTTGTTTTGTTTTTTTTTTTTTTTAAGTAAAACTGGTAGAAAAGGAAATGCACTTGACAGCTTCAAACTCCAAGCAAAGCCTTGGGCTATTCTGAAGCTGATAGCATCTTGTAACCATTTAGAAATCTACTCGGGCAATTCCTCTGAGAGGGTTTGGAAGAACAATAATTTGGGAATAAAATTTGTCTCGCTGTGTTTCTCTTCCCCTGCAGAACACATCCTGGTATTGAGCAGCTGTACAAACACCTCCCAGGCAGCACAGTGAGCCACCCTCAGACCTTCTGCTGATGGCAAAAGGGGGACACATGGAAAAAGACCTTTCATGCTGGACCTCTGTATCTGTCCGACTGCATTTTTGTCCATGAGAATGTATTTGCTGCCCAGAAAGAGTTAATAACTGCACAGTATTGTGCATGCATAGGGACCAGGAGCCACCTCTTTGGGGTTCACTCTGCTCATCGCACTCAGTCCCCTGAACCCCTGAAGTGCTGCCATCCTGTTGTTGTCTCATTCCGCCTTAGAAATGAGCAAGGGAAGCTGAAAAAAATAAAAAAAAAACCCAGAAGCCCAACGGTAACACAAAAAGTGGGGAAAGAGAAATACAAAAACCAAAACAAAGGTCCCTAAAAGCATGTTTTCAGCCATCTCTCCAGAAAGTCATTAGTCTTGTAAGTGAAGGGGTGACAAATGGATCTGGAGAACTATATTCTGCCAAAAAAAAAAAAATCATCTTTACTTAGGGGATGTGAAAGAGGAAGCTGGAGGCTCAAACAGATTGCTCAAAAAATGTTGCTCAGAATTGTTCCCACTTCAACACTGTCTGTTCTGGCTCCCTGGGGTTGCCTTACAAGCCTACTAAATTTCTCTTTTCTGCATAGTTTTTAATATACCCAATGATCTTCTGCTTGGTTCTGGCAACAGTTTCACATTTAAATCCTCTGACCCATGGACATCTTTCCGAATTACATTGTGGGTTTTTTTCCTCTATATTTTTTGTTTTGAATGCTGTTACTGCTTCCTGGTATAAGGTACTTTTCCGAAACCCCACAGCCCATATTGGGGCATGCAAGTTAATGGTGTTACAACTGGAGCAGTATGGGCAAGATATTTAATATCTACAGGCTCCCTGAAAGTCATCAGGTAACATCTATCCCCACAGGCCGAGCTAAGCTTGGCTGTGCAGACTGTGAGCATATCCCAGTGGATACATAGATACACAGATGTGTATATACACCATATCTATATATGCCAGTGTGTACGCACCATTTGTAGAGTCCTAATCTTTTGCTAAACACTTGGTTTTTGGTTATGTTCCCCAGAAAAGGGGAATTTGAAGGCACAGATCCCTTAAGGCTATGTTCTCTCACCCTTTAACTGTCAGAAGAGACAGAAAACATCTATCCCAATCCATTGAACCCAAGATTTGCACAGAGAGATGGTACTCTGTTTGCTGTGCAGTCTCTGCAGTGAGAATTCACACGAAACCACAAGAGAGGCCCCTTCCCACCACATGGCAGACTTCATAGCATGTTTTATCCGTAACCTCCAGATGCTTGTCAGATGCAGGCCCAGCAATGTGCTGTGGAGTGGGCAGGGAGATGTCCACTGTACCAATGCCAAGAGTGACCAATGGAACCATCTGTGCTCAGCAGAAGATCTCCTCACCCTCTGGAGGTGCTTCTGATGACTGAGAATCTGCAGCACAAAAAAAGATGGGAATCACTATGGGAATACAGGAACACTACAAGCAGAGCACAACCCCACATACATGCAAACCCTGCTGCCTGCCCAATCCATTGGGCACCTTAAAGATGTCCAGTTCTGATGAGCTACCATGAAATGACATCTTGTAATTGCTTCTGTGCACAAGTTGGAAAACATCACTGAGTTAATATGGATAAAGCTGGGCATCTGAGGGTGTGAAATCAAATCTCATGTGGGTCAGAAGTCTGAGGCACAAAATTAAGTCCCCAAGGGGATGGAAGCCTACCAGAGGAATAAAAAACCTGCTCTCTTTTTTTTTCAGATCAAGATTTAAATATTCAGATTAAGAAACAAGATAGATTGGCTTGAGGTGAAGGAACAGGCCACCAGAAGGGCTGGAGGTATCACTTCCAAACTACAACAGAGATAAAGCAGACAGCAATACCACAGGGGCTGCAAAAGTGAGGAATATCCCATCAGCAGGTCCTGGAAAGCACATGCTAAGAAGCAGGACAATTTCCTCCTCAAAGCAGAGCATGCTGAAAAATAAAGTGAGAGTCTAGCCTGTGGAGGCTGCTTAGGATGGGACAAGGAAAAGAAGGAGCAGGGAACAGAGTGCATCCTGTGACCAACCCCATGTGCTGCAGAAGAGGCAGCACAGCCTACAGAAGACCATTTCAAGCTGGGAACCCTGCTCATTGCAGCTTATCTTCCCCAAACCTGTGTTACCATCCACCATTCAAGGCTGGATTTTGTGGCTTCCACATGTTCATTGGCTGGAGGGATTGACCCTGAAAACACACCTATGACTTCCCCTGACACTCACCAGACTGCTGGGAGCGATGTCCCCTGCCCTTTTTCTTCTTTTCCTTCTTCTCCTTTGGTTTGGCTAAACTGAAGAGGCGGGTAGGCATCTGGGGCTGGTCCTCAGCTGCCTTGTTAGTCTGGTTTGTTGTGCTAAGCAAATGGAAAGTGCTTTTCTCTTTGTGTGTCCTTGAAAGACTGTTCCTTTTGGGGGAGACAGACAGTTCTGCATCAAAGTGCCCTTGTTTAGGAAGGGAAGGGCTCTTCTGCTTGGAGGAGTCATCAATGCTGGACTGGGAAGGGACTCTTCCAAGTTTCTCATGTAGATTTGAAACCTATAAAGGAAGAGAAAAGTGGTTTATCTGGGCATGAAAGAGGCTAGCAGAGAACCTGGATAGGACAGGTGTGTCCCGGACCACTCATGAAGACTAAGACAGGTGTTTTAGGACCACCCAGCACATTCCCCAGCTGCAAAGTGGTCCCCATCCAGGCAAAGCAGTGAGAAGAGAAGCCCTCTCTGTTTAAGACAAAGAAGCGAAGCATATAAAGAGTAACACTCTAGTACCTTTTGCTCCTACATGTACTATGCTATGTATCAACAAGCCAAGGGCAAATATTCTCTAAGATCTCAGTACCAAGACTCACCCTGTATCGTTTGAGCACACAGAGGGTGGCAGGAGGCCAAGGAGAAGTGTGCCTCTCCAGCAGGGGAACGCCAGCACACACCACCCGAGCGGCATGTGTCAAAGGAAGCCTTCCCCAGCAAAAGATGAAAGCAAAAACTTTTTTTTTTTTTTTTTTTTTCCTTCCCCTCTCCTCTTTTTTCCCTAACGGCTGTCTCAGGATATAATTGAGCCTGCACATTCAAAGGGAAGATCAAAACAACAGCTCAACAAAGCCTGACCAAACCCTCTATTAATAGCTCTGAAATGTCATTAAGATACCTGACTCAAAAAGGTGCTTCCTTCTCCTGATCCCCCCGGCCTCGTAGTTATTTATGTCTCTGCCTCTCCCACAGCATCTCTGTTCTTTGGATGTCTCTATGTGCTTGATGCTGGAACAGCTTCACTGTGTGCCTGGAAAACTTCTGGCCTGATCAGGAACCAGGGTGGGAGGGAGCAAGCCCTCCTCTGATGATTTGCTTTTCAGAGCTCACTGCTGAGCTCTGCAATTAGTCCATTCAGGCACCCAAAATCATTTCCATTCTGAAATCCAACATTTATAAACTAATTTTGCTGCAGCTCTAAACAAATTACATTCAGAATTAGTGTGTTACAAACAAATGATCAACAACAGGCTTAAGGTTCAAATTCAGCCCATGTTTTGCCAACAAATGCTTGCTCTCCTCAGACTGCTGCACAGTTACCAAAAAATTAACCCCAGCTAGCTGAAAAATGCACAAAGAGGGATCTGCCAGACCCCAGAAGCCTCTTGTAGCAAAGCTGGGGACCTTTCCTCACTGAGGCATGACTAGACTGCATGTGCCCAGGGTCTCCTTAGGGCAGGGACAATGCCCATCATCATGTGGCACGGAAAGAACCAGTTTTAAATACCAGGCCCTCAGTGTCTACTGCTGGGCTGGCAGCTGTCTATCTCTACTGGCCCAGGAGCCACCTAGGAGCTCTCTGCAGGGCAGAGCTTCCCCATCAAGCCTGCTCTTGGCAGCATTTACCTGGTTATGATCAGGCTCCTGCCGCATTTGAGCTAATCGCTCCATGTCCTGTTTGAACTGTGCTTTTTCCCTCTCCAGCTGCTTCTGTGCTGTGCGAAGCCTCTCCAGGTCGAGCTGGTAAGAGGCCTTCTTCACCTGCAGCTCCTCTCTCTCCCGCTCAAGATCCTGCCACCCTCTCTGGACCTGCTCCTCTCTTTGGGCCAAATGGGCCTCCTGCTCCGCCAGCTCCTTCTCCCGCACTTCCCACTCCTTTTCTCTCCTCCTCCTCTCCTCCTGGTGCTGTGTCTGCTGCTTCTTCAGGTTGGCCAATTCCTGGCGCTGCTTCTCCAGGTTGCGTTGCTTCTCCTGCTCCAGCAGTGAAGTCGGACGGAAGAAGCTTCGGGTCAGAGCCCTCTCACTCAGAGCCAGCTTCTGGTCCTCGATGTAGGTGTCCTGCTGCAGCACAACACCCTAAGAGAAAGGGGACACAAATCACTGCAGTGACCTCTTGAGGGAGAAAAGCTCCATCCATGAAAACCTCGGGGTTTCACGGAAACGCTTCTTCTCCCACCAAATTCACAGCTCAGCACTGCTGCCTTACGGCTGGGGCTACCCAGAGGATGCTGGCAGAGTGTTTTCCCCTTCCACTTCCCAACTTCAGGTGAGCACCTGCTCACTTAGGCAGCACCTCACTCCTATAACCTGCCAGCACGCTGCCTGCAAGCCAGCCAGAGGGTATTCAGTGCAGGGATGTGACAAGCAACAGGGAAGGGAAGGTGGGAAGCAAGCGTGAGTGGCTGCTGCTGCCTGGTGGGATGCACAGCTCGGGCAAGCAGCATGCAAAAGCAGGATGTACAGCCAAGCCTACCTGCAAAGCACTGAGCAGCTTATGGAGGCTGGTAATGGTTTGGAGGACCTGCTGCAAGAAAACAAGAGCATTGCTATTAGATCTCACTGGGTGCCAGGGTACATGTAAAGCATCCTCCTTTTCCACTGTGACCCACTGGTGGGTCTGACAAGCTGTAAGGTCATCCCTCTACATGTTCACTTTTCTCACTCTTTGCTTACAATGACTGGGTCATCCCCCACAAACATATCCCTAGACATCATCTTCCTAGATGACCATGCAGCAGGGGAGGAAATGTCTGCAGAAGCACCAAATGGCACAGACACCTCATGGGAACTTCCAGGATGTTTCTGAAAACCATTTCCCCACAGCATCAGCTCGCTCAAGAACAAGTGAAATAATCGGAATGAAACCTGACAGCTTAGTTGAAAATTTTAGGGGTGAAAAAAATAATGTTAAAATTAATGTGGACCATTTGTCCACCCCCATCTGATCCATACAAGTCCCACTGTCATTCAACAGAACAACTGCAATACAGAAGGCACACAGGTACAGCAGGTGTGTTCATGAAGGCTCTCTAAACATTCAGGTAAATGAGAACACGTCTATCAATACAGAGCAAGCTACTTCAGAGCAATGCCCCATCCCTAAATTTATATTTAGCCTAGCTGTAAATTTTTCTGAATCTCTCATATCGCAAAATTACTTTTAAGAAAACCCACTACAGTATTTGCAATAGTGGTGTGATAGCCAGTATTAAGAGAACTCCTTCTCATTCTGCCATTAATGCTAATTGGCTTTATGAATGTGTATCAAAGGGAGAATAGAAATCTAATTGCCCCAATTCACTGCACCTGCAACATAAAATTCAACTCCCACTGCCTGCAGATGCACAATAAATATAGCCCTGTGCATCCTAGTGGTAATTAACCCTTGCTGCCTACCATCAGCACATATCCTGCTGGCAAGCAGATAACAATCATCAAATTCCCTATCTCAATATCCAAGGTTAAGCAAATAAATGACACAGTGGGCTTAGCTTAATGTATTTAAAAGTCTACATGCGCTCTGGCAAATGAAATATTTTCTTCTACATTATCACCTATTGAGACAAATTCACTCACCACTTAAATGAAGGAAAACAGCTGAGCAACGGAATAAATTCTTACCTCATTATTCCTTTTCAACATGAACATCAAATTCGCATTTCCACCCTATAAAAAGATCCTGGATTTAATATGAGGACAAATGAGAAATCACAGCAAATGTGTTCTGAAACTGAACTAATGACAGATACATTAAACCCCCCTCCATCTTCCATTGTGGGAGAATTCATGCATGTTTTTTATGCAGGTTAAAGTCATATACAATAAGATGTTAATTAGGTATCATTTTGTAGTTATATGAGGGATTGATCCAAAGCAAGAATAGGTGCAAGGTTATAGTTGACCTTATAATTTCAATAACGATGCATAATTAAACACATGCTTCATGTGATCTGCAGACAGATGGCAGATAACCTGTGCCACAAAGGAATACTACTGATCTGCAATGGTTTTCAAGTCAGGATTTTAGCTACAGAGAAGAATTTTTGACTGCATACCTTCAATTTTATTTTTATTGGTTTTGAAATCTGATTAGGATACTTCTAAGTCAGGCATTTTTCAAGACTTGAATTGTTACTCTCTTGAAATCTGAACTTGGTGGCAGCAGATAAAAAGACACCCCAAGAGATACCTTCTTTAAAATGCTGTCTGACTCCGTTCTCCGAAGGTCCTGAGCATCATCGCCTTCATCTTTCGCTCCACCTAAGGGAAGAAGCCAGCATTGACTCGGGTTATTCAACATTTTAAGCCACAGATGAACTTGCTAATGTCTGAAAAGTTCAATACAGGAAACTCAGATCTTTCACAAAAGGGGACACCAAGCTCTTTAACTAAATGCATTTGCTCCTGACATATAGAGAACATGTCAGCACTACCAGAAAAAGTGGATGTGAATTCAGATTAGGACTGACTTTGATTTCAGACAATGTGCTGATGAATTCAGCACACTCCTATTAACTGGGGCTCTGTCTAGCCCCCACACTAGTGTCTGCTACCAAAGAATACTTGCTGAGAAGACATGAGGCAGAATAAGAGCAGATGGAGAACAACAGCAGTATCACATCAGGGTATATTACTGCAGGCAAAATTTCAATGCCTCTCTCGTGGAAGCGCAATTTACAGCTGGGTCAGATACTGCTGTGCAATACCCCATGCTAACAATTTATCCGTAACCTTATCAGAAACCTGCACCTTCAAAGGGACACTGGACTTCTCTAAATTTTCCCTGGATGGGTCAATATCAGTACACCTGAGCAGGACTGAACTGACTTGTGGGACCAAGAAGGCTTCAGCCCTCCACCTGTGCTGTTCTTCTGCTCTCAGGCAGCCCAGGAGTCCCACGGTCCCTTAGTTCTTGCCAAGACTCTTGCTTTCCCCTTGCCAGCTGACAGACAGCCTATGGGGAAAACCCACACCTGCACTGGCAACCTCCCTGTGGCCACTCTTAATGATAAACAACTTCATGTACACCTGTATCTTCAGCAAGGTGAAGGACACCACCCTCTCCTCCCACCACCCCCAAGGCAGGCTTTGCTATTAATAAAAGCTGACTCTCAAAGTCCTCCTAACAGACCTTCTCTCCTGCGCCACGTCCTGGGACCTTCCACCTCTCTGCAGGAGGAAACACCTCCCTTCTGCTTTGCTGGAGGGGAGAATGAAGGGGAGTCAGGTTATAAGCCTTGCCCAAGGTTGCACAGGTTGTGAACAGAAGAACTGGAGATGAAAGCCAAGTTTAATGCCTCCTGGCCTCCAGCTGAACAAACATGCCCTGCATTCTTTTCCTGAATTCTCCCAAGACCCTGCAACTATTGAATTACAATCTAATTCAAAAGAGGACATTTCTACAGAAAACGCAGAGCTGGGCAATGAACAGCCTGAGCTTGTCCCATTCGTCACTGCAACAGAGGCACCACCCTAAACAAACTCCTTCAGTGTGAATGTATTTGTCATTATGATGACAAGGTCTGTGGAGGGCTTTGCAGCTTTCCAACAGTGCTGGGAAAACCTCTACATACTTCTCATGTCTGACTGTCTGGAGCTAACACTGCTCCTTTAATACAGAAGGTCAGACAAGGTCCAACAATCCCAATGCTGAGACAGACACTAGCACAGCAAAACTGGCTGTATTGGGAGGACGAGTGAGACCACAGAGAAAGGAATTTGAGGACAGGGAAGTTTCTGATGACTCAGCCAAAGAAAGAGAGGGTTGAGAAGCAGCCAACTATGCAGCTGAAATAAATATTCACACATTTATTTGGGAGAGACTTAATTGCAGGAATCACACACACAATTGTATGTGGAGCACAAACGCATAAAGAGCGGAGCCAAGGTGCTCAATTCAGCAATATCCTCATCCATTTGCAAATGCAACAGTGCCAGGCTCCTGCTAGAAGATAACTGGAAAATGAAGAACAGAGCTCCAGATATTAATAACAAGAGCATCAAACCCCCTATCTACTAAGAAGTAAAATACTTTCATGTGTTGTCTATGTAAAGAAGGAAAGAGGATTTGAAGAGAACACAGGGAGAGGGGAGCGAGGAGTTGAGTTGTTTAATCCTCACGTAGCCACAAGTTCTTAACTACCATCAGTCCACCTGTGCACAGGCTTTCTTCATAATCTGTTATTTTATCTATCAAAAATTACTGGAGAGGTGTTGGAAAACCCAAATCACCATCTGCTGGAGCTCTTCTAAAGCAAGAAGATACTATGACGTTATGCATTAGTAACAAATGCTGATGTGCACACACATAATTACTCACACTTGGAGGCATTCATCTGATGACTGTCAAATCCTCCAAAAGTTTCTGCCCTTCTAGGGAGTGAGATGGGGCCAACTCCTCCTTCTTGTTCCATGGCAGTGCTACTGACCTGCTGCCCAAGGGCAGTGCCCAGGCTCCTGTTCACCAGGTCTTGCAGCAGTTCAACTGATAAAAAGCAACAATACCTCAGTTAAAGGTCACTTCAGGCTTCCAAGCTATTTTCATCCCTATCTGAGCTTCAGTATACTAAGAAATCATGTTTCTGTGACAATGATAAGAACAGTTTGCATTCCCCCTGCAAAAACTCTATTTGTCTGACCATTAAGTCCAATGCCTGGAACTCTGCACAAGTTTTCACCTTCTTCTCTTCCTTCAGGTAAACCTGCTTTGCTTTGAAAACAGCACTGAGTAATTTTTAGCTTCTCCAAAAATCACAGCAGAAAGTTGGCCAAGTTTCCATCTACTCTTGGATTTGTCAGACTTGCTTGCCCCTTGCTTGCTGGAATCTGTCCCTTCTCACACCTTGCTGAGACCAAAGCACAGCAAAAGCCTGGATATACCAAATTTCAGACATGGATAAATCCTGTGCTGCTCTTGACCCCAGTGCATGGTTGTTCTACCTGCTGCCTTCTTTCCTACCCTTTTCAACAGTCACCAATATTGGCTTACTTCCCTGATCACTACCTGTCCCTGAAACAATACCATGAGCAGTAATATCTCTGTATCTAAAATCTGCTATTGTAACAAAGAGAATTTCTCTTGCGAAACTGGTGCTTGAGGACTGATAGCTTCCCTGAAGGTGGGTGTAGCACTGGTTACTGTAATTAACATGTCATGCTGACTTGCTCACCTTCATTTATTGCAGTTTTCATAATGGCCTCTCCTTTTGGTGCCTCTTCTGTGTTGGCTCTGAAGAGCAGCCTGGAGCCTGGCATGTCCTCTTGCACAGAGCTGTCTGCCATGTCCCTGAAGATTTTAGCCTTCTCTTCCAGCAAGAGGAGGATCTGCTTATCCTTCTGCTGAAGTTGTTCTGTGGGGGTGAACGGAAAACAGAGATCAAGAAAATAAAAGCGTCAAGGAAACATCCATTCCTGAAATATTAGCCCCATCTAGTGGAGCCTGATGATACAACCGTGCCCTGCACAATCCTGGAAAGCAGCGGCACCCAGTAGGATCAGAAAAAAATAACCCAAGGAAGGTGAGGTGCAAACAAGGATTGCAATTATTGGCCAGATGCAGGATTCTCACTCATCTGAAAAAAGTCATAGCTCAACCAAAAAATCCTACACAACAATTCCTGTAGTTTTGTTTCAAAAACTGCTCCTAGTTCTGTCACAGTCTGGTTTTTACCTTTCAGTCCTCTCACTTTCGCATCCGACACTTTCTTTTCAAACTCAGACTCACAAGGGACTCCTTCATCTTCATCCTTATCCCTGAACGAAAGAGATATCTCAGTTACTACCAGAACATGACCATGTGCATCGCCTGCCTTGCAAGAACAAGCTTACAAGCTTACATGGTGTTCATTGTGTCTTGAATGATTTGTATCCAGCCGTTACGCTCTTCTTTGGAGCTGGCATGGACTTCCACCATTTCAGGATCTTTTACACCCATACTGATCAGGAATAGCCCTTTCTCTTCATGAGCCACTTCTCGTACAATCAACTTCTTCAGAGATATTACAGTGGATTTCTGGTCCTATGGGTGGAAAGAAACGGATGGAAAGAAACAGATGAGGAAGGTGAACAGTATTAGTTCCCAAATGCAAACTGGCATTGAAAAGGTCCCAATAGCCATACTGCTACCTCTCTCAGGTTGCAAACATGCTCTGAATCTATTGGCTAATAATAATAATAATTAAAAAATCAGTTTAATTAAGTCTAAGAACAGGGAAGGACTTGCTTTCCCCCATCAATCCAGTAGGAAAAACAATTTTACCATGTTCCATTTCAACAAGATTTAAAAGTGACTGTGGCGTAGGGAACTCCACCATGTTTTGCTCCAGCTCCAGCAGCCCTTTGATCTTGTCTCCTCCTGCCCTCGTTCTGTCATTCATACCCCGGCTCCTTAAACTTAGCTCAGCTTGCTAGCACCTGCTTCACACACATCATCTTTGCTATCTCTGAGGAGTAACATCTTGTTTCCAAATTCCACAAAACTCCTACTGACCTCAGAAGCTCCAAGCTGACTCTTACAATGGATAAGACTTGTGTGTAAGATGACATTCATTGTATGCTATGGTCTCTGTGTAATAAGCCTCCTCCTTAAACCATCTGCATCATCTGTGTCATCAGCACATGAGTCAGCCTCTTTGTGCCTTTTAAAGGATGCTAAATTAGGGTGGATCTGGTAGGGGTTCCCCCAGCAGGACTTGTGTGTAAATCATAGAATCATAGAATGCACTGGGTTGAAAGGGACCTTTAAAGGTCTTCTAGTCACCTCCCCTTGCATAGGGCACCCAGTCTGTGCAGATTGTTGGAACTGGAATAACAAATTATTGGCTTTCAAAATGTTCAAAGGCTGGAAAGGTCACAAGGTTTAGTCAGTCTAGACCATGTCTGCAAGGTACAGCCCTAACAGCCTCAATTAGGTACTAGATTATCGTTAGTTGCTCAGTGTGCCTAACCCTTTAATGAGGCCTGCCTTCAAAGATGGTGCTTTTGGTCTTATGTGTTACAAATATATTCTTCTCTGGCATTTGTTTTCAAGTTGTTCTGTGGGATTTACTGCGGTGGCATTTTCCCTTCCCCCATATTAGCTCACAATGCATTAGGACATTTCTTTCTGCTAATATTCGTTTTTACAATGTTTGCATTATCCCATTGCCTCCTCCCACCCCAATCACTGCTTCAGCTTGCACAAAATGAAAAGCAGTAAGTGTATCAAGTGACTAGCAGGTTTTCAAGGCCAATTATCAGCTGTGCCAAGGCACTGCAGAAAGGGGAGGTGGGGCATGTGGGGCATCTTTTCCTATCAAAAATAATGGAGTCTGCTCAGCAAAAAAAAAAAAATGTTTAAAGCAAGAAAATCGTTTAGCAGGCAGTGGCTGGTTTCACTGCACAACACACATCAAGGGTCTCTCACATTAGAAGAAGAAAAGGTTGAAGCCTTACCAGTGAGGCAAAGACAAACTTCTGGTCCTTCTCCTGAAGGAATACCAGCATGTCAGAGAGGAGAACAGCCTGGACTTCTGAAATCAAACAAAAAGCATACCAATGAACCATAACCACAGAACCCAATCCAAAACAGATTTCTTTTAACAACAGCAGCACCGGGGAGCACTATGGCTGTTATTGCAAACTCAGAATCAACCTCCTGCTTAGCAGGATCAGCTGGCAGTTCCTGGAGATGCCAGGTCAGGTTAGCTCTTAACTGACTTTACATTGCATAGACTACATGAGCACCTGGGAAACCTGCAGGATTTTACCTCATCTTTCAAAGCAGGAGTGTTCCTCTGCAGCCACATACTTTCTAGCAGTTAGGACACAGGCAGAAGAGTGTAAGCCAGAGACGCTTACTGAATAGAAGTGCTGTTTTCTCAAACAATCAATATTTTATCCCACAAGCAAAATATCAGCACAGGAAGTTTTGGGTTTTATGGTTCTCTTGATGAGCGGCTTGCGGAGTGTAAATTATGGTGCAATAACAACGTTTGTCAGCTGCGGTTTCTTTCCCAGGAAATACTGACTTCAGGAGCCACCAATAACTCTGCTCACAGACAAAGACAACTCTTGCTGACTCCAAGGGGAGCCAGTAGAGCCTGTGTGAGATGCAGGGCCTGGCTTGCTTTCATGGGAGAAGGAAGGAAAACATCAAGCCAATAGAGGATTTTAAATCAGAACACAACTTTTTCCCAGAGCACACGTACAGCCTTCCAAGTCTCCTAATAACACATCACAAAGCTGCACAGCAATTGCCCAGTATAATGCCCTACCCATAGCCCTCAGTACAAAAAGGTTTTGTGTAATGTACTTGGGAAGTCTTATGACAGAGAGGAAGTAAACCAAAAAGTTAAATCGTGCTGTGTGTAATTCCTTCCATTCTGTTTTCGGAAGACAGGATCCACACCAAATAAAGAGTCTCCAAACTTCAGTTAAAGCTGCAAAATGAACTCAAAGCTTTGGGAGCTTTGCAAGAGTCAGCATTTGACTCTGTTCTTTCCTATCATCTATGCCCTTTGCAAGAGGGGAAATGCTACAAACCTCTAAAAAAAATTCTTGTCCATGTAAAGCAGCCTGAAGGTATGAGCTAGCTACTCTTACCCTGGTCTCTGAGCTTGTCTCAGAGCAGGACCTGCTTTTGGTGCGTGCACTACAGACACAGGTATGTTTATGTATTTCTATGCCTTAGATAAGGAAATGCAGCCTCTGCTTCTCACAAGATTTCACAACAGAAGCAGAACTTGCTTCATCCACCATCTAAACTCCATAAATAAAGTCCTGGGTGCCTGGAAACCATCTGTAAACTTCCTATTTCCCAAACCTCAAAATAAATCATACCCTAATACAGAATTCTGTGATACCACTGCCTGCCTGCACACCATGGCACCAGGCTACCAGTCCCATTCATGCCCAAGCACCCTGGTCTAATCAGCTGATGCTGGGAGCAGAGGAAGGAAAGTCCAGGCTTCCTGCCAAGCTTGAGACACAGCCCTGTGTGCTCTTTCTGCTACTTTGGCAATGTGGTAGCTGAGGGCTTCCTCAGATCTAATGCTTAACTCAGTAGAGAATTTCAGTTCCCAGCAGAGCACATCACCTTTGAAAAAACTATTTCCACCTCATCATAAACAAAAAGCACTTCAAGAAAACATTGGCCAAACAAAAACCAGCTGCAGGTACACCAGAGCCTCTCCTAAACAGTTTGCAGCAGCAGCTCAAGAGGTTCAAGACCAACAGATGCCTGGGTCACCTCTCTGAAGCCCCAGTGAAACCAGGATGATAAAGCCAGGCCTGGGGAGCCCTACTGCAGCAAAGGAAAGGCAGTGCCTGCGGGTGGGCAGAGCCAGTGGGAAGCTGGGGTTGGTTTTTGGATGCAGCAAATGCTCATGTGGATCGTGGCACCGAGTTCTGACTGACTGCTCTGGGCCACTGCAGCCCCATCATGTTCTCTTGGCCCAAAGGATTCCCAGCAACCCTGCTCTTTGGCTGATGCACCAGGGCTCTCACTGCAACCTCAGCCTTCAGCCAGCAAGCAACCACCAGAAGGGTCAAGCAGCTGTCACCTCAGAATTGACAGGAGGAACAGGAAATGCTGCAAGGGGAGATGATTGTATGGCACAGAGAAACCTCCTGTCAAAATCTCTCAGAGCAGAGGAATAAATACAGGCCAGAGACAGAAATCTGAGGACTAATCCTACATCCAGAGAGGGCAAACTCTATCCTCCCCCAGAAGGTAAGAGTTTTACCTTTTAACCGTCCAGTTGCACTTTTTAGTGAAACAGGCCCATCCCGGATGAGCTTCCGATGCCTCAAGTCCTCTTTTGCAAACATCTGTCCACTCTTCATCCTCATGATGGACTTGCTATCTGTCCGGTTGTAAATCTCAGCAAGACGCATTTTCTTTTCATAATTGCTGACTTTACTGTTGACTGCAGCAATCACATCTTTAACGAGGTTTAATGACTGAGTCAAGTCTTCGTGTTCCACTTCATTTTCTTTGATCAGAAAGAGAAAGACCTCAATTTCACTTCATCCTTATGGACTTCTGGATTTTACTTCCTTCCTCTCCTCCCTCCCAAATTCCCACATTATAACTTGTTAATACTTTCATGAGACAGGATGGATTTTTCCTCTTTAAGGAGAGTTTAACAACACCTTTCACATATATGATTGAGGATTATTCCAGTCTACTTTTTATATGAGACAGTACAGATGAAATACAAAAAAAAAAAAAAAAAAAGAAAAAGCAAGCTGGGAGACTTGCAACTAAGCATGTTGTTCCATAATTAGCTAGAGAAAGACTTGTAACAACTAAATCAAGAAGCCCAAATAACTTATCCTCAATGGAGATATGAAAATGAGTTCTCTCATTACATTCGTGTGAGACAATAATGACTAATTACTTGGTATTCTAAGAAAATATGTTTCAGCTGACAAGAAACAAATACATGCTTAGAAGAGAGTAACCACTCCCTACCTTTGGTGTACTGCAGTATCCTTTGTAAAAGGACTGGGTACTTTGTGATTCTCTGAGTTACCAACAAAATACATTCCGAAATCCCAAGTCGCCTCACCAGGGAGCTGCTCATTTTTTTCTGAGGAACAAAGATGAAAATTTCATTTTTGTAGCAAAATGCAGAGTGTAGAAAGGACTTACTCTTTCCCTTGACTCTGTCTGTTCTATTAGATCCTACCTTGACAAATGCCTGAAACCGCTTGTCCTTTGAGTACAGGTCTTTGAAGTTGTTTACTGCCTCATTGTGGTGCCCACAGAATTTGCCATATGTTTTCTTCATTCGCTCAGCACTCTCACCAGAGAACTGTAAGACATGAGACACAGAGGTCAAATTTGCACTGGGGTCCTGGTGTGATATCCCAGGCAGTGCCTGACAGTCTTGCAGGAGAACTTGATGAAATCAAATTATTCCAAAGCATTCTCAACCAAGGAATTACATCTCTAGAAAGTGAAGAGCTGTGTTCACACAATGCAGAATTTAGGATTCTACCTCACAAGGCTTAAGAGCCAACAACAAAAAAGTCAAGACAAAAAGAAGGGAGAAAGTGCAGATTAAGAAAACTAAATGACCCACCCAGTGTTAAATAGCAGATCAGTAACACAGTCAAGGAACACACTGGGCACATTTTGCTGGGGGCTGCTGCCTACCCTCCAGGTTATGGTCAAATCATTCTGTGCCTGTCAGGGAATGCTTCCCTTCCTCCCCAAATCAACTAAATTAATTTTCATGATTAGACTTTACTCTGAAAGAGCAAAATGTGCTTCAAAAAGCATAGGCAGAGATTTTTACTTGTCTGGAGACTGAAGGTGCCATCAAGCTGTGATTATCTAACAGGCATAAACAGGAGGAAGGAAGAGTGCCTGGTTTCCAGTTGTGCTCTCAGAAGTGCAAGCATTTTCCAGCACTTACTTGATTCACTAGGATGTCACCTATCCTTGTGATAACAAAGTTCTTTTCACTTTTATCTGCCAGCGACTCCTTCTTCCTTTCCAGAATCCGCTGGAAAAATTGACTGTGGATTTGCAGCAAATTTTCTAGACAAGGAAAGATCTTGTCCACGACTTGTTGATCATACTGCAGCTCCTGTAACATCCCTGCACTGTATACATCATTCATGATCTTCAGGGTACGGACATGATGCATTTCTGTCTGCATGAGCTCTGTGGAGGACAAGGATAAGGTCAAAACCAAGGTCACTGCAGAGAACGTGGGTGTAAAGTACCAGGAAACACTGCTGTTAAAAAGCTCTTCCACAACTGGGCTTTTCTAAGGGGCTTCAGAAAATTTCATGTCGGGTATTGAAACATCAATAAGTAGTTTTCATGTGTGGAAGAAATTGAGGGAAAAGGACACCTAATAAAGAGGCAGCTCTTTCCTATCCCACTGGGTATCCCACTGACATTGCTGCTGAAGTCTGAATCTTCAGCACTGCTATCTGCTCCTTCCTAACACCTCACTGTCAGCTTCAACATACTGCTTTTCTGCCATGCAGCATAGGTTTTGGATCTAGTAGGGAAAGACTTCCTAGTTAGCTGCTCTGCTATAACAGACTTCAAATCATCACCACTAGACAAATGAGGAGAGGCAACTTCTGGGGTTTTCTGTGTGTGTTTGTTTGGTTGTTTTTTGATTTGATTGGTTTGGGGTTTTTTGATGGCTTCCAGATAGGTGAAAGGCAGAAAACAAAGCTTTCACAGAAGACATTGTGTTTCTAAAAACTTCAAGAATGAAACTTCAGATGCTGAGGAAACATGGTCACATTCACTGATCTAAAGGTTCCAAATCCATGCATGTGAGTACACCAAGAAGCTGTCTAAAATGAGAGACAAATCGAGATGCAGATGTCTCTCACCATAAATGACATCTTGCCGTTTGACAACATCTTTGTTTTGCTGCTGGAGGAACTTGCTGTCCACTACTTGGCTCCAGGACTCTGCCTCCAGCTGCTTGGAATCCAGTTCCAGGTCTCCCATCAGCTGTCCTTCATTCATGTCTGCACCTTCACAAATCAATGTAAGGGACATTAAGTTATTGGCACCTTGTCTCATTTGAAATTCCTATCTATTCATTTAGGCCTTTCTCTGTCATACCACAGACATAACACACATTCTCTTTTACTGGCACAATAATTATCATATGGAATTATCCCACTTAAGTATCAGGTTATGAAAAACATTTTCAAAGGTTATTTGCTAGTTGCACAAAACTAATTCATGATTTTCACAGAAGCCAAATTCTCTCTCAGATAGTCTCTGGATGGCATCTGTTCCTTCCAGGATCTCTTACCTTCATCAACCAGTGATTCCATGGATTCATTCACCCTGCTGATTTTATGTAAGGAGTCTGTTGACTGTGACAGGAATTTCCAAGTGTGTATTAAGCTGTCATCATTCCCAACTCTGCAGAAGAACAGAAAACAATATAATTCCTGACATTAAAAAACAGTCCATCCAAGAGTCTTTACTGTTACCTCTGCAAAGGACCATAAAAATGGAGTGAAATAAATTTTAACATGAATGCCCAGAGCATTCAAAGTATCCAGAACATCTTAGTCCATGCTACTGTCCTGTGTTTAGAATTGCTCAATATGCAGGTAGTGTAGGAACCATAAATTAGATTTTAATCTCTTTCATTTCTGTATTTAATTATGTATAATACAGACCTGGGACACCATTAAGACTGAAGCTCTACGTCCCCAGCACATCATTATGCACACCAAAGTTCATAATATACCTGAGCTGCCTATGTGTGCCTGCACCATACCCAGCCCAAAGCAAGAAATTTCCTGGAGTCCAGAACATCTCAGTGAAGTGGCCTTGAATATAACCAACCCAATGTAGATGCCTCTGAGCTCATGCCATGACTAAACTAAGCCAGACAATCTGATTGTGCAGAAGAAAAATGATCGTTTTAATATGTAAAATGGGTGTTTCTGGTTTTGTAATCCTCTTTAGTACCTCAAACACAAATCACAATACAGAAATTTATTTTTAATGAGAACAGAATGTCTCTGTGCTCGCAGTATCAGATATTACACTCAGTAACATGCACAGGGAAAGCCTTACCCTGCAATGTTCTGTATTGAGACACTTTTTGAAAGTGCTGTTGGCTGTTGTGATCTCCTGTTATTGAATATTGAGGTGACAGTGTTCTCATCAGGAGCAAGAATTGCAGAGCGAGGGCGTTCCTTCTGCTGTGAGCCTGCAAGGGAAGTGTCAGAGAAAAGTCAGCTCCTGCAACTGACCTGCTAACTGCTATGATGATGAAAGAAACCAGGCCTTAGAATTCACTTCCTTTTCTTTCTAGAGTCATCACCAGGCCATCTCAGCTGTTAGAAACCACCCTACAAAGGAAAAAGCACAGACTGCTGTGCAGAGCTCATTGCCATGCACTGTGCTTAAAAGAAACGTGCACTTGGGAAACTGAATGTGATTTTATTTGAAAAATCATCACATGCAGCAATCTACTGTGTTGCCTTTTAATTTCCCTGAGGCTATAATTACAGACATCACTCTGCTTCTAGTCAAACTTTTTGAGATAGGTTTCTCTACCAGTATGCACCACAAAGAAATGCTAATCCTTCTGTCATTATACTGTTGCTTACCTTTAACTAATCTTGTCATGTAATTCAAGATTTTCCCTTCTTCAGATGCATTTCTGCTTTCTGAAGTGATACCTCTGAATTGCATGAAAAATACACTTTATAGTACAGTGTGATTCTACACAGTGACCTTCAAGCTGTCACTAAATAAGCTTATCAAATCACAGGCACTACAAAACCCATGTGGGCTATTTAATTTCTGTTCTTTGACCTCAGTCACGGTGTGCAGTGTGTATCCCAGCAAATCCAGCAAAGGTTTGTCAGTATTGCTTCTATTTAATATTAAACTTTCTGGTTTTATTACCTCAGAGCATAAGACAACAAAAAACAAAGAAGAAAAATTATTTTGAACAAGCATCCTCTTCACTAGTTTCTTAAAAAAATTCCCTTAATAAAATACTCATATTTGGATTCTTTCCCATGTAAGACACACCTGCACATAGGTTGCATCTACCAGATTTTGGGGACTCATTATTCTAAATCTGAGATGACTTTACATTTGCTTAAAGTGATATGGAGACTGCAGAAGTGGATGAACTTTATGCAATTCCAGTACAGCTTCAGAATTCCTCAACACTGCTCATCAAGCACAGAGGATGCTCTAATCCCTGCTTTGAAAAATGCTTATCTTTCATAATAATATTAGTTGTCAGAACAGGTAAGAACAGCAGATACACACCATCACCAAAGATGAGGGAAAGGAAGTTTTCTTACTTTTGTTTCTCATGGTTACTGTGGGTAACGAAGAGGTATCATGTGCCTGCAGCATCCCTCTCTGTGGCTGAAAGAAAAATGAAAATGAAATTCAGTGTGACTTCTTCCTCCCTTTTCCCATCAGGCTGTGCCACAACTAAAATAAAAAAAGCTGTTTGGTTTTTTTGAACATTCTCAGAACAGATCAGTTCTTGGCTGTACGTGTGGGTTTTTTTTATACATACATATCCATGCATGTGCATGTCCCCCCACCTCCAGTTGCCATCCATGAAACAGGAAAAATAAGATGGAAAAATGTGCAGTAAATGAGAAAATGAGAGGAAAAAATGCTGACAATACTGAAGAGAACTGAAAATCATAATTGTGTAAACATTATCTAGCTTAGAAAACCATACTGCAGAAAAGATTCCTCACATTTAAGGCAAGAAGGAATTCTGCACATTCCTGATACAAACTACACACCAATTCTGCCAGTCAAGTGTTTGTTTTTATTTAAATGAAGCACAGGACAGACCATCTCACCATAAAATCCCTGTGTACTACAGAGAACAACACAGGAATTTTCTGCCAACAAAGACCCTGTGGCATTTACAGAGCTCCAGGGACAACTATATTAACGTGGTTCTGGGGAGCTTCAGAAAAAAATATTCACTGTGGCACAGGGGCTGAAGTTCCTCCCAACAAGCTGGAAACTCTGGGTGCATGGTATAGATTTCAATACTAATTTGTTTATTTTTGTTTATTCAGTAGAGTAGATGAAATCTCTTACCTTCATTTTGACCTTTGCACAAGAAGCAAAACTCTCCTTACAGCCTTTATGAACGATTGCATTGCAGTCTGTCAAAAGTAAGAACCAACAACAACCAATTAAACAAAAGACATAGAAAATGGGTCAGGTTTTGATGTTTATCTCAACTGTTATCTTGCACAATGGAGAATTACAACTTTCAGGCACCATTTTAGTTTTCATGAGTAGCTACAGATACAGAGAGGCTGCTTTCCCAGATAATTAACCCTTAACAAGTTTTTTTCATAGAATTTAACAGGAAATCAATACAAATTTCAGTCACCAGGGCCATAATGGGTGTTAAAGTAAAAAAACAAAAACAAAACAAAAAAAAAAGGAACCCAAAAGAAAGAAAAAAATCCAGTCATTAATCTACATAACATGGAAAGCTGAAGGAGATAGAAACCAATTGTAGGGCCATTATTTTAACTAAAACAAAAACGCTGTTTTTACCAAGATAAGAATTATATGATCCAAAAGACAAGAAAAGGACAGGGAAATTCCTTTATATAAACTCAGCCATATTATAGCTAAGATCTACAGTACAGGAACTACTGTACTAGAGGATGATTAGAGAAAGTAACAGGAGGTGGGGCCAGGTGACCACATCCATGAAGCTGGAATTTCCTGCTGAAAACTTGATTGAAGCCACTGCATTGGTCCAAACCCACACCATTCACCAATTCAAAGAGCATCATGCTCTAACACTAACCTTTGCTGTATGTATAACCACAGAAAAAAGCTGTGTAACTTTTTCAGAATACCCCGAGTCTGATCTCTGCCAGCAGATTTTTGGGAATCAAGACTTTTCAAAGATGATTTAAACTGTTTTTTTTTCATAATAACTAATAATAAGGTTTGAAGTATTACCTCTTCTGACAGATGAAAAATCTCAACTAGAATGCTGTCAGATGGTGTTCAGTAGCTTAGAGAAAACATGTTATTGGCACTCATTAATGAAAACATGTATTAACTCAGATCACAAATTATTTAAGTTTATGTTACACTCAAAGTGCACAGTTCAGGATTATTTCGAGAAGAAATATGAGAGGAAACAATTCCACACCCAGAATGACAAAATATGCTCACATTCCTAACAGTTTTTACATTTGGTCCTGCTTAATATAAGCCAGTAGTAATTCTGATATTCTGAGAGAGCTAAGGGCATGACCATTCTGTCAGTATCCCACAGTTTCCTGTGCAAAAGGCAGAAGAAAGAAACCTGCACGTTCTTGCAAAAACCCACAAGCAGTATAATTTTTCAGCTCAAACAAGGAAGAGGAACAGAACTTGCTTCTGGTGCATGAAAAGAGGCAGTGAGACAATTCAGAACCATTAAATTCACACTCAAGCCTTGAAGGCCTGAAGAAGCTCTTGCTAAATGAACCATTTAACAATAGAGCATTCTGACTTTTTACATCAAAAATCCAGTTTTTCAGGGATTTTATTCCTCTAGTTCAACTTTTCAGCAGGCAGGGATTCCTTCAACTCCTTTGCATCACAGATGTTAACAACTAAAAATCTCAAAAGCTTTGTTTCTACATTACTGATCACAAAAATAAAAAAGACCAGGCAGAGAGCTATTAAAAACTAGGATTTATTTGCTTGCTTGTTGGTTTTAGTGCATGCTAAATCCTTCAACATTGACTAGCTGTTTCAGGAAGCTGGGGACATCACTGAAAAGTTGGGACATTGATTTAAAATGATCCACCCTTTAAAAGACATTAAGAAAAAGTCATCCACATGTGAGACAGAGCAGTGATGGAAGCAGTAAAGCACTGCTACTTCTGTAGGATAAAAGCAGTCTACAACAGCACAGAAACCACAGAGCCTCTGCTGATGGTTGTAAGACGTTTCCAAGGCATTTGGTGACTGATTTTAAGATGCAATGGGAGAAAGGACAACACTCAGATGGGAATTTGCAACCTGGGCCCTGATAGAACTTTCCTTGTGGTATTAAATTTCTGGCCAATGTAGAAAATTTACAACAATTTTCTATTGTACCTTGAAAATAAAGAGAGAATGTCTACACTAAAATTGACATTGTTGGATTATTTTAACTCATTAGGATATAGAGAGTTAAAAGGGGATGAGTTTAATTTTATAAGTGGCTTCAAAAGCTGTTAAAAAGTGGGAAAAGGATGCAATTGAGGGCTTCCAACTGTTGATGTTTTCCATTTCCTGTCGAGTTGACACAGAGTGTGTCTCATGCAAAGAACTTGGCCCAAATTTCTTCTCTTCCAGGAAACTCTAAAATGACATTTGGGATTCAGCTGGCTGCTCCTTCAGAGCATCAGAGATGCTTTTCACACTGCTCATCTACCAGGAGGAACACAGACAGAGCCTCCTGCTCCAGCCTGTGAGCAATTCCTGTACACATCTGAACTCATGTCTAGGCTAGTGGAGTAAAAAATACTAATAATGAGGAAAAAAGAGCTCTCAAGTGCAGTGGGAAAAAGATATTTTGGTCTTCACACTCCATAAGTAAACCAGTCACCATTCTGTTCTCAACCACACAAATACTGCTGACCTTTATCAAGCTACAGACATGCAAAACCGCTGGATAAGAAAAGAGAACAAAGGCACCAATCTCACAGAAACCCTCTGCTGTGGTTCCTGATCTGGTACTCCATGTACCTCACATGCACACAGGTAGTTGCCATTTGACCTGTGATGCAAATTCATGTATAAAGGGAGAAGAATCTTAGTATTTCTTCTTTATACCATGCTGTTCTCATCAGGGGCTCACCAAAGCAGTGTTTCAGAGAACTAAAGCAATGCATTTATAAACAAGTGGGACTATTTTTACCCACTGTAAATAAAAGCCATGATCCAAGCTTGGTTTCCCTGTCCTCCATCTATTGTAATGAAACACCTCAGCCCCAAGCCACAATGTTAAGCTGAAACAACCAAGGTCCTCCTGCTGACTGATACATCCCAAGGGGCAGAAAACCCTGCATGGTGCTGCAATATCCAAGCACAGGCTCGGAGGGAGGCTGAAGGACACCTCTTTGCAGCCACGACTCATTTCAGTCCAGCTGCCATAAGGCAAAATGCTTCTCCATCAAGAACTATCTCCCAAGTCTTCCTGCCACCACATCCAAAAGCAAGAGGAAAACAAAGCATAAGGTTCACGTTTCCCCATGTCAGATTTAATGAAAAACAAGAGGAAGGAGAGGAAACAAAATTCTGACTTACTTGCACAGTAGTACGAATCCTTATTGAAAGGTTTCATACAGTGGTAACAGGTTGCTTGGGCTACAACAGAGATGGCAGTGAAGAGATGTCCATTTAGCAGCTTCTTATCTTTCTCCTTCTCCTTGGAATCTTTGTCTTTCTCTTTAGTCTTCTCTTTATCCTTCTCTTTTTCCTGCCGAAAAAAAATGAACAGATACCTCTCATTACTCACAAAGGTCTGTGTCTAGTTACAGATTCATCAGTGTTTGCCTTTGTCACTGATGATATTGATCAGAGCATACCTTAACAACAGCCATGTGTCTGCCCAGCTCTCTGTTACAAAAAATCAGCCTATACCCCCCACGCTGGATATGGATCGACACACAGACCCCTCCTGTCTGGGTATCTCACCAGCAGGGATCAAACTGAGTCTATTCTGAAGGCAGTGGTTTTTTTCCACCTTTGTTTTATATTTGCTGGGTTTAATGACTTACCTCTTTTCCTAGGCTCTTATCAATCTCTTCAGCACATTTACTGAATTGTGTTAAATACAAACACCATGTATAGTGTGTATCACCTTTCAACACAAGTAATTTTTAAGGACAACCTGCAAGACTCATGCTTTGCAACTGCATTTTAAATGAAAAATGCAAACTTTTCCTTGGGGCCTGTACAGCATCACTGCCAGAACATTTCCACCTCCATGTGCCTTCTGACTAGAAATTCTTTTGAGTTTCATGCAAACCTAAGTAGCTATGTGAAGCTTTTTGGGGAAATGGATCTTTCACAAGCTCTCGAAATACATCACCACAGAAAGAGTAGAAACAGCAACACTATAAAAGATGATCTTGTTTTCTGGAAGCCACAGTACAGCCTCTGGGCTACTCAGCACTGGGAAGATGACAAGCACAGTCAGCTTCTCCAGCTTTTAGCAGAATTTTGATTACCTTTCTATTGCTACCTGAGGCAGAAAATGTTAAATACTAAAAAATTTGAAACATTTTTTCCCCACAGCCCTTTATGGATTTGAAATTCTCCCTAACAATTTTTAAAGGGAACTCCATAGAAAAAACACAGATTCGAAATAAAGCGACTCCTTGTCTTTCTATGTACCAGCCTACAAGATGTTTACCACACAACTCAGCTCCTGATCTGTATCTTAACTGTTACTGCAGATGCCATGGCATCTGAAAGAGAAGTTTAACCAGGAACCACTAAAAGCTTCTGTAAGCTTATCTTTGCATTTTGTTACTTATATGCCACATGCCCCTGTCACATCATAAATATCAGAAAACTGCAGAGAAGCCCATGTCAGTAATCACCATGAAGCAGTCAAAAGAGGTCCACTGGTAGGGAAACTTTCGAGCCTTTGATGCCACACACAAATAACCAGTAACTCAGCCTCTCTAATCACACTCCAGGAAAAATGTGAGCCTTGGAGTCTCTCCTTGCAAAGCTTCATAAACAGAAAGTCCTGTTTAATGGCCCCAAATGCTATTTTGTTCTGCACATAAGCAACACTAGGAGCACTGCTGTATGCAATAATCCTGTCTGAAGTAGAAAATCTGCCGGGAAGAGTCTGATTTGTGGCACAATTCTCCCTCCTTTCAGCCACCAGCACAGATCACCACCCCATGCAAACATTCACAGCCCTGTTCTACCCCCGTTGACCTGCCCACCCTCCCCTGTAACCAGCCTAACCAACCTGCCAGCATTCAAGAACTAAAACTCTGCAGTTTAGTCCATGGCCCATGGTACCAAATTAATGCCTGGAGTTCTGCTCAGTTGCCAGGACATGTGAAGCTCCAGCAGAAAAGATCCCCCTGCCCTCAAGGCATATCTTGCAAATCACATGCTTAAAATGCTCAAAGTCACCACTCTCTAGTTCAAATGTACCTTATTTTTACTGCAAAGCACAGTCATGCTAAGGTCTGGATTAATACAGTCTTCATAAAAAACACTCTAAGATACATTTTAATTAATGCTGAACAACCCCAGGAAAAACAGGAAATGGATGCACCACTTTCAAGGAGGAAACAGCCAACTTCAGACAGGGGATGCCAGCCATGCTGCTGAAATACGAGCTCACAAAAGAAGATTTTATTTTTTCTTTTTCATGGCTGAACCTGCACTGAGACACACAACAGGAACCGCAGAACAATCCCACAGCCCCAAGGAAAGGACCCCACGCTGCAGCTGCAGGTCCTGCTCCAGAATAATCACACAAAGCTCTTACCTCCCAATGCTTAAGTCCTACTAGCTTCACTGTTATTTGAGGTACTTCAGCAAATTTGTTCCATTTTATTGACATCTTTCCCACCAGGGAGAGCTGCTCCCCACCAGCATCAGCCCATCACCCACGGCCAAGAGCTGTCAGCATGGCCGGGAGGGATGGCAGTCAGAGAGGAGTTGAGCAAAAGAGGGAGGGCCCAATGATTGCTGCTAACTTCCTTTAACATTATTTTAGCTACTTTGCTATTGCTTTCATCTTGCCCTACCCTAGCTTCCTCTGCCAAAAAAGCTAAAAAAATACCCACCAACCTAAAAAAATTGAAATTAAAAACAGAGGCAGGAAAGGATAAGATTAGTATTTTAGAAGTGACAAATCAATACAAGGCCACCCATTTAAAAGGCAGAGGGTGGTAAATCAAACCCTCTGTGATGTTTGGGATACAGAAAAAGTGAATTTTAACATACCTCAGTCTTGCTATGTAGTATTCCATTAAAAAAACATCTGCAGATGGTTTCCCAGACAGAAAGGTTTCATGGGTTTGGGCTCCTCCTGCTCTACAGGTCAGAAACAGTCCCTGTCTCTTAGTCCTTTCATACTTCCAACTCTGACTCCACAAAGTACAATGTTGGTGGTACAGCACTGACTAATAACTGTGCAGTTTAAGCAAAAAGAGAAATTACTCATGCTAATTTTTTGTCGTCATTTCCCAGAAACTCTATCAAAATGAAAAAAACTGCGTGGGTTTTTTTTTTTTCTAGCTGCCAGAGATAGAGCACACTTAGACTTAACAAACATGAATCTGTGTACACTGCTGATTTCAAGAGATTTGCAAAGTACACACCAGACATGGGTAAATTCACACAAACTTCTGCCGGTACCCCCTCCACTTTATACTCCAGACAATCCTGTATTTTGATTTTTTTTTTTTTTTTTTACAGAGCTGTTTACACCACTTTCAAAATGAGTTGTTGCCATTTGTAGGCTTGGATGTACTTGATTTTATGGCTCATCTTAGAAAACGGTGCATTTCTGAACATTTGGAGAAAAGTAAAACCTAGTTGGAAATAAGTTGAAGCCCCTCTCCCTCCTGACAAACCCAGACAGGAGCAGAAACCAACTCTTCCTGTCCAACTTCCTCTTTCAAGGTTTGTTGTTTTTCTTATTAACTCTTACAGGTTTTCATCAGCCATACCTCAGCGTTCCCAAGAATCTTTAGGCTGAATTATTTAAATGTACAGCTGACACCTTAAAAATCTAAGTCATGCAAACATTCCACTGTGAGCAGACAAGAAACTGTAATAGCTGCAGTTTTTGTAGTGGGTGTTATTGCTGGGATTTTGGAGCAATTCTGTATCAAGTTTCAGACATAACCATTGAATTAGTGAAATCAGACTGCACTTATTTAACAAAAGCAGATCAAATATCTCAAAAGCCCTTCTGGTATATTTTCTTACCTGTCTCAAGCAGATCTCTTTTCTATATATATCTCCAATTCTTGCTTTACAGATTATACACCCAAAGTGACAAACCCAGTTAACAAATTTCCAGCCTCATTCACAGGCTGTGCAACATGCTCCACAACCTCTTGCTACAATTTGCACAGAGCTTTGTTTATAAACACATTTATTTTATTTTTGACAGTGTACTGTGCAGGAGGGTACAGCATTGTCTTAAAGCTGCTCAGCAGCAGCTCTGAGCCACTGGTATCAGGCAGATCCGTAAAGAGGAACTGTGTGTTAGGATGACTGATCTCACTACAGCTGGTACCTCCTTGCCAAGGTGATGCAATCTTCCAAAAATGTGTAGCAAAATGTGCATTGGACTACGTGAGCACACAGACCCATCTATGTTAGAGGAACACTCAGGCTGAAACTTCACATCCTTTATGTAGGGAAAGGCTAAAATCAAGTTTGCTTGTGCAGATGAAAAGGGATTCCTCCCATAACATGAAACCCAGCCTTACAGGCACAACGTTCATCATGCCACCTTTTGTTTCCTATTTGTTATTTAGATACTTACCAGAATATGTAATTATGTGTCTCAGGGACTTTCCAAAAGCATTTGTGGTGATATCACTTAACTATGGAATACACATTGCCCACTGTGAGGTAAGGTGCTCTTAGCTTTGGTCAGATATGAGAAACTGAGGTGAAATTCAAGTAAAAACCCAAACAATAATAAAAAAAAAAACAAAAAACCAAACACATATCAATCTTCAGGGGACAATATAAGGCAACAACAGCCCTTTGGTGTGAAGTTTTTAGCATTAATGTAGTTATTTCTGCAATCAATACTGATCAAGAAAATTCAGCTATTCTGAGCAGAGCTTAACCTTCAACAAATTAAATACCAGGGTTTCAAGGATGAGAAAAGGGTGATAATATAAATAGTGGCCATCAGTAAAGGTCAGTTTGAGCAACTGCTCCAGCAGTGCACAGGACCTTTGTGGCAAAGGTGGAAATAAAAGGGAAGCAAAATACAGCCATTAGCTGCCAGTCCCTTCTTACAACTCCTGTCCTCATTTCATTAAACACCTCTCAGGTTCTGTGAAAATTAGACCAATCAATCACTGTAAAGTCATAACTCATGCTGGAGCACAATCTATTCTCTAGAAGAAAAGAAACTCAGGGTCTGCAGTAAGAAGAGGCAAAAACATTGCACAGGAAAACACCTCATGCATTTCAGATGCACTCAGTTTTGGGAGTGCTGGTTTCCCTATTACCCCTAAGAGAATCCTCCCCTTACAAAAGGAAAAGAAAAAACCTCAGGTACCACCCTATGGAAACAATGAAATACAGAAATCATCTCTGCTACCTATGAGTATTTCATGGCTGTATAAACCACAAGAAGCACTTACTTTGCTCTTCTTGCTGCTGGACATTTTATTCCTGAGGTAGCTGAAGGTACGACTGACTTTTGTTCCACTTTTTCCAGTGGGAACATTGCTGCTCTCTTCAGATATGCTAAAATCAAGAAAGAAAAGAGGTTACTTCTACATTTTTCCCAAAGCATCTATTAAATGGACAGATTCTTTTATAAACAACAGATACATTTGTTATCCAATATAGCCACAGGTTGCTTTGTGGTGTTAGACCAGAGATAGTAAGGACAAATTACCAATCCAGTAGTTTGTCATATATTTCAAAGAATCCTTTATCTCTTTTGAAGCAATCTCCTTTCTTGAACCATGCCATAGCACCCTCTGCTGCTCTTGGGACATAATACAGCATCTGCCATTTACACAATGAATATTGTAGGCACAGAGCCAGCCTGGGCATTTAATCATCAATATTTCAGACTGAAAGGCACAGACATGCACAGATCCTTTGAAGATAAATCTTCCAGAGAAAGACATCTAACAAACTCTGAAAAGGCAGTGAGTGTCTTTAACAGAAACCACACTGTCTGGAAAGCAGAAATGAGAATACCAACACTAAGCAATAAACAGCTACAGCTATTTGTATTAATTCAGGCATTTCTGGGATGCCAGATACTTTCTGCCAGTCTTTAAACACAAAAGATTATGACTTTTTCAGCTTCTTCAGAAGAATAAGAAACTATTATTGCACTATTATTGCACTAAAGAAAAAGGCAGTCTGTCAATATGAAGCACAACACAAACAAAAAGCAGAAAATGAAATCAAGGTGAATCCAGCAGTGAGCAGAGGTGAAGGGCCTCCCAGCTGCAAAATAAAGCTGCAGATATCAGAGTGACACAGAGACCAGACACCCAGCTCCTGTGGTGCCACAAGCATCATTCCTTCAGGGAAGCATTTTTAAAGCCAAGCAGCCACCAGAAATATTATCTTCTCTCTACAGCTTGCAAAGATGTAAAGTAATGTAGAAAACCAGGATCATTTGAGCCTTTGCTATCAAAATACAGATAGAATTCACTGTAGTAAACTACTTCTAGTGTAAAATGTAACTAAGGGTAAACTTATATTGCTTGATAATAGATCATGTGACATGTTATCATCCATGAAAAAACACTAAGCCTTGTTAGAGATAAAACCTAGAAAAGACTTTCATATTCTGTGATCTGAAATATTCTTCAGCCTTTGCACCTTCAGGACTGATTTTCACAAGTCTGAAAACTTGTGATTTCAGCTGAAATACCCTGGTGCCAAAAAGCCTTTGGGTGTCCTAACAAGAGCCCACTGCAGGAGTCCCACCAGAAGAGATGCAGTACCCCCAGAATTCCATACCTCTGAACTGAGGAACCCGTGGAGCTGCTGAATGCTTGTGTACCTGGAAAAGATCAGAGGGATTGGGGGGGTTGACATGTGAGACTGCAATCTTAGCACACTGATTTTAAAAACATAGTTTGCATATTTGGTCAGTTCATAGGAAGGGGAAAATGTTTCCCAGAAATCAGTTTTTAGGATAGATTTCATCTGCTCAGGTATCCTTAGGTACTCTCCAATTAGTTGTTGAGGAAAAGCTTGCTTAGTATGTTTACTGTTCTTCAGCTATCAAGCACTGGATGTGCATCTGTTACATTCACTGGTAAATCAGGGTATCTGAACCAGAACTGCCAATTCAGTGACAACAGACATAAATAATAATCACTCTGCCACAAGGCTTTTATTTATACACCACTAGAAAGAATCTATTGTACAACACATCCGGGTTTCATGTATAAAACTTTTCTGCTTGATAAAATTATAGTTCATTTTCCCATCAAAATCCTGAAGCACTTCATAAAGACTAAGGGAAACAAGGGAAGCCTTATTCCATTCTCCATGAAACATCACCAGCCTACAGCTTAGTCACAAAACACAGTGTTTGAGGAAAGTCTGACTTTAGACATGAAAGAAAGCCCTGCCAATGACAAAAACTCTCTTTATACAAAAAGAAACCTGCTTGCACAATGCAGTTGGAGCAGATTAGGTAACTGACACCATTTATCCAAAACCATTGAAGCAGACTGAAAGAGCAGGATGGAATGATCCAGAGAGGACCCTCTCCAGAGCAACTGGGCATCTCAGGACTCCAAAAAACCCTCACCACAAGCACAGTTTGCAGCCCTATCTGAAGTTCAAGCAGCAGCATGACTTATCATCTTGTTAGGCTTCTGCATATACATTGTACTAGAAACATTTTTGATAAGATTTTTAAAGCTAAGAGTGACTGCAGAAGAGCCACCTGGGGTCAGAGGCAATGCTGTCCTCTACCCAAAAGCAGTAAGTGCATTAGGAAAGAGTACATACAATAATATTCCTTACTGTTTTAAAATACACATTTGCCTAACCACTGATTAAAGTAGCAACACAGTCTGAGACAAAAATATTGCTTCATATTAAGAAACTAAAATGCAGGCATAGCCCATCACCTAATCCCTACTTGGAGATCTCTGTCAGTATCTCCCTTGCAAAATCTTTCATCTGATGATCTACCCCAAATGCATCAGTTAGTAACACTGTAACATATATCAACTGAAGTCTATGTTGAATTTCCTGAATATGCTGGATCCTTTACAATATCCACTACCTAAGTGCCCACTAACATCTCACAAGTAATATAGAGACTCCCCAAACCCTGATCAATGCTCAGTAACTCAGGGTCACTTTCCATCTTCAGTTTGCTTTTCACAGTGGGTTAAGCCTCCTTTAGTCTTTCCTCTTAAGCATCACCCACCAATATTATTTCATATGGTAGCTGGACTTGAAATAATTCATCAAGGTCCATTATGCAGAAAGCAGCAAGTAGACAAGGACGTTGCCAACAAAAGAAACCAGCTCACAACTCCTTAATGCTATCAGTAATTAAACTTCTGTGGGTCAAGAAATCCAAAGGCTTCCGAATATTTTTCTGAAATGCACAGACTGGCTTTCCCAGCCACCTGAACTCCACATCTTAAATACATCATGATATCAAATTGCAGCTAACTCTCCATACTCTAGAGAAAAGCAGGCACGAGGAGGTTGAGGAGTGGCAACTGAAATGCAAATGCAATCACAATGCTAACAACTCCATACTCTTATGAATAATGAAACCTAAAGATGTGAGATAATAAGTGGACTAAGATTACTAAATGAAAAATACTTCTTGCCACAGCAGTGTTATGAATAGCTGTGGGCTATAGCAACCTTTATATAAAGTCACCACAGTGCCCCCTAACATGAGGGAATAAAGCAACAGTTTTATTTGAGACAATATCTGACATTATCCTAAATGCTCATTATTAATGTCAGCACTGTTGAGGGAGTGAAGATAAGCAATGGCTAAGAGAAATATCCCCCAAAATTGCTATACCCTAACTAGCAGTTACTAAACTGCTTGGATGCTTAAAACACAACAAAAAATACCCAAACACACAAAAAAAAACCCAAACTAAAAGCCCCAACATCCTAAAACACCGAATCTACAAAAAAGTTGAGCTAAATATATTTTTTACCATGGGAGCATGATGTCAATGCAGAGCTGCATGCTTGCAGCTCCCTTTGTGGGGACCATGAATTGTGAGTTTTGTTCAAGGCAGAAGAGAAGGACAGAGGCAAAAGGAGGAGGAAGGAGCTTAAATAAAGAACCGAGTAGTACTACACCTAGGAAGAGCTCAGAACTTCCTTGTAGGAAGGGACAAACCCATAGTGAAGACTGGGAATGAAAAGGAGGAGAATTCAGATATCTACAACATGGATGGCATGGAGATTTTTTAAAATCAGGAGGTAAACAAAATTTACTGGAAAGGAAAGGAATTTTTCCCATCTCAGTATGGACAAGGATAAGGGCTAGTTTCTCTGCAAACCTTTGATACGAACCAACTTATGTAGCTGCTCTGAATTTTCTCTTTAGATAGGGAATTATCTGTTCCAGTTTATTTCAACAGTCTAATAAAACATGCTTAAGAATTAGCAAACATTTTCAATTGTCTTTGATAAGCCTATTTAAAAAAAACAAGAGGAGTCTCAATTACTTTAATTCAATGTTCTGCCTTAGTTAGGTTTCTTTTAGCAACAGAGTTTGAAGGAGGAAAAAAACCTTACAATCTAACACTTGCCTGTTTCCCAAGAAAACTATTTGGACTGGAGTATCAGGACCTAGATACGAACACCTTGATGATTTAACTTATCTGACTGCAATCTCTGCTTCTTAGTAAGCAGGGGAATTGTGAAATTTGAGATACTATTTTCTGAATTTACTATCAGGGCTCCCCTTTTCTCCCACTTCCAACAAACCCACTATCACCTACGGAGGCCAAGAACCTCTTCTGTTAACTCCGTGCACTGCAACAATCTCAAGACAAGTATTTTGGTTTTAATAAAAAGATAATTATTGTACTGCTGGTCAGAGTGGCAGATGATGATATTTGCCACATAGATACAGACCAAAAGTAACGAGATGAGATGTGGCAGTGCTGATATAAAAGACTCTGTGGATTATAATCCTTTTATTCTGCCCTTAGTTGCTGTTCAGATACAGGACTAAGATAATGCTGTTAGACATCATGCAATGGATGGGTCAGTTGGAGGTCTGGAAGTGAAACTTCAAGGTCTAAAGCAGAAAACCAGATTTCTCTTTTGCTTCTACCCGTAATGGCTGCAACACACAGAAAACAATTACTTACTATCCGACTCCTCCTCATCATCACTGGAAGAAGAGCCAATAGAAAAGAGAGTTTTAGACTTAGGAATGAGTGGAGAGATGCTGAAGGAGAAGGAGATCCGTCTCGATGGTCGAGTCCGGCCCTGGGCTGAGAAGTGGGTTAACAGCAGACATTAGAGCATGCTTGAAAATGTATTTAATAGTAAAAAGGAGAGGAAAATGGCCAAAGCAAACTAAAGCCAAAGCAAAGGAAATGTCTGCAAAGCAGATGGCTTCAGAAAAGACAAAAAAAAAAGAATCGAGAACATGTACATTCCAGGGGATGCAGGTTCCACTGTATGTTGGTTTCACTGCATGCATAAGTCAAGGTTCAAGCCTTTCTTATCTTTCTGTCATATTTTTATAGGAACTCTTAATTAAGATTAACATGTAAGCAGTTATTTTCCCAAACAGAATACCAAAAACTTATTGGAACTCTGGATAAAGGGTATCTGCTTCAATGAAATGACTGCCAGGGAATCAAACTAGAACAACCCAAGGTATTTGTTGAAGAATGCTTTTTGCAGTTAAATGACACCAAAGCTGCTTGAGTAAAGCAAGGATACTTCATCTGAAGCAATGACTTTATTTACCTAGGGAGGTTCTTGTCACTCAGCTCTCCAAAACAACATCACCACCATTTTGTTAATGTCACACCCTTAAAAGCTTCCAGCTTTCTTCACCAAAATAAAAACCAAGCTTCTCGTTTCCTGCCTTCTTCTAAAACTCATATTCCTTATTATAAAAAAACTGCCTAAACATGAAAAAAGCCCATCTGCACACTCTCTTGTCTTTGCCTGAAAGACATCTAACAAACACAGTGCCAAACTCAGCAGTAAGCCTGTGACATCAAATCTCCCATTATCAGTAGGATAATGACAAATCCAGTCATCTTTTCCAAGACGTGTTACTGCCCTGCTTTCTGCTTATTTCAGTTTGTATTTCAGTACAGCAAGCCCTATTTTTTCATGCCCTCATCCAGAAAGTCTGAAAATAAAAAGGGTTTACTCTAATTCCTGTTTGTATTTGTTTTGTTTTTTTTTTTTTTCTTTAAGAGGCGCTCTCCCATAACAGTAGCTTTATGATAATTCTTAAGGACAATCTTAGAGGAGCAAGCTAACCACTCTTAACTGAAATTGCTACACAGCCTCTTATGGAGATGCCCAGGGGCTGTATTTCCCAAATCTTCTCATCACAAAAGGACAGGTGGAAACAGCTGAGCTGTGACCTGACCCATGTCAGGATGCTGAATACCAATGTTCACACAGTGTGTCCTTGGGAAAGATGACTAGGACAGGGCTGCAGAATTTGTGCCCCTGGGACAGCTATGACCTAAGGGTCCTACATTAAACATCTTCTTTGCATGTATTCAGGCACTTTAAATCATTCCATGTGATGGATAAATCAATTTTCTTACACAACAGAACACAGAGGCTAAAAATTTTACCAGTATTAAAATTCCAAGAGAAAGTAGCAATAATTACTCTCTTTGAACAAAATACGTCTTTCTAGCCAAGCTAAGAATGGGTTATATCAGACCCCAAACCTGAATTCCGATGTAAAAGTACTATCCAAAGTTAATATTTGCATCCAATGCAAAGCAAACTCTCCTGAAATGTTCCTTCAGCCATTAGTCATAAATGCCAAACCCCTAGAAGTGATTAGACTAACATCATGTGCACATTTTTCCAACATAAGCAAAACAACCCTAGAAGGACCCAGAGAGAGGCATTTAAAGTGAAGAATTCTTAGCAATATTCACATATTAATTTTATTTAGATTGCCTTTTAAAGGAGTTGTTCTAGTGCCTCAAACCTTTAGAACATGACTAGGCAACATTGCTTTTTTCTTCTACAGTCCACTGTCTACTTAGACTAAAAGTCAAGATGAACAATAATACTTCACTGTAAATAGAACCACCTCCTCCAGCACAGTTCAATTCAACTTCCATTTCAGTGGTTTTATTTATAACAGTTCCTGGCTTTTTAACAATGCTCCACACTGGAAATTTGCTATTCCAAAGCTGAAAGCAGCCTTCTGAGCACTCCAGCCAACAGCTCTTGTGACCTCCCTCTATAAAATGCTGAAGGATTTACAGTTGTGAATGGATGCAGCAGCTCTTGGAACATCTGAGACATCAGATGGAGCATGGGTTAAAAACTCACTCTCAGAAACCACTGCTGGCTCCATATATTTATTTATTTGGATTTAATTTTTGAAGCATTTGTGCAAAACTTGTTACTTCTTTTCTAGTCAGACATATTTGAAGAGGTCAGGGATTTTTTTTTTGTTTTGTTTTGTTTTAAAAACACTGACCACAAAAAAAAGAAAAATAATTTTTTTCCTGGAATTCATCTCCATGAAATCAAATATTTATTCTTGCATAACTATTCTACTGGATTGCAGTAGAATGCAACTATTCTTGCATAAGTATTCTACTGCTACGACATGAATGTCAATCCTAGGTGATACAAGGGGGTTTATACAGAGACCTTGTAGAAGGCACTGAGCTGCTTCACATCTACTTATGGTCACAGCTCAAGTGATGCTATTCCTCTTCCAGTGACTGAGGAAGACAAGTGATTTTCTGAAGTTTCTGAAGTTGGGAAAGTGTCAGATTTGGGAAGAGAATCCATGACTTAATTCTTTAAGGTAAGTCTTTTGGATGCTCCCATCAACTGCCTCAAATGCATCCATTTTCCAAAAACACCTTCCATTAAAATGAGGCCCTTTTGATTGCTGCAAATTAACTACTGAGAAAGTAAAGCTCACAGAAGCCTAATTCTTAACTTCAGTGTCCAAAACTCACACACATCTGCCTGAAAGCATAAGGCTAACCCTGCTATTTCTTCCACAGCCCCTCATGAAAAGCTTCCCGCATCTTTTCCTTCCCTCTCACTAAGACCATCGTGGTTCTGCCAGCTCTAGAAGATGGGATAATCTAACAAAACAAAACACAAAACAAAATCTAAAAGAAGGCCTTTAGCCCAAGGAGGAAAGAGGGTGTGCAAGAGCCAGGCTCTTCACCGGACAGATCTGCCCATGTTTTGGTTACTGTTGCTGGGAGACACATCTATTAGGCCACATGCCTATTAATCATGAAATAACAATGGTAAAGAACTTAAAAACTTGTCCTACAAAGCACAATCACTGTGAGCTCCCTTCAAGCCTCTTAATAAAAAACCCTCTTTCTTAAAAATACCTTCTCCTTTCCCAGCTTTGTAAGGAAGAAGTGTGTTAATAATGAGGGAAAGATCAGAGATGATCATCGACAAGATGTGATCTCAAATGTCAATACTATTTCTGGCTGGCAGTTAATAAAATGGAAATGTGTAATGTGGCCCTGCCTAAGCACATCCAGCTGCAGCTTTCTGAATGACTTTTTCAGCTGAAAGAAATCAATTCAGTTGCAAAAGCTGCAAAATTAAGTACTTGTTATCACTACAATTAAGCTAAATTGAAAAATTTCACCTAATAAGCTTATTATTTTCTTCAGAAATGAGATTCAATAAATTATACCTAACTGCCCCAAAACATTTAACTCAAAATGAATAGCAACAAATTCCCTCAAGGAGACCAGGACATGGATTGTCAAGTTTTCTAATAGCAACTTGCAAAAAAATTTGGAAGTTGAAAAATAAGATCTGAAGTGGAATTTATTTTGACATCAAAGGAATAAATTCTGAAAAAACACACAATGCAATTTTTTTTTCTTAACCAAAAAACTCAATAAATTGTGGTTTTTGTAATAGTAGTGTAATAAAAAACAAAAACAACAACAACAACAACAACAACAAAAAAACAAACCCAAAGACAAAACAAGAAGAGAAAAAGCCTCGAAACAAAAGAAACCCAAGTGAACTAGAAATCCCAGGGACATTGGATAGAACAACGTATGGATCCAGACTGATCAATTTCTCCCTTTCCATCTGCAATTCCCCGCAGCAGTGAAACGTATCTCACATAATAAAGGAAAGCATGAGCAGGTACCAGCAAATTCTGCCTTGGGAAGGTAGGAAAATCATTAGTACTGCACGTGATAGAATGGATATGGATAAGGGAAAATTGCTTTACTCACTGTCCAGCACTGGTTTACTAATTGACATGAGAGACATAGATTTGGTCAGTGGAGATGAAACAGCAGAAGAACAGAAATTAAATCCTTGTGGCTGCGATGTTTGATGCATCTGCAAAACAGAAAATAAACCCAGAGAGGAAATATGTTGAGTGTGATAGCACAGATCACCGTTCAGTCTTTGTTTCCTGGAAGTCTTACTTTTAAATAGCAGAAAATAGAAGCAATCCAGGTATAAGTTAAGAGGTGAGACATGCAAGGACCACAAAAAAAGCAATGAGTACTACACAGACAAAATGCCAAATTTTGTCCTTAAAATGGAAGACAACTGATTATGAAAGAAACACAGACTCTGTCTGCTTGATTTGCTTGCAAGATATTACTTGGACGTCATTATGATGGATACAGCTATTTGTTTGACAGTCACTGAAGTGCCAGCTCTCCAGCAAAACTAAACTGTGGTTCAAAACATGCTAAAAAGAAAATAAAAATCCCATGATTAGCAGGGCATTGGCCAAAAATGCCATTCCTCAAAGCAAGAGGACACATAGGAGTCTTGACATTGTATCTTTTACGTGCTGGATCTTGTAAGACCCGTTTATTGCCTTGATGTACAGCAGTGACTCCACGAGGTAAACAGACTGGCTGGGTAATGATTCTGGCATGAACCCAGAAAATACTATGGCTGAAACTCCAAACTCAGAAATTCAGCGTATTTATAGTTTTTAAGACTGTAATTGCTTCTTTAATAAAAATAAGCAGAGATTCTTACAATATTGTGGCCCATTTGTCTGTAATACTCACTACAGCTTTCTGCCTCAGAGAGATCACTCTGCATTTTCTCAATATGCCATTAACATTTTCCTTAACTGTTGCTTATAATAAGGAACCTTTTGATTCTGGTTATGCTTATGGAAGAAAAAAAAAATCTTTGTTTTCCTCCTATGATATGAAAAACTTGGAAACTTCAACACTTGTGTGTATTTCAGATCTGCATAAGGCAGTGTAAGCATTAACTATGGAAGCCTTACAACACCGGTGACTAACAGTATCACTATATCCCTGCTACTAAGTTAATAACTTTTCCATGATTACTCATGCAATCAGTGGAAGAAAGCTGGGAAGTTTCTTGTTCTCAGCCCTAAGACTTCATCCATCAATGACATTGCTCCATTTCTCTGAAGAACCAAGTAACCAATTTAACACATGAGAAATTGCCCTGTTGTTTAAGATGGAAGACTTTAATAACACGACATATGCAAGGTGGAAGCTTTCACAGTGAAGCTGTGACTCAGAAATATTATTTTAAAACATTGATATACCATTTTCTAGAAATCTAATAATAGTTGGACAGCTTTACCTGGTGTTCATAGTCTCTGATTTCCCCTTGCTCGAGCTCTTCAGTGAGCAGGACCAGGGACCCACACTGATTATTGGCATGTGGACTCCGTCTGAGGTCTTTGGAGCTCAATGAAGAAGCCTCCAGGCTTGTAGAGGGCTTCTTGTTCTCACCAGAGTCTCCAGCAAGGCCTTCTAGGCTGTAACTGAAGAGAAACCATGGAGGTTAGGATCCTGACAAACTCTGAGGGATTGGTTGTCTTTCAGTGTACAGAACTGGCAAGTGCCAAACACAAGGCAGTCACTAACTAAACTGTGCAGGGAAATTCCTCAGCATGCTACTTCTCAACAACCAAGTGCAGAAAGCAGTGGAGGGATTTCTATATCCTTTATAAAAAAATTAGTAGCATCTATGCACCTGTAGTGAGATGCAGTAGTTGCTTAAGAATGACCATTCAAGCTCCTGGTCAATGGGTTTTCCCAGTCTTGTTATTTTCCCCCTCCTTGAAAGTTGCTCAGGAAAATACACAAACATCTCTGTTTAATATTTAAATATTTCTACATACTCTTTTTGTTAAGTTTTTTATTAGGTTCTGCCTGGAAATAAAGCCACTCACCAAATATCTCATGCAGCATGGTGCTGGCTGCCCTGGACCAACACTCCTCCCAGTAGCCACAAAATCAGCTCTAGTCTGCACAGAATGTTCATCTGCAGACACATCTGCTGAATCTTTAGCAAGTGCCACTGCAGGAAGCTTCAGCAATAATAATGTCCTTCTTCCTGCTAGAGCTGTTGGTTTTTTGGTGTTTACTGGGCTCCTAGTTTGTGGGCTTGAGTTTTGTTTTGGTTTTTTGGTTTGGTTTTTTTTTTTTTTTTGGTTGGTTGTGGTTTTTTTAATAACTGCTGTCTCCATCCATCAACCAGTGCTATTTCATCGTTTTCTGAGGAAGGCAGTCTGCCCAATGGAGCCACTGGGCTCAAAGACGAACAAAACTTTCAACTTTCCGTTGCAGAATTGGTAGTAATGGAAGTTTTGGCCAGCACCTGGAGACACAGCTGCTGACAGGCAGGTGAGCTCTACAGGAAAATCCTAATAGATTCTTTTCTCACCTCAAAAAAACAGCCCCTCTTTCATATGTGATTGTTTCCATGCAATGTACCATGGTCCTGATATTCTGCTTCTGACCTTCTTGCTCCTCATGCTCAAGCTTTGATAAACCCATTGCAAAGCCACTTTGGATTAATGTGAAGCTTTACAGATTCACTTCCCAGCACACAAGCACAACTATGTGGCTTTTCCCCCCCCCACAATCCTGTTAGATTTAAATAAGGCCTACTATGGATACACATCCCAACTTGAGGCCAATTGTGACATATAAGCAGCCAACAAGCTAACATACAAGCAAATGAAAGGAAAAACACTCTAGATTGCACAGATTATTTAAATAGAGGACCTTTAAATTCAGGTAGACTTGCCCAGCACTGATTAATGTTCTGTACTCCTTCAGAAGCATTAAATGGCTGATAAAAATGCATCTTCAAAGCAGTAAACCTTAAATAAGATTTAGTTATTTTTTAAAAGACTTCTTTCATGTTAGGTAATGAGAAAGAAGACTAAGGCATTTATAATTTAATATTCAGAAAGATGTTAACTGAATACTGTGTATTAATAGCAGGCATTATAAAGTTTATTCTAAAATACCTGCAAAGAGAAATCAGTCACATTTCTACCAATTATTTAGAACAGATGAACATACCATCTTGCATCCCAAAGCTGTAACAATGACATTATATAGCTGAGGAGTAAAATCATGTTGTTATTGTGACCCAAACAGCTCAAAAGTGCAGATATTAGATAGTCTATTACATATTCATCAGCTGATAATACTGGCTTGTCATCGTTGGTTGGTGTATATAGAGAAAATGTAATGAAGTCTGTTACAAGAAGGAATGATTGATTTCCTTCTCAACATCAAGACTTCAGAAAAAGTGTTCAACAGTTCTACTCACAACCAGCAACAACTGCCAGAAGAAAACAGAGGCTGTAAAATTTAGGAAACTGGCTTCCAGTTATGCTAACATGCTGTATCAGGTGAAGATACTGTCCTGCAAGCATCAGTCCCACGTCTGGGATTTTCTACAGAAGATGCAAGCTTTAAAAGCCTGAGAAATTTTCATCTGTGTCTCTCAGATTAACTTTTCATTGGAAGATTTACATGAGTAGCCTCTTTGAAGAAGAAACTAGATGTTTCCATTTACAAAGAGCAAGTCTGTATGAACTTAAATCCTTTATGAGATCCATCCAGAACAAAGCGGCGCTGAATCACATGAACACTTGTTTTGATCCTTTGGCTGTCACAATTATCAGTATGATCGTTGCTGCTGGAGTAACACACCTTAAAATCAACACAGAACAGAGCAGCTCAAACCAACAGTGCAGCTTCTTTAAAGAAGAGCAGCCACCACCTTCACCTGCACCCCAGTTCAGAAGACCCATTCCTGAGACCAGCTGCTGAAAAAGCAGACGAAGCAAACAAATGCACACTTCAGCCACAGCAGCAGCAGAACAGATGATGCACAAAAAGCTGATGATAGGGAATTTGCAGTGCTCCTTTGCTGCTGTTGCAGATTTATTTATACCATACCTTCTATAAGTAAAGTCAGGACCCATGGCAATGTACTGTACACCAGAGGGACACCAGCTCAAACTAGGAACATCAAAAGAGGCAAAGAAAGGAAATGGGCTGTGATTATTGGTTTGTTAAGGAACAGGGGAATCTTACAAGACTCTCACTCTTGCATATCTTTAAAAAAACCAACTGATTCAGAAATAATGCAATGACTAGCATTAATTTCTGGCTGCCAGAACACAACAGAGCACCCCAACTGACAGACATTACTACCAAAGAGGTAGCAGGACAGCTCATGCTTCCCCCAAATTGAGCACATTGGTGAGTATACAATGTCTTGGAGAAACTGCCCCTTGTGGGTAAGGATGATTTTTAGAAAAACAAAGCTCAAACACACCAAAACCAATTTTCCATAAGTAATCACATGCAGTCATTGCATTAGTAATGGTTAGTATTTGTCTGGCACCTTCTCATCCCCAGACTGGAAAAAGAACTCCTTATAGATATTAAATAATTTAACTCACTTCCATACAAGTACTAATAACCTCAAGTTACATTTGGGAAAAATAAAAAGAGAGTTAAATGCTTAATGCTGCAGAACAAATGACTGAAAGGTTGGGAGAGAAAAAAAAAATTAAAAAAAAAATAAAAAAATAAAAAAAATCAAGCTTGCCTTACTACTAACTCAGGATGAAATCAGAGACCTTCAACTAGTACTTTGATTACAAAGTTTTTCAGCTCCCCTACCCCCAGAAAAGTCCCAAGCTGCATTATGAAACACACAGGAAATGCAAATACAGAACATAAATATTTTGGTTGTCCTTTTAAATACTGCTTGTTATTTTTTAATCTGTCAGCTCATGGCCCAATTGCAGGTTTTGCAGAGACAGAGAAATCAATTTTCTTGTCAGCTACAGCATATAAAGGAACCGTAAATCCTGGAAAAGCAGCCCAGGAAACATATGTTGTCCAAAGGGAACTTTTCATCAGCAGAGATCTGCCAGAGCAGCACTGCCCAGGTCCTACTCCCAGCCCCTGGGATCCACACAAGGAGAGAACATGGCCAGAGCACGCTCTGCTCCAGGCCAAAAGCCTATGAAAAGGGCAGCACAAGCCTAAGCATCCCTGGGAAAGGATTTTTGAGCACCAGAAACCTCAGAGGGCACAGAAAAATTTTAAAACCACTGGCTGCATCATCCCATGTAAAGTGTTTGTATAGTTTCCACACATAGTACACTATTAAGGATGTTAACTGGGTGAGGACAAACCTGAAGTACCTGGGCTTTGCACCCCAAAGCTCCAGTTATTCTTTACCAGTAGATCCCAGCACAATACCATAAAACATTATTCATGGGGATGTACCTTCCCCTAACATGCCAACATTTCATCTACTTTATAAGCACTCAAACCTTGTGGAAGAGGGAAGTACTAGTGATGGACAGGGGGACATAATACTTGCTTGAGATCATAAAATAACCAAGCCCTGGCCACAGTAAACCCATCTCCATCTCCGTATGCACCCCCAGGTTTTGGATCAGCCTCCCAGGGAGGTCACCAAAGCCCACTCAGTGAAAACCAGATGGAGGCTGATAAAGCACCCCAAGATACCATATGTGCTTCCTCTTGTTGTGCTACCCCCAGACATCTGTTTGTGGCCTCAAGACTACTGGGCTTGGTGGACCTTTGGAGCTATGCTGATGTTGACTTGGCCTGCAGAAGTCATATTCTTGTGTGGTCACTTTAGAACTGAAGGAGAGAGGATTTTCCTCATTTAAGAAATGATGTAACATTTGCACTAGATCCTGCACTTGAATAGGTTTGATGACCATTGCTTTGTTACAGGGACAAGCCCAAATGGTGAAACAGCAGAGAAGGGAGGCAGAAAAGAGGAGGGAGAGGAGAAGTTGTGCATACATGTAGGAGGAAGCCTGGGAGTGATAGGAAGTCTTGGAGAATGGTAAAGACCTCTTTGACAAGGGCTGTGGAAAGGGAGAGTCTTACAGAATTACAATTGTGCTGGGCAGCCACCCACAATCTGCTGGCAACCCCATAAAAACTGAGTAAGATCAATACACAGCATGCAAAATCCCTTTACAGAAGACAATTTGGAGAGGGGGGGGAAAAGAGCTATTATATACACCAGCCTTGTGGGAGAGCATGAACTGTTAGTATTAGTTTCAGACTATTGCTCCGCAACTTGAGTTAGAGAGGACGATACCAAAAGGGCTGGGAGGCCAGGAAAGACACACACAAAAAAAGAGAGAATATTTATGAAAGAATTACCACACATTTCAGGCATGACTAGGAATGTTAAATTGCCTATGTGAGACATTTTGTTTCTGTGTAAGCTTAGTGTTCTAAGATATTACAACTCAAGACTCCTCTGTGAGAGGTGAGTTAGCATTAACAGAAAACTGGTAAAAAAAGTTCTATTTGCATGAGCTGAAAAGAGCACTGCACTTCCTCCACCAGAGCACAGTGTGATGCAAATAAAGTGGCTTCATAGAAGCAAAAAACCACTTTCTTTCTTTTTTAACAGCCCTCTCCTGAACCATAGAGCACTGCTCATATGGCTTCATTTATGCTGATGCATGGCAGGGCACGATGACATTTCTGGTAATATCATGGTTACATTTTTTTCATATGTGGAAATTTGGCAGTTTGTTTACACACACATGTAACCCCATCCATTTCAAGGAAAGTCAAATTCTGACTTAACCTGACAGAGAAGAAGAGGTAGAAAGCTGTGGAATATGACAAGAAGCTGGACAACTGAAGCAGAGAGGTTAAACCTCTTTTTTTTTTCAGGCTTAAATATGTAAATGTGGACATCAAAAATTAAGTGACTTATTTTGTATATTAATAGAAAGAGCAAAGGTTACATGAGTGAAAATGCATATCCTGCATGAAGGATGAGGAACTGAAAGATTGCTATACTGAAGGAAAAACACACGTGAAAGTAAAGAAAACACTTATTTCCTATTTTTTTAGGAAGATAGTTATAAAAAAACCCAACAAAACAACAGACTAGCAGAAGAGCAAAATGAAAGCCATTTAATTCAACCAGCTGCATATCTTCAGAGTACTCTCCCACTCTAAGATCATGTCTGATGCATCCCCTCCCCAGCTGTCCTGCCTGCAAGTCTTGGCAGAAGTCTCTGATGTGTTTTAAATCCAAACAGTGCACACGCTCACAGGTAAACAATTGTTTTAATGCATCTCTAATTTTTACACATGGCAAAAGCCAACAAAGTGATATCTGAGATTACTCCCAGTTATTAATGTGTTGTCCTGGAGAAAACACCTTGAGCATGTGCTCTGCAGGGCAGAAAATCTGCTTTGGGTCAGACTGGAGAGGGAAAGCAGCCAAGCAGGATGCACAGCTCCAACGCCAATACTTTGAGAGGTACTACAGGTTTACTAGCACGACAGTATGGAGTTAGTAGACATTCAAATGCAAAACAGTTAGTCACATTAGCTGGCTTTGTACCTTCTCCTATGAATGGGAGGCTTCCTTATACCATCCCCCAGAATTCGCAATGAACTGAAAATGAATCATGGAGAGTGGTCAGCAGCTTGAATGGAAGAAAATGAACAAATGGCAGCTGAAGGAATAATATCACCAACAAGTGAACAACAGAGGAAATGGACACACAGGGAAAACACAAAATTAAATAAAAAAGGAAATAATGAGTCTCTGTTCCTTCTCTCTCCTTGTTTTACAAATAAATCTGGGGGGTTTGGCAATTTTTTTTTCTTTTTTTTTTTTTTTTTTTTTTNTTTTTTTTTTTTTTTTTTTTTTTTTTTTTTTTTTTACAAAAAGAAGATTTCACAGGTATTGACCACGTTGCAACTCAGTTGCTGCCAAAGCCAGGTCAGTTTAAAGTTGAGATAAGGACAAACTGTTTGACAGGAGCTGTAAGGAACAATGAGTAACACCAGCTCCAGTTTTACAGTGCTTAATCCATCAGTGAAAAATGCCAGCATTTCTTGCCTCAGACTCAAACATTAAAAACACTGCATCATTGTTGAAAGACATGCATTTCAAACCTGCTATGAATGTCAGGAATTAACTGAAGGATGAACATCCTTTTGTGGCAGCTGTGTTAGTTTTCTTTGTATTTTTAATAGCAAAATGTAGACACGAGGATTACCCATGAATTGCATTTGAGGAGAGAAGGGATGAGAAGGGGAACTGAGCATATTTTCACATTTTATTTAAGATAACTACATTTTTTCTGATCTTTTCTGTGAAAAAAAACTTTGATGCTCATCCCCCATATAAATAGAAAACATGCAATGCTGGAAATGACCAGAAAAAAAATGACATAACCTAATTTTTTTCCTTAGGCTCCTCTGGGTCCTGTACCAGCAGTTTTATTTAAGCTTGACTTGGCTCCCCCTGCCATTGCAGCAAAGGCTTTTTGGTGGGTGGGGGCTGGACCTACCCGTGAGTTCTTTGATTGGGCTGAAGTCACCTCCTACAACTTGGCTGACTGGGCAGCCTGCCACCCTGTTCCTCTTCCCAGGTTTGCAGCTCACCTTTTGTCCTACGGTTTTGGTGGCAATTCTACTTGATTTGGCTCATTTGTTGCTCACGTTTGCCAAGGGTGCCCAAAGGAGGGGAGGGAACACAGACATGAGGTGGGCAGGCAGGACCCACTGCTGCTCCACTGCCTGCCACCTCTTGTGAGGACAAACATCATCTCAGGCTTGTGCTCTGTGTTACTTCAGTTCCAAGGTTTGCAAAAGTCAAGTTACAGTAAGGGCTTTTCCCTTTTAAATGGAGAAGTATCTACTGCACATAAACCAAATAAATAAGGAAAACATCCTGAATTTCACTGATTTGTATGAAAGTCACTTGTTTGGGCTTCACTGGTATTTGTTTTTTCTCACTAAGCAACCAGAAACTCAACAGCACAACAGCCACGTATGAGAAGCACAAAGATGAAAGAAAAAAAAAAAACCAAACCCAAAAGAACAAACCTAAATAATCTAAATTCCTTTGTAACAGAAGCATAAAACCAAACAGGAACAAAATCAGCAGCAAAGACCCACACAATTTTTCTAATTAACGTTGTGACAGCTATCCTTATGTAGCAGCAGCTGTATCCAAGAGCATATGAGAATAATTACTGTTCTTTTAACCCAAATTTTCTTACATTTACAATGAATGTATTTTCCTATATCAGAAACAGCCTTGAAAGTCTGACGCAGAATTACTTTACCCCATCTGTTAAGTGTTAAAAGCATTTGCCAGCTATGCAGTTTATTGCCCTCAGAAATCTTTACATAACAGGCCCTACACTGAAAAATAAATCTCCCTAAATTAATTTATGAGCTTATGGACTCATTCGGTCATGAACCCCCATGCAAATCTTAAGCTGATCTTTTGTAGTTTTAAAGAGATAGGTATCACTTGATTTCTTTAAATATTACCTGAGGACCAGAGATGAAGCAAAAAAAAAAAAATAAAAATTCTTTTTCATCCTACATTGCTGTGAACCTGAATGTTCTTCAACATAGGCTTTAAAACCTGAAGGGACTGTGCTATTTCTTTAGCAATACCTACAGATCCTAAAATGCATACAGTCCTGAGGAGGCTGCTGCCTCTCACTGGATCATCCAAATGGGTCAGTAATAATTTACCAAGAACCCCTAAGTGAGTGGCCAGTTTTAATTTAATGGCATCACCAAATGCAATGGCTCTGTTTATTTAAAAGCAGACCTGGGGCATGAAGACAGCAACCTGGAGATGGCTGCTGGCTGCACACCTGCAGCCTCTGTAAACTGCAGACCTACACCAGAGGGACAGGAGGATACAGCACACTGACCCTGCCAGAGTCACTGACCATTCCTGCTCTGAAACTACTGAAATGCATTAAAAAAAAGTGGCCAAACCTCCACTGGGTTCAGAACACACAGCCCAGAAACTGCCTTACACCACTTACTTTATTGGAGTGCAGCTTTCTTTACCACAGCTTCTTCCCTGCTGAGACAGGGGGCTGAGCACCATTTTTTTTCCCCCACAGTCACTCAGCACCTACACACTCACATGGCTGTTACACCTCTCCCTCTTGTGTCTTCTGAAAGAGCAAAGGGGAAAACTTCCCTTTTGAATCTTCCTGTGCACTACTGGGGACATCAATGATGAGTTAGTTGGCTGGGACCTACTGTTCACAAGGACTGGTGAAACAACTTCAGTGAAACAGGGACTACTCATCTCACCAATATGAGGCGCCTCCACACCTCTTTTTAAAACCCTGGTGCCTGTGTTCTGTCTTAATACAATCACAGCAATAATGGTCATGTTTATTTTGAGATCAGTGAGACTTAACAGTCCAGTAATTCCTTTAATGAAGTCCTTTGTATAGAAGGGAGTGGTAACAGTTCAAATGGAAGATCCTTCTCAAGGTAATTCCATTTGCTCTGGAAAGCACAAAGGTACTGTAGGCATTAAGTACTTAAATCCTGAAAGCTAATTTGAAACAAACAAACAAACATACATTAGGTGATTGCCTTCATCCCTTTGAGTGAAAGAGAAATAATCCCAAGTCACATCCTCAGTTTTCTGTTTTACCATGCTGAGTCTAAAGCTCAGATAAATATGCAGAAGTGTGTGCACAGTAAATCAAAGCAGCTCTTCACTCACCTTCTCTGATTTATTTCTGCCTCATTGGTGGCATTCTTCCCTGGCCCCCAGCTGTGTCTACGGAAAGGTGACAGTGGCCGCATGGAGTTCCGTAAGACAGAGGAATGAGTGGGCACATCTGTGATACTGTCCAGCTCCTCTTCCTTCTCTCCTCCCTCTGCAGCCACCATGTTGCTGCAGCTGCCATCCAGGCTGTGCCTGTCCTTGGACTGGATGAAGTTCACTGCTGGTGGGAAAGGAAGGGATGTGTCGCTGCCCAGGGATGAGTTCCTCTCCAGGGACATGGTGTCATCTGCAGAGGAACTGGAGCTGGTGATATCACATGCAGACTGTTCCTCTTCAGGCTGCTGGGGATAAGAAAAAATTAAAAATATACTGAAGTAGAATCAGACTGATTTGGGTTGGAATGGGCCAAGATGATCCAGTCCAACCCCCTCCCATAGGCAGCAACCATCCTTTGCTAGATCAGGTTGTTCAGAGCCCCATCCATCCTTACAGAACACTTCCAACAAAGTGATTACATCAAACTTTTTTGCAAATATTTCTTTTTTCCACATAACATTAAAGATTTCCTAGTTGACAGCATCAGGCAAATTAACCACCACACAAGTGAGATGTTTTGCTGTGCTCTTGAAAAAGGTTGAAATGGTCTGCAGAGAAATCTTTTCCACCCCACAAGTCCTTGGTTGCCATAACCCTGGGCTTCCAGCTTGGGCTCTCTGCCTGTCTTCCTCTCTCCAATTCCACATTTCATCCTGCAAAGCAAATCCTGCTCCTCTCACCATTTCAGGCTAAACCTGTCAGAGTGCCATGAAACCACCAAAGGTTTTTGAGAAACGATTAATGGGTAACTGGGTCATCATGACTCCTGATGACAAACTCCAGCCTCTCCCATGGGCCCTGGGATGGAACTGTAGCTCTCAGTCACAAGAGCTCAAGGGCAACATACTGTTCCACTGCATCATGCAGAAGAAAAAGGGCAGTTATTCAGTAGCAAAAAAAAAAAAAAGCTCTTAAATCCCTGTTCCCCATTACTTTCCATTAAGCAGAAAGTTAATGCCAGGGTTTGCAGCATTTTTCCAATCCAACTGCAATTGAAAAATAGTGTTCCACAGGATCAGCTACCCTATATTACAGGTCTCGAATCATACTGCAATTTTTTGGTTAAGTTTGTTCCAAAAGCACTCAGTGGAAGCTAAACTGATTTTGTTTGGCCAAAGGCCACATGCTGAGCATACAGCCCAAGAAGAGCCTATGTGTACGCTGTGTTCCCCACAGCTAGCACAAAAAAACCCCCAAGCATCTCCCTGACATCACCTTCAGCCTGAAATGGTGCTTGCCCCAAGGGACTGACATGGGAAGTTTCAATTTTTTCTGCAGCAGAGCCCTGTGCTGTATCATTTAAAATAATAACAGGCAGAATGATCTGTCAGACCATATATAATAGACTATTCAGCAAAGCCGCAGCAGTTAATTGTCTACAAATAGCAGGCTCAGTGGGTCTCAGCAGAAGCTGAGTGCTCAAGGAGCTGCAGGCTGTCAGCTCTTGTTTGGCAGAAGACAACGAGCTCCAAAATCCCCTTCTCAGATGGAAGAGATGAGCATCAAACCCCATGTGGGACAAGGTCAATGGGAGCAGCACTGCCCCACAGCAGTTCTCACCTTGGATCCCACTACCCTGATGCTGTTCCAACCCAGCAGTGTTAAATGCTCCAAACACTTTTGATTTCTATGGTTTTTGGTTTTTGGTTTTTTTTGTTTGTTTGTCTGTTTGTTTTTTAAATGGGAACATGCTATATACTAAAAGCTCCTCATGAGAGTATAAAGAAACTGAAACGTTCAAAAAAAATTCCAATAAAATATTTCACCACTTAGAGGAAAGCCCTGTTTCAATTTTTGCTGTTTTTTTATTCTTATTTTGGTTTAACAGGTACAGAACAATGTTCCTAAGGTGGCCTAAATAAATGCTGTCACACTACCTACTCTCTCCCTTCCATCCCAGAGAAAAAACAAAGTCTGCATCCACAGCACAACATCGAAGTACAATACACCTTCTAAACACAAAATATTAACAACTCACTGAAAATTTATCCCTCCAAAAGCATTCATTTCACGGCAAGGAATGTCAAATATTAATGGCAAATTTGTGTAAATAGTTTGACAGTAAACTTCTACTGAAAGATATTCCATTTGCCAGCCATTTAACTAGGAACTGTGGGTTAAAAGCAGAGAGAACTGAAATGGATGTCCTTTCAAGTTTTTGATGATGTTTGGCACTATTCAAGATAATCTGATATTTGTGTGAGTCATGAGAGCTTACTGAATTGCTTAAATCCAGACAAATTAAGTAGTCATTATGGGGATAATACTCTTTCAGTAGAGGAAACAGTGTGCTTGGCTTTTCTGAGACACAGGAAAACACTGTTAAGACATTAGGAAAGCACAGCAGGAGGAGAGAGGACTATCTGCCAGCTGTACAGTGGAAGGATGGGCCAGTTTGTAAATATAAAATTTCAGTGTAAATCTAGCAACAATACTGCAGAACATCAAATTTTATAGGCAGGAATTAAATTAAAAAGAAGAGTATTTGTTTCTCAGAATACTGGAATACCAGAATACCGGTCTAGTTAAAAATGCAGAACATAACTCCCAGATTTAGGAAAGATGTAGGTTTTCCATCATAAAGTGCTGTTCAAAGAGATTTTCGAAAAACATGAAATAGAGTTGGTCCATTTTAACTTTTACCTTGAGCATCAGGTTGACTGCAAGAACATAATAAATATTTTCCTGGAAATTGTGGCCCATGCTTTTTCCTCTAAAAATGATTAAATTATTTCTCTCTCATTTTTTTTTTTTTTTTTAAACACAGTAAAATAGTTAATATGAAAGATCAGGACTATGCCTGCCACATGACAAGTGTGGCTGACACATCTAAGAAATACTTATATTGTAGCCACCTCTGCAAAAAATTAGCTATCTGGTCAAGTGCCAGTAAATATGCATTCCTCTTTAATCCTATTTGAGTAAGATAATACCCTGTTTGCAGAAGAGAAATGGCTCTCTAATGTGTTCTGTTCCTACAGAAAAAAATGTGACGTTAAAGAAATTTTAATTTTCTTCAAGTTAGGCTTGCTGCATTGCACCACAATGAATTCAACCCTTAACTTTGACCATAAATCTTATGGCTGAGAAGAGCCTTTATGACGTGTGCTAGAGGGAATTCTCTTGGTTCTTGGAAACAGCAGTTGGTGAGAAGCTAGAAAGGACAAATGAGATAAGGCATAAAATGTGAGATTTCTGAGAAAGATTGTATATACTTCTTTATGAATAGGGGTTAAGAGAAATCACTAGGATGGTGAGATTATAAGATAATTTCTTCAACTACATCCCTTCACCGGCAAGGAGGCCCTGATAAGGGAAATTAAAATGTTTTTCCTATCATTTTCAAGATGACAATATGAAAAGTGCTGAGACAAACTTACTCTGTCCCTCAATCTTCTATGTAACAAAGACATTAAAGGTCTCACAGTATTAAAAAAAAAACAAAACAACACCAAACCAAAACACACAAAACAAAAAAAAACCCACAAAACCCTGGCTTTCTGAAGTTTATTTCAGAGGAACTGTAGACACCTCATTCCTGGAAGTGTCCAAGGCCATTGCTGGATTGGGCTTTGAGCAATCTGGTCTACTGGGAAGTGTCCCTGCTCATGCAGGGGGGTTGGAACTTGATGGTCTTTAAGGTTCCTTCCAGCCCAGCCCATTCTATGATCCTATGTAAAAGTGTACATACCAGTACATAAAAGGAATCAACATCTTTGGTTGGCTTGATACATAAACTAGCAGAGTAATTTTTTATTTGGATTTGCCCACAGCTCCAAGGTCATTAAATTAACTTCAGAAGTGGCCTCCTGATAATTATCAAAATATTCATGATTTGGAGTGAGGAAGTCCCTGGTACCTCTCTCTTCAAACTTTGATTCCTTCAGGTTTGTTTTTGTTTACCAGCATGATTGTTAGGTTTTTGTTTTTTTGTTTTTTTTAAACAGAAACAATAATTCTGTGCAAAAAAATAGGTGCAAAATATTTATGTATTTCCCTCAGCAAACCAAACAAACACAGAAATTAAACAAAATGCACAGGGCTGAGTTGCATCCCTTTCCTTCAGCAATGATCTATGGGTTCCTGACATCCCAAGGGCTTTTCATCTGAATTATTTCCCAAGATACACACTAAAATCTTCACTGAATTTCAGTGGCAGGTTAGAAGTTAAGATGAGCAAAGCGTATGGGTTACACAGCAGGATGCTGCCAGATGATTGTGAGAAATAACCTTATTAATCATGCAAGAAGGAGAGTGTCACAAAACCTACCCAGATGCCTGGCTGGGATGGAGAAGGAAAAGCAGGATGACAAGGACATGGGAATAAAGTGCTGACTCAAAAAATAAAACATTTTGATGAAGCCTCAGACCTTACGTTGTAAGCAATTTCTGGGCTGCAGTGACAGCCTCTAGCATCTGCAAAAATAAGTCAGGTTTCAGTGCTAAAGCTCCCTGAACCCACCTGTTCATGTTATGCAGATCAGTACACATCCTTCAGAGCAAAAAAAAAAACAAAACAAAAACCCAAAAGGAAAAAACCACAACCAAAGAGACAAGCACGAGATGGCAACAACAGCATGCAAACACCAGGGACAGTTTAAGGTACATGCAGATTTTGTGACCTCAGACTCCAGTTCTTCATGGTTTTGAGATAAAACCAGGGCTTGAACAACATATGAACTTCAAGTGATGTCTATGGAATTAGCCCAAAACCCCTGGACAGGCAATTGCTTGTTCTTTATAATTTTCTTCTAACGCATTAAGCAGTTAAGACAGGAGTAGTGACTTTTACACAACAAAAACAACTCAAAGACTAAATGTCAACTCTTGCTCCATAGGAAAGTGAAACCAGAACAGGACTAAGTAATAACAATCACCATGACACTGAGAGCCTTGAGATCCTCTTTTTTTTTAGTAAACAAGTTCTCTCCCTAATTTGATATGAAAATTATACTGTTTAATAGGTTTACAGTTTACCAACCACAACCAAGAGATGCACCTTGCTCTATTTTTGAGAAGAAAGATCCAGCACTTACTTTAGTGGTAATTAAAAATACTTAAAACTTGCATTCCTACCGGCTGGGCTCATTAGTCTAAAACAAAAAAAGACTGATCTAAGAAAAGAGTTCACAACACTAAACTAGTGTCTCTGCTCCTACTAGAAATAGCTTTAACTGGAGAAAACACTCAAATTCTGAGAAAGTGGTCAGCAAGTAGTCAAAGTGGAGACAAAAAAAACCCATAAACATGACTGAGGTTGAGATTAGCTTTGAATAACTTCCTAAATTCAACTAAAGAACTTTTTGAACTCATTTGTAGACAAAGTCTGCAACCTACCACCATAATGAGAAAAATGCAACGACCACAAAATTAAGTAATTCCATTTCTATGAAAAAAAAATTTCCTCCCTCTGCCTGCTGTCCTTTGGAAATTGAAAGATTTGCTTTCCCCACCACCTCCTCCTTTTCCCTGCAGCATCCCTACCTTGCACTACCTATTCTTTTGAAGTTTTAATTTTTCTTTCATGTGTTTTGAGAAGGAAACTCTCCACCTAAGAAAGGGAAAAAGCTGAAATTCTGGACAATGTGAAATTCACCATTTTCCCACAGTACTCTTCTCCCATGCATCCACATACGAACATTAAATCAGACTCAAATGGCAGCTGGCTGTCATAATCTGTGCCACTCTACATGAGAAAACTGAAGGCAGTCTTCTGATCTGCCAAACAGCCTGATTCTCACAACCCAGGGTCCACATCACTTTGAGAGAAAGATGGGAAACAGCGAAGCTGGTGAGCTCTGTGCCCTACCACATGCATTAAGGATGACTTTACTGTTCATTTATAGCACATGAGATCACTCAGCCCAGGCTGTGGTGTTTCCCAACCCAGTAGAAAATACTCACCATCATCTGATTAGATTTAAGCAAACAGAACTTGTATCACTAAATATATTTCTTGGAAAGCAAGTGTGAAACCTACTCTGACAGTTTAGTTTTTGAGAGCAGGAACCATGCCTGCTCAAACAGGTAAGCTGGAGATGAACCTAAGCATTGGATTTCATGGGCCTGAGACCAACATGATGGCTGCTCTAAGGAAGGTTCATGTCCTCTTTGATTCTGCACCACTCTGTTCTTTCTGAGTGGCCTTTTCATAATCTACTTATGGAAGGAAGCATATAAATTAACAGCAAACTATTCTTAAAAATGAAAACCTAATAACCCTCTGAATAAATTCAGGCTGCTCTCATGTAGACAGCAAAGGACTGATGCTAAAGGGAGGAATCCTCTCTGCTGGAAGCTGACTCTTATCTCAGGTCTTACCCACTCCTTCCCCTTCTCAGCTGTGAGCAAGACAAAGGGCAGAGGGATGACTAAGCTTGGTCATGACTTCTGTTGTTTTTGAGCAAACCTGAAAACATTTTCCTTATGCTTTGCATGCAAAAAAGGCATTAGAGATATGTCCCCTAGGAAACAAAAACTATTCACTGGAGTTGACCATGAAGTATTTAGAGTGAGAGCTTCCTTCCTACGCAGGAGGCACACTGAATTTACAGAAAAAGCACTAGTTCCTCTGAGAATGACTATATATGATTCTGAAGGTATCAGTGCAGAGGTTATTGTTTGGGGGAGAAAAGCTCTTTGTTACATTAGTTAAAGGTGGCTTTTATACCACCTGTCCAATCCCTAATGACCCTGCAACAAAATCCATCTTTTCAAATCTTTATCTAGCACCTGATTTATTTCTGGACAGTCGAAATTGCTTTCATCTATTTAGCACTGGGGACAGTACAGTTTTGGAATTCTGCAAGTAAACACATCCTTCCTGTTGCTGCATCTGAAGAGAGGACCAGATCCTTCCCCTCTATTCCAGTCCAGGCTAATTGCTGCCAGGTTTCTAATTCACTACTGAAAACAAGATTACTGAATAAGGTTATCAAATAAGGACTTTGAGCTTTTTTTACTGTATCCCAAACCAGGTTTTCCTACCTTTCCAAAGACAAGGTCTTCCATCCCATCACCAGCCAAGGGGAAGAGGTCAGACTCACTCCCAGACTCTCTTTTGAGGATGCTCTGTGATGAGGCACAGACACTGCTCAGCCCATCCTCCAAGAAGTTCTCACATTCTGCAGGAACAAAGAATGAAAAGCTATGGTTTGTGGTTTGAAACTTTCTGTAGCATCTATACATCCAACTCACATAAGCTCAGGAAATTCAAGGTTTTGAAAAGTACAGTAAGCACAGCATTATAAATTTTCTTCACCACCCAAAACAGTGCCTGCAAACTTTAAAAAGTATTTATTCAGGAATCTAAAACTCCCTGTTAGTGTATCATCAAAACACATGGTGAAAACAAAAATTCTGCATTAAACACCCATATTGGCTTGTAGCTTGAGGTTCTGTTAGATACCTGTATCAGGTACTCCACACTGAGCACAACACAATGTTTCTCATCAATTGCAGCAAGTACAGATTTAGGATTCATATTTAATAAATGCAGAAATACAACCTGACAATATTTCCTTTCTCAGTTCAAGAGTCAATTCCCTCTAAGTGCCAAGGTGCTTGGAAGGCATATTGGGACAACTATTTTATTCCTTCTTCTGTACTTCTCACTGAAAAAACACTAGGATGGATTTCATGACAAGCTTTACTTCGTAACATTCAAAAAATAATTGTTTTTTTAAACAATTCTCAGCTTTTGTAACTCCCAACATTGATATATAAGCATACTGCATCTCATTTTTCTAAAATGCTTCCAGATGATTATACTGGGGTGATCAGCAGCACAGGAACAACCTACAGCCACTGGAAGAGCTCTGCTTCCCAAAAGCCTTACCTGACGTATCTACACAAAGATGTCTGTGTATCATTAAGCTTGTTCAGCCTTCAGGCAAGGGTATTAATGGCAATTTTGGCAATAACTGAACATTCTTTTCTCTCTCCCAGCTCAAAATATTTTTTATTTGAAGTATTTTTTTTTTAAAAAAAGGAAGGTGTTATTTTGCAGTCTGCTCCAACTAAACCATGTTTAGCTCCCCAGAGAGGAGCCAGGGCATTTCAATGTTGTTTTGCTCTTAAATTACACCTGATGAACTCCATCCTTGGCTACGTCATCCTTACACATCAATGCAATGAACAGGTTGGGGTACCTTGAGACTACTTTTTTTCCCTTCCCCATCCTTAAGCTGGCCTCAGCCCAGCTGATGGCAATGACCCACTGTTGGAGGAAAGAATATTAATTTATTGATGGCCATGGTGCTGCCCTATTTTGGGCAAGGAGTAACCAAAACTGGTGGGAAAACCCCATTGCCCTGCAAAGAAGCTTCCACACTGTGAAGAAGTGGAAAAGCATTTATTGGAGGTGGTGCAGCTGCTCCCTGGTCCCATTCCCCTTTCAGTAAACCTGGAAAATCTGAACTGCTTTTCCATCACTGTAGGGGTGAGGGGAGGGGGGAAGAGAAGAAGAGAGAAGAGGGGGGGAAAAAAGGAGGGGTAAAGGAGAGATGGAGAGGCTGTAGAGGAGCAGGCCAGGGTGCCTGTCCAGCTGGCAGCCAGCACTGTCCACAGCCCTGACTGAAAAACAAAGGGGCTCCAGCCACGTTCCAGTGGAAAATTCACAGAGATGATCCAGATGTGCCGAGGGGTGGATACCTCAGCCCAAGGATACAGCACAAGGCACAGCAAAAGGCTCTGCAGAAGCCTCTGAGGGACAGAGGAGATGAAGTGGTGGGGACCCCCCACCCCAAACCATTCTCTCCTTTTATTTTCAGGTGTTCAAGGGGTGGGGTGTCCTCCCCTCCTCCTTTGCTCAGTTAAATTATTGGGTTTTTCCTTTGGCTGAACCTGCACCAACACTGCACAACACTGAGTGAGCCCTAGTGACATCCCTGCTGTGACAGGGGGACTGGGATTACCATCACACTGTGCAGCTGTGGTTATCTGCTCCTCCCTGTGAACGTGCATGTGAAAAATAAAGTGATGGAAATGCATTTCTGCATGTAATATATAGGGAAAAAAAAAAAAAAAAAAGTATTAAAAAGCCTCAGGAAGAAAGTTTCCAAGTAATCCTCTTACATGGATTTTCCAAAGCTTTGTGTCCTTCAAGACAGGGCTGAGCCCTCCAATTCCATGCTGATATCTACATGTCTGCCACATTCCTCCTGGCATTTCATTTCAAAACACCCCTGACTGAAGATGAGAAGCTGCAGTTTCTGAAGTTACCTTCTAAGAATCGAGGACTCAGTTTTTACAAGCCATTTCAGTGGGATTTCCTCAGAAGGTGAAAAAGGTCTATCAAGCTGTGTACTTTTAAGTTAGCCACTTTACAACAGCAAGTGGCTTTATTGCTGCTAGGTGTTGTCAGATTTGTCTTGCCCTCCCTATGGTGCACAGCACTGCAGCTGGAAAGGATGTGGATGCAGAAAGGATGTTATTTCTAGAAAGGTCAGAACCTGCAGAGCCTGAGATCTTCCTGCTATTTCAGTCCAATCAGAGAACACACTAATCAGTTTAAAAACCTACCTTGATGTGTTAGACATCTATTATTATAATTATTAATATATATATGTATTTACACTTACCTGATTACATTATTAATATTCTATTTCTATAGTATAACAGTGCATTAAGTGATTAGTATCTCTCTAATATTGATCCATATTAATATGTGATGATAAATCTGGCAATTCAAACAAGCACAGGTCATTTTGCAGCCAAATGGAACGCAACAGCTCTTGCCTGAAGTGTGAAAATATACCAAGAGGCAAGGGATTTGGGGACACAACTAAGAAAGCAGCAGCCTGCTGATTCCACAGGTTCTCCTGTAGAACACTCCTGAAACTGCTATTCATTACTCATGACTATTAAAAACACAGGACTATTTTTTTAGAAAAATACACTTATTTCACTTTGATGAGATGCAGAACTTCTACCTAGAAGAAGCCCTGCAGGTCAGTCATCCAGATTATGCCTTCCTAGCCTATGATTTCAAAAGACTGGGTTTGAATTTCACATCAACACTGAGTGATTCAATCCCTGTTTTTTCTTCCAAGTCTCTCAGATAAGCAGAAGATGATTCAAGTGAGACCCCAACTTGTAAGGAGTGCAAAGCAAGAAGTGTTGTCTCTGTGAACAACCCAAGCAAAGTCATTAAGTTACTTTATTTGTTTCAAACATGCACAATTCAGTGAAAGGAAATGCTGCTTTTCTTATCTTGGATGACAATCCCTCTTTGAAACTTGCCCAGTGGAAGAGCCAGAAAGTACCAGCCAGCATGCAGAGCTGGGAGCTCAGCACAGCTGGTAGGCAGGGTGTGGGGATGATGGTTCTGAACAACCTTCCTGCTTCCTCAAGTCTAGAAAACATGGAAGCTTCCAGCAGGAAAAAAAAAATTCAAGTAAAATCAAGCCACGGATTTGGATTTGGCAATGTACATCACATATAGATTCAGGAGTTTAAATTTCTGATTGTATTATGATTTTGGCTAGAAACCATGTCCATGTTCCCAGTCACACCTTTCACATTTATTTTTTAAAAAATAAACTTTAAAAAAATGAAGAACTTTAAATGTGAGATTACTTAAGGAGGTGACACACCACACAGCTCACTGCCAGTCAAGTGCTAGAGCCATGTGCTAACACTGACTCACAGCAGACTCATGACACATTTTCTTTAGTTTATGTATTCCACTGTTGAAACAAGGATGTCAAAAATGAGAAGAAAAAAAGGGGAAAAGAAAGGGTGAGGAGAACTTGCAGGGCTGCTTGTCTGGAGCCCCCACAGGCATGCTGCTCACCTGGAGACTCCCGTGTCCGCTTGTGTTCCAGCAGGGAAGAATCAGGACATGGCTCCAGGGAACACCAGCTTTCACGGTTTATCTGAAAACAGAGCAGAGCAAATCAAAGAAAGGCCACAGTAATGTCCCTGTTAGCCTCCTCTCCAATGTCACTCTGTATTAACCAGCAGATTATGGCTGGTTAACCAGAAGGTTATGGCTTCATTTTATCCCGATAACAAATACCTTAAAAGTAACTCATGACTTTTTTTATTTTTAGCATCACTAAACAAACCACTAAATATGTCAAAAAACTTTATTTCTCTGTGGAAAGTATGATTTCAAGGTGGCTCCCACTCAAGGCAGGAGTTCAGAGGGAGGATGAGCCAGTGTTTAAGCTACTAAGCTGAGGACTAAAGAAACCTGGCTTCAATTCTCACTTCCATTTGTAGCAGGACTTCTGGCAAAATACTCCTTGTCTCTATGCCTTAGTTCACTATCCAAAGAAAAGCAATTCCTTACCACCCATATTACTGCAAAGATAATTACCTTAAAGAAAGTAAGGTGCTCTGATAATGTGGAAATGAGGGTTAGGGAAGTGCCCAGGCCACAGTGGGAACTAGAAGCATTGGGTATATTTCACTTGACATTTGCATTAACTGAAATGATGATGTTAGAAACTAAAATACATCACATGGTTTATTCCAACATCAGCCCTTACCAACTCACCCTGTCCCTCACCCCTTCCATGACTTCCAGTCTTTCAACAAGGGTGACTGATTTCTACTCAGACTTCTCCCCTGTCTGCCTCTGCTTTGTGCTTCCTTCCTTGGGCTGTGCTCTCCAGCACTCTGACTCTGAAGTCCTCTGGACTATCCACAAGCCTTGGCTCATCCAACATACACTTCCCATCGCTTTTGTCTCACAGCTGGGAAGCTCTGGATGCCCCTTTGCTTTGCTGTTCCTCCTAGCTGAAAGGTGTCAAACACCAGCACATCCCGTCTGGACAATCCCATGTCCCACATCACAGAATTCAGAGGTTGTTTCCTCTCCTCATCTGCCTCAACACACAGAATCTTTCATGTTCTGTTGCAGCTGAAAGAAAGCTCCTGAAATTAATTCATTTCTTTTATTTTCTTTGCCAACTATTTCTCCTACCTTTTCTCTCTTTTTCTCTCCAGAAATAATTTCCTTTCTCTGTGTCAGAGACATTTTAGTATTTATTTTTGCCTGTTTCCTGTCTTCAATTTTTCTCCATGATCCTGCTCCATGTTTGCAGTCCCTTGCTAGTTTCTCATCAAGCTGATGTTCTCTTTTCTCCCGTGTTATGAAACACACTGCTTTTGCCTTGAATTCTTTCTTTTTTTAATAAAGAAAACCCAAGACTCTCCTACCCTTGACCTGACTTGCTGCTTTGACTAGTGACCCATGGCCCTTTTCCCTTTATTGCTGAGAGGATGGAACATGTTGACTGCAATTGTTGGCTGGTGCTCCTCTCTGGCCTGGCTGCATCCCCCTGCCCGTGGCCAAAGTGGCTCCTGCCAGCACCTCCACCTCCTGCTCACCATATCCTGGAGTCAACACTCCACTCCCCCAGACCTGTCAGCTACTTTCTGCAGCACATTTTTCTTCCTTAGGTTTTGTCCTCCTCCATACTTCTGTGATGACAAAAAGAGGCTGGAAGGGCCTTTGACAGGTCAGCTTGTCCCCTCCTGCTGCTCCAAGTCAGGCTCAGCTATAATCTGAGAGGTTTTAATCCATCATGCCCTTAAAATCCTCCAGCAGCTGTGACCTTCCCAGTTACCAGCACTTGTTGGGGGTGGTAGGGAAGGAGCAGAAAAGATCCAAGAAAGGAAAAAATGAGCAGAAGTCTTGCAGGAGAGGTGATGGAGATCTCATACTCTACCAAAGTTAAGTCTCAGGGTGACATCAGTGCACATCCCACCTAGACAGCTCTCCCCACCTCCAGGCAATTTTGGATGCTATTTTTCTTAAATATGATGTTCATTTCCTATCAGTTGCTCACTGCCTCTATTCATACATATGCATTATAGACACATTCATCTAAGATCTCTTACATATTCTGCCTCCTTCTGACTGGATTGCATCTCATTCCTCATCTTCCTGATGCTGACCCTCCTTACTCTTAAATCAATGTTATGTCCCTCAAATTTAAGTGAACTACTCCTGATTTATACTGCTAATCACTGTTGGAAAATGACAATTAAATATCCTGTTCAATTATGAGCAATAAGAAAGAAAAATGAGGAGGTTCAAGACTGTCAGTTGATTGGTAACAGAATAAACTATATTAGGCTGAATTAACATTATATTTTTTTCCTTTAATAGGACCGATTTAGTCATCCACTGAAAATGCATTATAGACATTGGCATTTTTTCAAAAAAGATTTGAGTATTTTTCCCATTACCCAGCCAGCTTTCTCCTCTGCCCTGTGACTTTGCCAAGTATTGAAAATGTCTGCTTCTTTTCTACAGAAAACCCCAGTAATGGGAGGATAACTCTGAGATTTAAGGTGCTGCTTCAGATATACCTAATGAGCTACAAAATAAAACATTAGGAACTAAATATTTCGTTCAGTAGCCCTAGTTCAGGAATAAATAATCATCTTCAAAACACAAACAAAGGAAACTAGTACTATATACAAGTATTCCTTATGCCAAAACGAGCCCAGACAGGATTTAAGGGAAGCTTACTGCATGCTCTCAGTAAACTGGGTGGTCCACAGATACTCAAAATACAAACCCCATTATTTACAGCCCAAGACCGAGTACTTGGATCCCTCCTTAACAGCTGAATTCTGCTCATATTTACTCAGGATCAGTGAGTGAAGGTACAGACACTAAGGGCTGTAGAGAATATTCCATTAGAAAATATACTCCTCCCTTCTTCCTTCTGTTTTCCTAAGACAAGCCCAGTGACAGGACTGCAGGCTGGTGGCAGCAGACCATGATAAAAACTCCATGTGCTTTTTGCCTTGCCCACACTGACTATATGCCACCAATTTAGGGCATCCCAGGTCTTTACAGCAATGTCCACATGGCAGGAGGGAATATGAAACAGCCTCTGGGAGCAGAGTTTGAATACGCAGGTTTTGGAAAAAAAAAACCACAACAAACAAAAACAAAACAGGAGAGAACCAGCTATTTTTCCATGCAGAAGCCTGACTGTGTTTGTCTGGAGTTCAGGCACAGAGTGAATAATGAAAACACATCCCCAGGCACCAAAAGCTGAATCCTGAAGGATTTGCTGTTTGCCTGTGAAACACTAAGTGGCCAAAGAGGGCTTTAGGACACCAGCTGGCTTTGCGAGCAGCAGACACTTTGAATGCTCCTTCTGGGAACACATGGATGCATTTCCTGAATCTCAGAGACATCATCCTGCAGACATTTAATTTGAAACTTGATGTGATGCAGTAAATTCTTTAGGTAAGAAAAGGACAGGGCTGGACAAGCTATGAGACAGCCAGGGCTGGGATGTCTTTCCCCACAGAGGAGAAATGAGTGAGCCCAGTCCCCACTCCCTGGCTCTTCCTTCTCCCTCTGCCCAACAATCTTGACCAGGAGTTTGCTGACTTCCTCCAGCACTTGTGGTCCTGAGAGGTGTCTGCCCATGAAAACCAGAATCAAATGTCAAAAGACATTTCAAAAATATCCACTTCTGGCAGAGCAGCACAGCAGAGAGCTGCCCAGAAACACGCCTGGGGGGCCAATCACTCCCTGGCTCTCCTGTACCTCTCCAGCCTTTCCACCATGGAAAAGTCCTTTTTCTCTCCCCTCTGGTTTTATTTTAACTCTTCTTGCCTTCCATTTCACAGTCAAGAAAACACACTGACCTCTCAGGAAATCTCCCACTATTTTAAAAGTTTGCACTTGTCAGCCTGGCTGGTAGCCATATAAATCAACATCTCCAGAGCAGAAGGAACCAGGTGATTTTAACTTCCATTTCCTAGCAAAGCTCTAGAGATCCATCTTCCCTCCATATTGTTTTAACTTTGTCCTTAATTTACAAGTTTCCATTCCTTTCCTTTTTTTTCTTCTCAGCTTTCAGACTAAATTCTACCTTGCAACTAAAACTGGATCCCACTGCACACAGGAAAATATTTAGTATAGTAATTCTAGCTTGCTCATTTTATCTTTAAGTACATGTCCATTGTACTGAGATATAACAGACACTAGGAAAGATTTGAAATATTCACTGAAGAGCAAAAATAGCAGAAAACATACAACATATTAAATGTAATTATAACTAGGTTCTTTAATAATCTGGAATGATACAATTTTTAAAAATATTAATACTATATTTATTTTTTCTCTAAGAACTACCTGTTCCTGAAAATTTCCTCTAGGATAGCTTTTATTGAAGAAGTTGCATATGTAACTGGAATTCAAATTTTATTCTGAGCAACTTTTAACTTCATAATTCCATTTATAATGGAATAATCCAACTGTATCCTTTTAATGGAATAATCCAATTGTCTCCTTTAACTCCTGAACTGAGACTAAAGCTACAGCCAATTTGCTTCTTCACAAAAAGCATCCTTCAAGATCCTCCAAACCCCTCTCAAGAGGAACACACGGGATGGGCCACCTGGAGAAGGGCTTTTCACCATCTTCCTTCACCAGCCATTGATACAAACCTCCATATACACACACATTAGGAAGAAGAATCACTGCTCTGACAGCCATTTTTCCAGAAAATAGTCAGAAAAGACATGTTGGTTTGCTTACAAACTCCAAATTTATTTTTTTTTAAGTGCTTATTTAAAATTTTTGTAATATCCTCATGTATTTTCTTGGCTTAAGCTTTATGGCATGGTTTTACAACATGGATGAGGAACACAAAGACCATTCTCCAACATATGCCAAAAGGGACAAGTGACAGCCCTTGCAATTCTGCAATGATTTGTATAGATATCTGTCTTCTAGCACCAAGAATATGTTCCATCAAGCTTCTATTTTTACAGATTTGGTGACACTGCACCAGGACATTTTTACAAAGAGCTCCCAAGTGACCTTGTTGACAGAAACAAGTGAGCAATGCTATAGAGAACTATGCTAAAGGATTACACCAGAAGAGTCTCTGACAACTAGAGAACATTTTAAATGACTGAATAAATTAGCACTTTGTGGTGTAACAGCAATGCTGCATTCCTAGAATGCACTCTTCCTCTGTCAGTGTCCCAGTTGGGGAAAGGAGAATGTGCCTCAAGAATATTTTTCAGCCCTTGGCACTTCCATGTCCCCTTCCACCAGCACAATTTCAGTCTTGGTAACAACAAAATTAAATTAAGCTTTAAAACCAGCAGTGACAGCTTCACAGAAAAAAAATCTTGACTAAAACAGGAGCAAAATTCCCACAAACATGTCTTTGCCTAAGGTGAAAACACACTAGCTTCATTCAAATTGTCCTTTCAGTTCTAATCCTACACCAGACAAAGCAGTTAAGCTCAGAAGTTTTCCACATCATCATAAATGCACTTCTCTTCTGCTGTCCCATCATCAACCAAATCACTCCAGATATATGCAGAATTAAAGTTAAGAACTTATTTTAATGCCACAAAGTTTGATGAGAGAGTGCACACCCAGCATCTGAGGATTGTACTTTCCTCAGCCCCAAACCCCAGAGAAGGAACTAACATATTTATCTGTCAAATATCCAAAAACAAAGTGCACAGAAAAATAAAAAAGCAGCTTTGTAAGTGTAATGACATAGAATGGAAGGTACCTGAGTTTCAGTGAATTTTTGGACCTTCTCTACTACTTCTAGTTTAGGATGTTGCCAATTGCACTTCATGCTTGGTGGGCAGGGATCATGCCAGAGGATCTGCTCTGGCCCTGGGGTTGAGTTACTGGAGCAGCCCTCTGCCAGGGAGAACAATAACTACTTGATAAACTCCTCCTTTAATTTCAAAATGCCTTAATTATTTTTATAACACTGGGCTGGTTTTCATTGCATGAACAATGTTCTGATTTTAAACTGGAAGCTGAGTGCAATCTGGTCATCTGAAGAGCAGCTAAATGAAACCTCATTTCTTCAGTTAGGAAAAACCTTACACTTGCCTACATTTAACATTCACCTACAAAGTGAAATGTAAATATAGGCAATGAACTACTGTGAAATATTTCCAGTTGTGATTAATCAATCTCTTATTCTCAAAGTGAGCCCAAATTTCATTTTTTAACAGTTTGCTGATCAAGACTTGAAGGCTTGTCTAGTTTCACATGTACTGACTGCAAAGTGCCAGTCAGTGTGGTATCTGTACTCTGTCCCTAGACACTTATATTTGTGTCAGGAGGCACGACATAAAAATGAGATAGGGCTGCCAACTCACATCTGGGCACACTGAGACTTCCCATTTTGGAATAACACAGTGCAGGCTGCTTTACCCTGCACATAGCTGCTCAGAGCTCAGTGAATTGGTCAAAGAAGCAGATATGCCATGTACCCAATATCATTTCCCTCATCTGCTCCAATGAAATCCCAGTAGGAAAGATGATGGTCAATTTTTATGCCATTTCTGCATCGTCCAGGCTTCCCTGCACAGTGGCAGTGTACAGTGTACCCCTACGCTCAGTAACAGTCACTGGAAAGAATTTTTTCCTCATGTCTAACTTTAATCTCTGTTCTTCAAGTTTTTAAATCATTTCCCCTTGTCCTCTCACTACACACACAGGTAAAAAGTGCTACCCCAGGCCCTCTTCAGATATAGGAAGGTTGCTATATGTTAAAGCTAAAAATAATTGTGTGCATCAACCCCCAAAATTGCTGAGGGTTTTTTTGTTGTTGTGTTTTGTTTTGTTTTTTGCATAACTCCAGAAGCCACTGCTTCAGAAACAACCTAAACGAGGAAAACTTGAGCCCCAAAACACAATGACCCTTCAGCAGACATGTTCATTGCAAAACAGTCAGCAGGAAGCAAAAGTCTTTTGCGACTGTATCTACAAATGGTTGCAATCAATACAAATCTAATCCCATCTATAAACATTTAGCAACTGAAATGACACAAGATCTTCTTTGTTCACAACTTGTTGCAGTTGTCCTTCTTCAACAACTGTTTTTCTTTCCTATGTCATGATCACCAAGTTCCCTGTCTTGAAATGAAGCAAAGAACATATTCATATACCACTGAAAGAAAAGTCAGCTTGTCTGACTCAAGCTATAGGGCAAACTGAAGGTTACTTGCTGCTTTGCAGGTAATCTTGTTAAAAGTTCATTCATATCAAACACTCTCAGTGGATCCTACTCAGGCTTGCTTTTGTTGTAAGGATATCTACTTGATTTCAATACTCGACAACTAAGAAACCCAACTTAACTCACCAAGATGTGATGACCCTGAGTTTTTAAAATAAAAAACAAATGAAACAACCCCCCCCCTCCCAGCTCCCCTCATGAAGGGTCTGATCCAACTCCCATGAACGTCCAGAGATGATCTGCCACTGACGCACTCAAGTGCTGGCCAGGATCCCTGTACCCATCAACGTTTAATTTCGTCTACTGGTTATGTTATAGAAACCAGCTAAAACATGAAGAATGACTGAAAATGAAGCTGAAGTTGATCCTAACTATAGCTGTCACTAGCACCCTCCTGCTTTAAACATCTGCTGCCTGTACAGCCCATGTTGGGAGCAGCAAACCCGTCACACACACACACACATATATGGACACTGAGTCATTTGCAGGGACAGACAGTGTAACCCACAGTTTTGAAACTCAGTTAGGAAAATACTAGTGGAAACTAACAAGAGCCATATTTTGTTATAAAATCTAGGCTGTGCTGAACAAAAACTAATTTAGGGAAGTTATGACATCAGAAATACTGAAGTCAGTTAATTACAGTAAATTACATTTCAACCCAGGCATCCAGATACTCTCTAGAAAGAAAAAGATCATGTTTTTATATTGGCAACTGAGGTTGTCAGGAGTAACAGGTCTTCTCCCAAGAATTATTAAGCAGTCATTCCACGCAAGTAGTGTGTGTACAATATGTCTACATTTTTAATGACTCACAAGGTGTCTAGAGATTGAATACCATGGATTCAATCCCCAACCAGAATGATTACCATGAGAGCTCAAAAATACCCAACAAAACTAAGCTGAGAGAGAAAACAAGTTAAGGGTATTCATCCAACTAAGAATCAAAGGATACATTGATACATTAAAGGAAAATATTTTTATTCCTAAACAGTGCAGGTTAGCAACTGCTAGGTCTATTTTAGTGCAGATGAAACAGAAAAAGAACCATCTGAAAATAATTTTTTTCCACGTTCTTAACCCTTAAACCAGGGCATGAAGGAAAAAACAGAAAAAGAAGCCACAATCATAGAGAAACACATTGCTTCACCTAAGAAAAAAGAGGAGAAAAAATTGGAGAGGGAAAGGAAATGATCTTCCAGGAGCTCAGATCTCTCAGTTGGGCTGCATTTTGCAGTCCCTCTGGCTGCTTTCTGATTTCCATCCACTTTGCCAGGAAACTGCTGAAGCTCCAAAAAGCTGTTACAGAGACGGGACATTCCCAGACTGCCACTGTGCCATTTGGTGGAGCACTTGCTAATTTTAGAATTAGAGGAGGAACACACTGGGACAACTAGCCAAGAGCCACTCCTCGCTCTTGCTACAGCCCATGTTGAGGCAAAACTCACACCCAAACAATAAGACAAGCAGCAACACCCTTCAAACACAAACAAAAAAACAGAGGGAAAGGAAGATCCACCATGCCCTTTTTGGCAGAATACATCTTTCAAGGGATATGCATGTGCATTTCAACCCCAAAAAGTGACCAGTGGAAATGAAAACCCTTACACAGGAAACCCACCGATGAGCAGTGAAGGTTGTAAGGCAGGAGGGGGCTGTCTATCAGCAGAGGGTGGGGAAGGCCAGGGAAAGGTCTCTGAAATGACACCTGAACGCATGCCACAAGAGATGATCTGGTAGTAGGGATAACAGTACTTGCTATGAAATGGTTTGCCAGCACTCCAAGCTATCTCCATACTGCAGAACAAGAACTCTTCCACCTGCTCCCCCTCTGTGCACCTTTCATCTTAGGGGATGGGTATAGCAGGGAACAAGACAGACCCGTTAGGGATGGGGAAAAGAGCCCAATAAAGAAGCAAACCCAAACATCATACCTTTAACAACACAACATCTACAGTCCTGTCCACCTTGGAGATGTCGCACAGGCTGTATCGCCTCTTGTGGCGCTCGTACATTTTGTCCAAAAAGCCAGGTGCGGAGGAGCAGAGTCCACCACAAACCCCGGGCTGACCACGGCCAGGAATGCTCCAGACCTCTCACATAGGAGCTCAGAGGAGTCCCCGTGTCTCTGCACAGCAGTCTGTCTGAGCCTCTCAGCAGGAAAAAGAAAGTCCCAGAGCTGCGACCGGCTGATAAAGTCTTCTCGGAACAGATTTGCTTATACAGGCAATGCAGGAACTTATAGCAAACAAAAGATATTTGAAGAGAGCTTCATACATATAGGTTTATTTTTTTTTGCAACTGCTAAGAATGGTATCAGCCTTCCCATGAAGATTAATAATAATTAAAAAAAAAAAAAATAGTACATGTTTTCCAGGCAATTTTGATATCCAAAAAGCACCAGAATGAAAATCCTGCCCCACAAGAGAACAAAAGCCAGATGTGTGTAGCAGGAACCTTGATCCTCTGAGAGGGAAGGCAGAAGGTTGACTCAGGCACGACAGGTCTAATTCAGGAAAAGCAGAAAAAATCCCAAAAGCTGATCACCGTATCCAATGTAAATACTGTCACCAACGTGAGCTTTCTTTCACGCCCTCACGAACTGAAAGTAACAATAAAAAAGGGCACTTTCCTCCTTCCGAGTCAGTCCACTGTTCACCAGACAGAAGGGCTTGGTTTTGCATTAAGTTTAAATTTCTAATGACAGCAAAGGGAAAAAGGAAAGAAAATAACGAAATAAAGCCACTCCCTCCTGATTTGGGCTGGGACGTCACTGCTTGCCTTTTTAGTCCTGCACCAGTGTTCTCCCAGCTTTTAAAATTTCTTTGCAGTTATGGGAGCATGATTCATCTCTTCAGAGAAAAGGAAAAAAAAAAAAGAGGGAGAGGGGGAAGAAAAAGCTGCAGTTTTCTTTCCCAGCCTCTTCTACCTCCAGCTGCAGGCACTCGGTGCGTGTTTCCTCAGTCCAAAAGGAGACTGAAAAGCAAAGGGACGTGTCTTTGGACACTAAAAAAGATTCTTCACACTCCCAAAGGACAGGTGAGTGAAAGAGAATTTCAAGTTTAACCCTTCCCGAGCAATTTAATTAGCCCAGACAAAAAAAAAAAAAAAGGAAATCATCCATTTACTTATGTCCATTTACTTGTCTAGCAAAAGATTTCAGCAGCTTGCTGCTTGCTTTTTCCAGAAAAGACATTTTTCCCTCTTTTATTCTAGCCTGAAAGGCTCAGCTTTTATTCTTTCAAAGAAAAAAAAAAAACCCCAACAACAAAAAACAAAACCCTGAAGTTTTTTAGTCTCTGTAAGGCTAGGCCAGTCAGATCTCTCCTCAATAGCTCTTTCACATCAGCTGGGCCCTGCGTGCACACTGCCACATGGTTTCCTGTTTTCAAACTGCCCCCTTGCAGCCCCCTCCACTTTCCACCCCACCCTGACCTCTCCAGGGATGAAATCTTTCCATACTTCCCTAGCTTTAGACATTCCCTCATTCACCGATTCAAAAGCGAATGGGGGTGGTTAAGAAAAAAAAAAAAAAAAAAGGAGAAGAAAAGAGGAGGGGGAGGTTCTGTGGTTGGGAGTCTGTAGCAAGCAGAACTTGCTGCTTTTCTGGGCAGAAAAGCTGCAGATGCAGAATAGTTAATCCCATGTTGCAAAGCAGGAAACACAGACATAGGAAATGGTGCTTATCAACCCAGTGTTTAACTGCACAGCTCCTAGAGTCATCTTCCATGGCACCAGGTCAACTGGCTCACCTCCTGCTGCTGGGATTTGTTCCACTGGTGGAGTTCAGTGAAGGGATGGGAGGTCTTTTCATCCAGCCCCTCAAGGTGATCCAAGTCACCTGGTTGTATGAGGAGCTTTGTAACCACCAGCTCAAGTTCTGGCAAAGGTGACTCCAACCTTGCAGTCTGCTGAATTTCAGGATAAAAAATTGAGGTTTTGACATCAAAATGCAAAAGGAGTCTTCCAAAGGAGGTGTAAGTACGTGTGCTGTGAGTGAGCACTCCAGTTCCTCTCTTTCCAGTACTACCCTATCTTCTGGCCACCCAAAAACATTGCACCAGCAGTCTGCCTCTGGGTAACACAGGAACAAACACCCGTTCACCCCTATTTGGTAAAAGACTAGAGAATGGGAGTTTAAAGAAACACAAAGTACTATTTTGGGCTCCCCTGGATATGACATACCCGCTTCATACACAGCCAGATTACTCAAAAAAATAACGACCCTCTCAATTTAGCAGACTCTGTAAGCAAGTTGAGAAGGGCATCTTTTCCTAGGACTTGCCATGGCTTGGTGGGCAGCCACCACTCCAAGGTCCACTGCTGGGCATCACACCATGAACATGCACAACCTTATGTGCTGGAGTGGGCTGGGGACTGGCAGCTTCTTCCAGTAAGGGACACACTTATGCTCAGTGTGAGGTATCTCACAACCCAAAGCTTCATCTCCACCACACCACCAGCTTAACTGAAGGGGATCTCCTTTGCAAGGCTCTTTTACAGCTATAATCCCCAGCTTGAGTTGTCAGCCAAAGACTCTGTTCTTCTCAAAAACAAGCAGAGCTTCTGCTTTTAGTATTAGGACACACAGAAAATGTGGTAGTACTTTGGGGACTTTCTGGAGCCACCAGTTTTCTCCATAAGTAATGAATCCCAGCGATCATGTGCCTGTCGAAATGAGGAATCAGAAATGGCTGTGACAGCATTCCAGCCCTTCAAACACTACCATAAAAGGCAGGGATTTCCTCAAATCTAAATTTACAAGACAGGAACCTATAAAGAAACTGTGTGGATTTCGCTCAGGTAAAGGAATTTGCAGCAGACACCGTGTCTTAAAGATGCTCTTACGTTTCATTATGAAGCACCCATATTTTTTAACAGATAGAGAACTTCATTTTGTTTTCAACTCATTTTCAAGACAGCTGCTGATACATAAGGTCAAGATTTCTCCAAATGACAACTGCAAAGTTCTGCCAAAGTGCTCCTTGTAATGTGCTTCACCTTCGAACCACTGAACACCTATAGCAACCAGGAGATGTTGAGCTGCAAGGCTCAAGCAAGCTGACCTTGCAGAGAGCAAGTAGTAGGGCACAGGGTTAGTAGCATTGCTAGTAACTTTGATAGTCCATCTTGGTATAGCCAAAAGCCACAAGTACCCAACTACGTGCCTTCATGGGGCAGGAGGGAACACAAAGTTCAGGTGCATCTTGCAGGCAGGTGGTGAGAGCTGGCCAGGGAAGCTGTGAATGAAGATGATGAGCTGCCTTCCTCCATAATTACACATCTTGTTCTAGTAAAGTTTGACAGCTGATCCCTCTGGACTCCTCTACACCTTCAGCTACAGAGAGAAATAATCAACACAAGCAAACAAATAAATCAACACAAAATATCTCCTGATCGCCCTTCTCTTTTTCTTTTCAAATTTAATCTTCTAAATCCCTAATTTGTTCCAAGAGTTTCTCTGTGGTTATGTTCCTGACTCACGGCCAAGATCAGGAGGCCAGTGATGACTACAGACACCCCAAGTCCATCTCATCTTCCTTTCCAGACTTTGCTGTTAGAGGAGGGGGGAAGAAATGTAATATAAACAAAAAGAAGATAATGTGCCAGACATACACCCCCTTGGGAGGCCATCACTCTCCTCCCACATTAGGTGGGGCTTTTGCTGCATTGTTTCAGGCTGGAGCTCTCCCCTTGCACACAGCCTCATGCACAAGGCAGACTCAGCCTGGATGAAGCAGAACAAAGCTTGCCACTCTCTTTTGTCCATCTGTTTAAGGCAGTTTGTTGAATCCCATACATGTCTTTACACAGCATGCAGTATTTATGGTCAGAAACAGTGCACCAGACAATCAGAGGATAAAGATTAAATATAAAACCTACTCCAACAAGTAAACAACTTTTTTTTTTCTTTTTCCCCCTGCAAGTTGCTCAAAATGGAGTAGAGACACAAGCAGCAGCCTGGGCCACCGACTGCTGATGCGACAGTTCTGGGCTCCTTATTGAAAACATCTGGAAGTGCTGAGCTGCTTTGTGCAGACAGGAGTTTGAAACTATCCAATCGTTTCATATCCAAACCAAAGTCCAGCACTGTGGATTTCAAGGGAAGGAAAGGGGGAGGGGGGGGAAGGGCGCTCAATGGCACCGTATGATCTGTAACTCATCCAGATAAAACTCCTCCTCCCCTCCCTGCTAACAGACCTCTTAATGACAAGGAAATCATGGTTATTCTGAAACAGACTGCACTATTGTTATCTGTTTCAAATTACTTTTGCCATATTGTTATGAAACGCTGAACATGATGCAATCTGCAGAAATACTCAGGCATAATAACTTTTTTAACTGTGGCTCTGATAGAAACTAATGGAACAGTAGATGAAAGGAAGAAATTCTCACATGTCTTAAGCAAGTCAAAACCCTCTTTTGGGCACTAAACACAGGAGATAATAAATTCATCAGACAGCAAGAAAGAAGTACAATTTCAATCGCTCTTTTCTTAAATCAGCTTTTTGGAAAAGGTATTTTAAACTTTATGTTTCTGGCACTTGCAAGGATAGACAAAACAACCTCCCCCCTTTTTTATTTTCTAAAACTGAGTAAGGCAAAGGAAATCTGCTCTCTAATACAGCAAAGCCTCTAAGAGGAGCATGTCCAGTCTGGAAGGGAATACACACCACAATGTCTGTCTGCACGAGAGGAGACCCAGATGCATGCTGGAATGTGGATTTTGAAGACCAGGCAGTTGCTGAATGCTAGCAAGCACTCACACTGCAGCTCTGGCAGAGCCCTTTATGTTAGATAAAGCATTTCTCATTTTTTCAGGAGTGCTGCAAGACTGAGAGGGCTTTTGGGACTGACCTGCTCCCAGCCCTGCCTGTTCCATCTGCATTGCTACCGTAGCACTTGGATTCGGGGGCCATATCCCTCTGGCCGTGGCACAACCCACCAGTGTTCCACCAAGCAGCAACCTCTGGATGAGGAGGTTCCAAAAGGCTGCTCATGATTCTGGATTCCTCTATGAGACAGGGCATAGAAAAGTCAGAGGAGTCAGGAAGAGGGAGGTGCACAGTCCCTCATGAGCAGAGATCACAAGGGTTCCATCTGTGGCAGGCACTGAGTAAGGGGAAGCTCTTCAATGGAGGCAACAAATATTCATAATCCTGGTCCTGAAACACCTCCATATTCAGTAGTTCAACTTAGTCCTTGGGGAAAATAATCCACTGTATCAACAGAAGTTTTATTCTCCAGCCTGGGCAGCCCTGGCTCTCCTAAGACCTGTCTATTTCAGTCATTCAGTTCTTCACACAAAGGTCTGGAGAGAGACATTTCCTTGCAGAGCCATACCATGCTTTGGGACATGACTGAGCTGGATTTTATATCCAAAGAAACCCCTGCACAGCTGCTGCCTGCATTTGAGCTCGAAGACACAGCCATCACAAGCAGCTAAGGAATCACAAAGGAAGGAGGGCTTGAAAAGCTGTCAGATACATGGATACATAAAGCATATGTTTTGAGAATACATAAAAACACCTTGTGAGACCTTCAGACATTTCCTCATCTTCCCTTTTCTAACATCTCTCAGAGACTCCGTGTACATTTCTCAGGAATTTCTATTGTCCACATAACCTTCAGAAAAATGCTGAAGCTTTGGTCTGCCACAGAGCATGCCTGAACATCCTTCCAGAGGAAGTCAACTGCCCATCTTACTGCTCCCAAATGGCTACAGGAGAAACGCATCCCACGCAAGAGATTAGCAACCCCTCAGCTGACTTTACATCACTTTGCAACATCTCTTCTGCCTTTACCAAAAATAACTGCAAATCAAGATGTCTGGCTGGCTGAAGTGCTGTGGGATCTTGGACCGAGCCACAGATATTTATTTAGCACGTTATGGGAGTTGAGAGAAACACTTCTCACTGTCAAACACTGAACATGTTTTTTCCCCACGGTGAATTCCAGCATCCTGAAAACAGGGAAGGGAAAATACAAGTGGATAAAAGGGGAACAGTCCCCAAAGCAGGCTTTCAAGGAGCACCTGAGTTGTAACCTGCAGAAGCCCCTCAGAAGCAACTTTGCAAATCCCATGGCCTCTGGGACACCAGCTCCTCCTGTGCTCAGGCAATTCCCACTGGGGCACAGGGTCTGGTTATCTACAGATGTCTAAAACACAAAAACATCGGCCTTTCAAAAAGAATAATACAATTTTTAACCAAGATATATGGATGGGAGAGATTGCTGTGGTTTCACAGCTGTCTCAGCCCAGACTGAAGGTGCTGCTGAAGGGGTTCATCAGAAATTATGTTCACTTTTTACCTTATCCAGTATTAAAACTGGTAACATTAGCTTAAATTTCCATTAGTTTAAATTTCCCTTCACATTTTTTTCAGGTGCCAGTAATGGAAGGTGAATTTTACATACACACAGCAATAATATTTGCTAATTATGGTGATCCAAACCCTCCTACTCTGAAGGCAGGCTTACAACTCCTGGGATCTGAAAGAATTATATAAATAAAAGTATTTCAAATAGTGAATTGCATTTATAGGAGTTTTCAAACCATTGTATATATTATACAAGCTACTGGAAATTGGTTCACACAGGCTACCGACCAAAGACTTGAAGCCTACCCAATCCACACAATACCCAAATGATGTCTAGAAACTAAAGAGATCACACATTTACCTCAAGTGAAAGAAAGAAAAAAAAATAATAAAACAATAAAATAAGGAAAAAAAAAAAAAAGGATGTTTCATTATCTATAAAGCTCACAAATGTCAAAATTGAAGGAATGCTTCAAAATAAAAAAAGCATGTTCTGACATCAGTGAAATAGATACAGGATATGAGAAAGTATTGATTTACCCAAATTAATTAATACATGTTTCATTATCCCCTGATAGCAAATTCTGCAAAGAGTAAAGCCTTACAGTTAAAGGTATGAGGTTAAGATTTAGCAGGAGTTTTTGTTCAGAAAAACCATCTTGCATTGACAGAATGCAGGAAATACCACATCATCTTCCAAAAGGATAGCACGATACCAACTGCTGCAGGCACAGCACGGGAGCAGACATCACCTGAGCTGCTCCACGTGTATCCCTACAATAAGAATCTGTTCCAGGTTCTATCTAAAGAATTTATGTATTTATCTATAAAGAGAGACAGGATAGCAGATTACATAGATGAATTGGCGGATAAAGCCCAACAAAAATGACGTATGGTGTCAGTGAGTAAAATTAATAGACAATATAAAAATGACACAACTTGAACTGAGGAAATTATTCAACTTTTACCATTCATTTATGTCTCCAGTTTAAGGCACTGTAATCTAAAGTGAAAAACAGAGAAGCGTCATTCAGAATGAATAAATCATGCCAGAAAATGATTCAGCTTCCCTCTTTTTGTTTTGTTTTTGGTTTTTTTTTTTCTTTCTCCTTTTAACTGAAGTCCTTAGGACTCAGCCCTTGGGAAGCCCCCACGACCCAGTGTATTGTCCTGGCTGGGAACACTGTCAAAAGGGAAAAAAATTCTCTCTCCTTTCATCTTTTAACTTGAAAATCTGGGAGGGGGAGTGGTGGGAAAGCAGAACACCGTACAAAGGCACCCATCATATTTCCAGGTCAATTTTTTGCTTGGCTGCTAATGAAGGCAGGGGATTGAAGACACTGTGGTATTTGTTTTGTCCTTCCAATTTTTCTGTTTGCTTTGTGAGGATCTAAGACCCGACTGGTAACCGAGATGCTCTGAGTGCAGCCAAGTCTCCCTCTCCCCAGCAATAACAGACACTCCAGCTCACCCTCCTACCTACCCTCACATCCAACCAATATTTTCATGCCCTCTCTACATGCATTTGGAAACTTGAAATAAAATCCAACCCAAACTTGGAGAGGAGGCATTCGGATTCCAGCTCCTGCCTGGGAGGTCTGCTTTAGTACCACATGAGTATCCATTTGCTCACTGTTTTATCCGTTTCCCTGGTAGTCCTCTGCAAGGAATATTAAACAAACATGTCTTTACAGCTTGAATTTCAGGAATAATGGAATTTCAGGACATAAAACATATGTATAATTAACGGGCAGACATGTGAAAGCATCGTCATTAGTGAGGAATTTTCTCAATTGTTGACATTGTTCCCCGAAAGAAAAGAATAAAATATTTATTCCTAAAGTTATAAATTAACATATGCTACATCTCCTCTACCAGCTTTTTCAAAGATCCCTTTAACATTTTTTGTTGCAAGGGTAATTCCTAACAGGAAGAATGAATCCAAACCCTGCTCCTATTCCACTCCTCTCAGTTGACAATAGGGAATGTCCTGCAAACATTGGAACTGTGAGGCCAATACAGACAGGAAAATTTTTGCTGAGGTTTTGTGCTGCCCTCTCTCATTCCCCACCTGCCACAGCTGCTGCCCTTCCATACATTTACCAGCTTTCATTAATAAAGAAATTTAAGCCAACGGATGAGGTTAAGTGGGGCAAAAGATGTCAAAAACCCAGCATTTATTTTATCTGGGAGTCTTGCAATTTCCCCAAGGTATCCTTCCTACTCAGACTACCCCAGGAGCTGTGAAGGTCAGAGCCTTCCAGATAAGGAAAATGAAGCATCTGAAATTTCTCGCCAGTGTCTACAAGGAAAGGGTTGGTTTTGTTTTCTTAGGAAGAAAGGGGAAAATGTTCTGAAGTTCTCTCTTGAGGCTCATATCCAAAACATTTAAAAGACTCAGAAGCAAGAAAGCCTGCAAATAATCAGCAGAAATGATGCCAGTTCAATCAAAGCAAACCAGTAACAGCAACTGGGAGGAGCACAGATTACACAGCATCGTTCTGCACAGAACAAAATATCCTTTTTGGATTAAATAATTTAACCAGAAACGCCTTCTCACCTAAATTAGAATTGCTGAGTGCTCAGCTAGTCAGTTTAGCTATTATGTAGCATTAATCTCTGCTGTTTCTGAAGTTAGCTTTTTGGAGAGAAAAAAGCAACTTCAAAACATGCAAAAATTAATGAAACCCATATGTGGGATACTGTCATTATTCCATGTTTATAAGAGGATCAGATTTTGTTAAATGGGCTTATTTAATGCAGACGCATAAGCAAAAAGCCCCAAAGATCTGAAAGCTATTGAAAGAAAAATACTGTCTTTGTTAACCCAAGCAGCCAGTAACAAGAAAAAAGACACAATTTAAACTGAAAGCCACCACATTTTTTGGTGTAACTTTGTTTACAGCTTCACTGACAGTTTACAAAGTTCTCTCAAGTAGGAAAAATCTCTCCTAGATATATTTTACCCTTTTGACCCTTTCCACCCCCTGTACTGTATTTAAGCTGGGACAACCTAAGAAAATCAATGGCTTGTGGACACATCTGCCAGTACAGTCACACAAGTTTTTTGTTGTTTGTTTTTGGTTTTGGTTTTGGGTTTTTTTGATAAGACTGGATTGCTTGACTTGTGCCAACCCCTGCCCAAAAGAAACAGTCACAAGGAAAGCCAGTTTAAACAAAAACCACTTATCTGAAAAAGGGAGAGCCCCAGGTTTGCAAGCAAAGGAGATATTTCAGCACTAAAGAATTCTAGGAGCTACTCCAAGACGAAAATTTTTCTTGTCTGGTGCACCATAAGGATGTTAAGCCCAGAAATCAGTTATTTATTTAGTCTATATACTTAGATTTATAACAAAGGCAGAGGATTCATCTACAGTGGTCTGGGCTTCTTTGGCATGGCTTATAATATATTAAGTAAATAGAAAACAAGCAAAAAACAAACCTTGACAAATAAATCCAATGCAGTCCCCAAATATTCGGCTATGAACAAAAAAATCCTTCACAAGTTTCTCTGCACATAACCCCAAAATACAACTAAAATCAGAATTTGCAAAATGCCCTAAAGCCATTTAAGCTCATGCAGCAAGGAACAAAGTCTCCCTGTCCCTTTTTAACACCATAAAACCCCAGTCTTTACAGCTAAATGCTCCGTTTGAGCATTTGCAGGTGGAACTCCTTGGAAATAGTGTAAGCAACCATCCTTCTCTTTTGAAAGGCTGGAAAGGGTACATTACTGCTCTTTTTTCACCCCTCACTTGCAGCTATTTGAAGCTAAGACTTGCCCACCTCCTTCTGGACAAGGAGGTAAGCATGTATTTCATCCCCTTGTTTAATGAGTCCAAAATATTAGTGGAACAAAACATCAAGAAACACTTCTTTAATCCCAGCAGACCCTAACAGCTCACCCCTGTCCACGCCTCTGGTAAGAATCTGCAGTGTAATATTTCGGAGGGGTAGAAGAGATTTCTACATTCCCAAGCACAAGGTCTCAGACTGAAACCAATGTTTCATAGACCTGCACCTCCAGACTTCGAAAAAGTGTACTTTGGAAATAGTATCCCTCCCAACCACTTTTAGGCATTTCATGTGTCCAGCTGTGCTCAGAAACCAAGCAGAAGTTTGGTGTCAAGCAAGTCAGGATTATGATCTTTTTGTGATTTATGGAGGTAAGTACAGTCTCAGACAGAAGAAAAACAAGGCACTTGATGCTAAGCAGACTCAGCACCAGAGCTCAGGCTAATGAGTTCGTGAGGGTGAGGCTTCATGTTCCTGCCTCTTATCTCACCAGCTGGAAGGACAACATATAAGCAGGGAGAGCACATTCAGTTGGCAAATGAGATAGGCAGAGCCAGTGCCATGGTACTTGCAAAGACAGTTTTAGTGTTTGAAGGAGAGATGGAAATGCTTCAGGACAGGGAGGCACGTGGCATTAGAAAAAGATGCTCTACTTCCCACAGGTAGGAATACACCATTGCAAAACTACATGCATAAATAAAGTGAAACCAGTGTTACTGTGGCTTTAGTGGTATCAGGGTATATACATCAAGGCCAAGTCTTTAGAGAGAAGTAATATCTAGCTAGGCTGAGAAAACCAGAAGCCAAGCATCAATCCTTGTGCATATCTGAAAGGAGAGCAGCATAACTCAGGTTAATCACAGGCTAGCAACAATACCTGAGACTTAAACTACATAAATAGATTAGAAAGCAAATGATCACCTAGAAATATTGGCTCTATCTTTTGGACTGTTCTCTTGGGCAGAGCTACTGCCTTCATTTTTGCTGAGTACATCACTAACACCATGATGATAAACACAGTAGGGAAGGAGCAGCCAAGCTCACCACTGCTTAGGAGAAAATCAGGTTAACTACACCAAATACATGTTTATGTTGGTATGTATTTAATGCCTAAGCAAAGCAGAAAGAGAAGGTGGAAGAAGAACCCTATAAGCTGCATGAGACCGAGTGCAAAACAAAGTGTGGTTCAGAATTTGTTCCCATCTGCTAATTTCTATACAGCGGACCAAGTATATTTTATTAAACCGTTGCAAAACTCTCACATTCCTGTTACAGCTTCTGTGCTGGGCTTATTCCAAAGCAGAAGTCCAAAACAGACCATGGGAGTGAAAACAACAAACTGGCAATGGGAGGAGGTAAGTGACATTGAGAAGAAACTATCTTATCCCTTAATGCCTACCTGCCCTGGGGTCTCCAAAAAAGCATCACTTCTATCCATGCTTTTTACAGGATCTGTACTTGGAGACATCTCCTCTTCTTTGGTGTGCCTCATGACTAAAACAAGCCTTTCACTATTCAGAAGTCAACTTCCCTTCAAAGTATTGATGCTTTTGCTACCAGGACAGTAACACCACCAATGCACTCCCCCATCTCTGGGGTGTTAAATTCTGACTTGCAGCTGCTGAACCCACACCCTTTCATACCAGCCACGTGCTTTTATTTCATGTATCATATGCCTGGATACCAAATCACTCACTCCTTCTGCACAGACCAAGATATTTTAATCATACACTGCAACACTAACCATCTAGTCTTGTTTCACAGTCCCAGGCTTAAAGTCCTGGTACTTACAGCCCTGAAAGCCTCCCTTAAAGCTCTCTGCCACTGCCAAACTGTCCCATACCACTGCTCTGCAGGAAGCAGCAGGAAAGATGTCCCTGCCACAAGCAGAGAGCAGCCAATCTGCTCAATGCAAGCAAGGATGCTGCATGAAAAAGCAAATATTTAGTTACTGTCCAGGCTTTTATCTCATCTTTTGTTTTAACAGCATTTTGATAGCAGAACCATTCTGCAACACAGCTGAGTGACTCTGGGCCACACCAGGATGTGTACATGACACAGAGAAGTAGCAAAGAGATGCTGAAAGAAAAAAAAAACCTGAGATTTCCACCTTTGTCTGAAAATGGTGTAAGGGCAGACAGACCACCTAAAAAGGGTGGGGAGGAGGAAAAGGTTGAAAATGGTAACAGAAAGGGGATTCTGTGAGGCTACCACAAGGCTAAATGCATTTTCAAAATCCCTTCAAAGCAAGCATTGCAGAAGGCTCACAGTTATTAAACACTTGTCTTTAACTTGCATCCATCTCAAAACTACATCAGGAAAACACAAATGGTTCTTCCTTCAAGGAAACAGTATTTGCAGTCAATAAAACTGCAGGTAGCTCTTGATGCTTTTGAAATGAGTGTGAAAAAGCTGAGGGATAAAATTCCTTTCCAGCTGATACCAGGAGGATGGCAGAGCCAAATATTTTAGTAGAGGAAATTTGGAAATGTTGAAAAAACATAGTATCAGGGCTACAGGCAGCAAACTGAAGGGGAAGGCACAGGGGAGGAGAAGTAACCAACTCACCATCTCAAGAGATGAGGGAGGGCTGGCACAAGCCCTGAGGAGGTGTGGGTGCCTTCATCTGCCCCGTCCTGCCCCAGGCCCACGCTGAGCCAAACCTGGGAGCTGCATCTTTGTGCTGAGTCAGGGATTTGGCTCAGTGTCCAGGTTCCTGCTTCCCTCACTAACGCCCGTGGATCCTGGGCCTGAGCTGGGAAAGGACTCGAGCTGAGGATTAGCAGAGCTCAGGAGCAAAAGGCATTGGAGCTGCAGCACCCAGAGAAATGAAGCACAGGACCAAAACCCTGCCACGTTCTTTGTATAAATGCCTTCCTGCTCCAGAGAGCAACGCATGAGTAATAGTAAAAGACAACAAGAATCCCAGCCCAGTTTAGATTCCCCTCCCCTTTCCCCCGTCTACTTTCCTTTCAACTCTCTCCAGCACGTACCTCAGACTGGGGCTTGCACAGTGATGCACACAACAGACAAAACCCAGGGTGAGGGATTCTGCACAACCATGAATTCACTCCGGGGTTGCCCATCTGACACAATTTCCTCTTAGACCTCTTGATCCTCAGCTTTAAGCATCCGGGGCAGACACAGGATGCTGGTGGGTGTGAGAAAGGGCCTCGGGGATGACTAGCCTAAAGCTTTGACCCGATGGGTATGTGTGTGTGTCACCATCCAGCAGTAGTGCCAGGCTTAGGGAAGGTTCCTTTTTGGTTGGGTTTTTCCATGTTTACTCTAGTTACGGGACAACAATTACAAAAAGTGAGTAACAGAAGTGATTTTAAAGGGACAGGGTGAGGATGCTGCCTATTGTTAAGGCTGCACTTTCCACCACCGGATCCCATTTTGATTGTTTTTAACACTTCAGCCACTCTCTCTGGCATTTCCCATGATGCTGGGAAGCTTCCCAGGTTGTTCTTCTTGTTGGAAGACAGGGATTTGCAGTCACCACCCCATAGTACATAAATACATACACATCCAGATGGAGAAAATGGACTTCAGTGAGTAGAAATTCAGGCTGAGCAGTTCATTAAGTAAGTTATTTCCTAAGAAAATAAAATGGAGACTGGAAAATCATAACAGTCTTGGGTCACCAATGAGGTTCAGCAGTTTTGAATCATGAACTTGACCAACAACCAACACTGGTACCAGACCCTCCTCCTGAGGACCAGACACTAGAGAGGGGTGACACTGTACACCTCAGCCATAAGTTTCTCCATCTACCTGCTGACTTCAGAAAAGAGAAACATGGAAGACTACACTTGGGAGGGGAGGAGAAATTTCTGGATCCATCATACCTACAGTCTATCTCAACACACACCTCACTGACACATGGGTGCCCTCTCTTTCCCACAAGCCCTTTTCCAATCCATCCCATTGCCTCTTCCCAACTCCATATCTCATGGTCCTGCCATTCCTGGCCTCTTTCTTTGTCTACCCTGCTGGACTCTGGCCAAGCTCCTCCCTCTTCTTCTCCATGGTTCCAGTGAATCACAAACCTGAGGGCCTATAAAGCAAAGGCAATGGCAACAGACCAACAGCAGGCTATATCTCAACACAGCATCATCCATCTTATCTGTAACAACTCCTAGGGAAGGAGATTTCCTAACCTCCCTAGGTGGTCTTCCGACAGTTTCATGATGGTAACAAGATGTTTTCTCAGCATCCAGCCTAAATCATCCTGGCAAATTAGCAAATCAGTAAATTAAACTGCCACGGGAATCTGGGACTTTAATAACCATTATTACATGTTGGCAGACTGCTAGATTGCACAATAGGTTTTTTTTTTGTTGTTGTTGTTGCACTTAATAAATCCAATTCTTTCAACCTCTTCTCACATTTTTCAGTGTCTTCTTGTGTCTTTCTGGACACTTTCCAGTGTGTCTGTGCCCTCCTTTGAGTAGGGCACCCCAAATTGTATTTGGTGGCACTGATGGTTCTACAGTGCCATGCACCAGTCAGTCACCTCCTGTAGCTTCCAGAGGACACTCCTTTAATGTAACTCAAAACAAGATTTGTCTCTTTTGCAATAGCCTCTCACTGATGATTCCTTTGTGATCCACTAAAAATCTTCAGCCTTTTTCCTCCCAAGCCTCTCCAGCTTAAACGTGACTTAGTAAATCTGCATTTTTTTTTTTCTTTGCAAGTGAAGCACTTTGTGACTGCTTTTATCTCTTATCTGAAGGCATTCTCCAATTCCTTAAGGTCACACTGAACCCTGACCCTGTTCTCCCAAGTGCCTGCAACCCCTCCCAACCTGATGTCATCTGCAAGTTTTATAAACATACTTCCAATCTTCCAACCCTTAGCTTAAATAATGCAAGTTTCCCCCCAGAAAGTGACCTTGCTGATATATCACATGTTACTGTGCTACTTGGACCAGTGGAGAGATGGAAGTTCAAATCTTTACCAAGCTCCATTCTCTGTGAAGATATTTAGAAACCCCACATTTATCTGGTAGGCTGCAACTTCTGAAAATACAGACATGAATTAAGAACTAATTCATGTGATAAAGGTAGGATGCATTAAATTCAATAGGAAGTAACTAATGAGATTAATAAATACAAGGAGAAGGCTATTTCCCAGTGAACTCACTTTCTGGGGTCAGCCAGCTACAATTTGTCAGTCACAGGCTTAGACAACCAAAGCCATCAGATGAACCCAGGAGTGCAACCTTATCCATCCTGCCACATGGAGACAAAGATTCAGCAAATAATGAATCATCACTGATTCCTGGGATCAACACAAGAAGAGAAGTTTATCAGGGTACAGTTAATTTCAAACTGTCACTTTACTTCCATAATGCTAGAGCCACCATATATTACTTCTAAATTATTTTAACATCACAGCATGCAGAAGAGAAAAAAGATTTCTCCAAGTTAGGAATCTAAAATTATTGCATTTAAAAAATTACAGACTCCAATTTTAATAGATCACATCAAATTATTGTTTCATCTCAAGATCCCTAAACAAAGAACAAAGATGAGGACCAGGGGGGTCTCCAGCAGGATGAGCACCCACCACCCGACATGAAAAGATCTTGGGAAATTCTGGTTATAGAATTTCTATAGCTGAACAAATGCAACCCCTGAGAAAACACTCTGGAGATTTAAGAAACAGACATTTAAACCCCATTTTAACTGGAAAAACCATTTTTTCCATTATTTTCTTTTCAGTGCTTATAACCCTATAGAACGTTATTTTCCTAAACGTTTTTCAGCTGCAGCTTTTCCATGACATGCACAAGAGCCTCTCTCAGGCAAAGCTTGCTGAAGCAACAGGGGAAAGCATCTGCAACCCTACACATGTACCAACAGCATCGTGGATGCTCAGCCTCCAGAAACCAACTCACAAGAAGGACTTTTCCCCCTTCTCTTTCCAGTGTGCTCAAGCTTACTGCCCCTCATCCAGCCTGGTTGCACTGTACAAGCAGTTTCACTATTTAGGCACCAAAACATGATTTTTAAAGTGTCTGTGCATATAAATAACATTTTGAAAAATGTAACCAGTAGTTAATTCAATTCCCAAGGATCAGGGCTACTGGCAAATGGCTGAGATTGCTAAATACCTGCAGCTCCTCACCAGGTGCAAGCAACTACATTTCTATTTGCACCACCTTCCAGAAAACCATTTCTATTAACCACAAAATGGCTCTGTAATGAGAAGGCAATGAGCACCTGAAAGACTTCTGGCAACAAAAAAACATCAGCACTAAATAAAGCAGAGACAGGACATGGCAGGAGCTGCACACTTTGTGAAGGCTTTTATGGGCCAGCTCCCTGCCCAACCTACATGTGTGAATTAAGCTCTATTTATGTCTTCCACCACTTTTTTTTTTTTTTAAATGACCTTAATATAGCGCAGTTGTTATTTTGTTTCTGTTGAACTTAGCAACAGGAAACCCTGTCAGTCTTGCAGCAAACTTTCCATTCCCCTGGCACTCCTATTCCTGCACCAGAAAAGCCAGATTTCTGAAGAGGTGTTTGACGGGTTCAGGGAGGAGAAGAGCAGCGAGCACACACACACACAAAATCAAAATACCTTTAAATCATGTGAAATGGAAGCCAAATTCAATATATTTCCCTGTTTTTTTCCTCATTTGAAAAGGAAAAGGAGTGCCCTGATTTGCATTTTCTAGATACCTTTACTACCAGATACATGGTATTAGACATGAGAATAATTTTTAATAAAGGGTGAGTAAAAAATCATCACCATCTCTACACTCACACAGTAATAACAGACTTATCAGCATGAATTTTAGCTTGGAAACTTACTTGCTCTAGTCCCTGAGTAACTCACTGACCAAACAGCTAAAGAAATTAAGCCTTAACTTGTCAAAAACAAAATAAACCGGATGTTATTACAAGCTTTGGCAAGACTGTTCTGCCACCTAACAAGCTTTACTGTGGGATGAGCAAAGTTTTTTGGTGCTCCACCCTGCAACATTCACTCATCCCTGCAGTGTTTTCTCTTTTTAACAGCTTCACAATGGTACACTAACACACAAACACAGCTGCTCAGTGGCAAAGTGCATCAACACAGGCTGCCAGCAATTTAGCATTTACAAAACACTATTTTTTCAGGAAAAGAAATAATATATAAAATACAGGAGCAAATGCAAATCCAGCTAGGAAACACAGAAAAAACGACCAGCTCTTCATGAAGGAAAACGTGTATTAGAGTTGCTTAAACAAAACTTACTTTCCTGTCAAGCCCAATAATCATGTTTTTTAAAGAAATCATAGACAATCCTTATATATGGCAAAGTACAAGTAACAGAAAACAACACCAACTGATTTCTGAGCCCTGACATGATCTTTTTACATTGTTTCACCAAAATGAGGAATATGGGGCTTCCCCACACACTTGATCCTGCTACGTCTTCTCATGAGTAATTTTTCTTTTAACAAAGGCAGTAATGCTCCCAGCCATGAATGGTTTTAGACCTTGAAGTCTGTGCATCACCACCAGCAGCTACGGTTCCCTCTGCCAAAACCTCCCAGAAGGGCAGAGAGTGAGCAAGGATGGAGGGGACTCGCCAGAACCACGCACGTGGCAGGCAGGTGCAGGGATCCCAAAGGCAGCATCACCAGCCCCATGCACATTTCAGGGCATCACTTCTATCAAATTATATTCAAATCTTTGCACAGCTTTGCCTCAGGAGGAACCTTATGGGTCAGCCTCTACGTCACCGACAGAGACAACATAAATGTGGCTTAAACCAGTGGTTGGAAAATGCAAGGTCTAAAAAAGCTCACGCTATTTTTAAAAGGCTAAAAGAACATCACAGTGATAGACACCGCTCAGCTTTGCAAATGCTATGAGAAGGAAACCAGGTTAGGTGGCTGGACACAGCAGCAGAGGTGTTTTTTTTGAAATGCACAGAAAAAGACCAAGCAACAACACGTAAGAGGCACTCACCGCTTCCCTGCGGGATGCATTCTCGTCACCATCTTTCAGAAAATCCACCTCATCTTCAGTTTTCATTTCCAACTTCCCTGTGAAAACAGAGGGTTAGCACAAGCAATTTAGAAACAAACTTCTTTCAGCGTTGCTGATATTTTTCTGTTTATTTGAACCAGACTAAAAGAAAAAAAAGAAAAAAAAAGGAAAAAAAAATCCAATTCTAAAAACCCTTCAACCAGTCCATTTGACTTCCAACATCTGGTTTCATTCCTGACTTTGCTGCTTGTTTGTTACTAGTTTTAACAACCATCGTGTCTGGGACTGAAGGAAACTATGAAACAGCAGCAAGCATGGGCTAAAACTCCTGAAAACCTCAGTAATGCTGAGCACATCTGCATGTATTTGCCCATGTGTTTTCTTGGCTCCAGTTCATCTAGTTAAAGAACCAATAATTTTGCTGGTTTTCTTCTTCCCGTAACCTGAAGATAATGCAAGAAACCAGCCTTTCCTTCTCTCAACAAGTATTTCAAGTGTTGGGAAAAAAAATAAATAAATCACAAGCTTCAAAAATTCAGCCCACCTGGAGTGCCTGAAAGATGCCAACTAGGTCCCTGGACTAAGAAGGCAACCCCTTTTCTGCCGGAGCTTTCAAGGTCCCAGCTGACTTTCCCTTTCCCCATGGTCCCACCACCACAGAGGTAACAAACTTGATGTACCAGCTGCTTTCTCTGCCCAGCAAAGCTTTCATTACTCACCATTCCCTTGGGGTTCCCTTCTGTGTACCTTTTCATGGCATAAACTCAACGTCCTAATACTCTTTCAGCCCTACGCTAATGACTCTTGTGACACTCGGGATACTTTTAGAGGAGTGAAGTGATTTGACCAAAGCCACCCAGAAGGAGACTGGCTGCCTTAGGGCTAAACCCCTCTCTAATCCTGCTCCTTCTGTCATTTCTACTAAAAACAAACACTGGATGGATGACAACGCCTTCTTAAGGCTGACGTATATTTGCAGCGAGTTTACCCATTCAGGGATTTAGCAAGAGGAGCCTCCCATCTTCACGGGAAATCATCTTAACAACTGTCACCAATGGTTCACCACTAGCATTAAAGTCTACCTTTGATTTTGGAATTACTTGGCTTTGTAATGTTCTACTAATAAACTAATCCAACACCATTAAGTCAAATTGGCAGGAGGTGAGTTTGTGGGCAGACTCTCTGAAAGCAGAGTGATACAGATTTCTGTAAGCTGCATTTATTAGCAAAGCAGAGGTCACAGCTGCAATGAGATCTGCTCAGGGTCACAGTGATGGTTGAGTTCTTAGTCCACAGAACACACCAGGAAAAAAACCCAAACCTCTGGTGCACCGAGGAAGGGAGAAGCAAGTGATGTAGTGATCACTGTGCTGGTTAAGAACTGGCTGGCTGAAGACGTGCCCTCATGATAAAGTTGAAGGGGAAAATTTTTCACTCTCTGCCACTTGTTCCTAATCTTCTACTAAGAAACAGTTTCTACTAAAAAAGCACCATAATACTGTCACAAAGGTCTATGGGGCATAGAGCCCCTTATCACATGTGGGGTATTGTTAGTGACATCTGTTAACAGTGCATCCTGCTACTCTAACAGGGGAAGGAAACTGTAGTAAGTGATTTTCCATAGGGAAAATGTCACTAATTAGAGTGAGGTGAAGACTGGTAAAATTCAAAATAAGGTGACTTTCTCTTATCTGGCAATTAATGTTTTGGGTTGTGAGTTTTTTGGTTTGGTTTGGGGTTTTTTTGAGATTTTTAAGAGATACACTAGGCATGTTTCTCCCAGGAGATGAGCAAGGGAGAAGTGATTACAGTATTTGTTAATTTAAGATGCCGAACCCCAAACTGTACAACCTCACCTTGCTGGGGTTGCTTTCTGCCAAGAAGCTGCATCTACTCAGAGGTGTTCTGTCAGCATAAACACGTCATCTCTTCTCACCCAACCTGGTTACTATGGTATGATTTCATATCCTAATTGCCTGCTTTTTTAATGAGTAGCATCTATCTGCCTGACTTGCAAACCATGTGCTTGCAGAACTCATTACTCAGCTGGAATGAAATTCTGAGACTACAACTCACAGCATGAGGAGCTGCCTTAGGAAAGTTAGATTTCCCAGCTTCATTGCTTTCCTTCAGTGTTGTGGTCAGTCATGATCAGTCACTAGATATTTGTTTGGAGAAGGCAATTAGCCCTTTAAAGTCTCCGTTTTGGGGATAGACTAAAACTAAGCAGAAGCAAAGAGACAAATATATATATTCGGGAGAAGTATCACAATATAAATTAAAAAAATAAAGAGCTCAACAATATGGAGTACAGGCAACAGCAATTATCAGCCAGTTACATCTCTGGTAAATTAGCATGACAATCAAAGTCTTCTGACCACACACATTTCTGAGAAACAGCCCCATGACATACACTTCCTCTGGAAATTCTTTATTGTAATCCCTTGGAAAAAGATCTGAATTCTTCTGAACACCGACAACTCTAGCACAGCTACAAAATGCTGTGGGACAAATCCAGGCTGCAAAGCAAACTCCCCAGCACTGACACAGCAAAGAATCAGTTCATACAAAGGCCTGAAGGCTGCCACTGAGCTAGGGCACTACCCAAGGCATTGACATGAAGAATGTACACAGCAGTAATAATAATAAACAAGTAATCTATTCTCATAAATTACTGTCGTGTCAGACTTTCAGATGCTCCTAGAGAGAAATATTTCAAATAGTGTGCTTGGATTTATAGCAGTTTCTTGTCTGTGCTTTAAACTGGTATTTTAATCCTAAAATTCTTCCCGAGAAGATATTTCAGCCTGAAATTTTGCATTGTGCAGCATCCCACTGCAAATAAACAATTCTCCCCTATGGACAGGTCAGATCTTCATACTCCAAGACTTTTTAGCCCTACTATATTTGTGTACTTTAAGCCAGTAATGGGATCGCCTCCTTCTCTGCCTGCTTTCCCTACCCTAATGCTACTTATCCTACTTCAGTCATTATCTTACTGGACTGTTTACTCCTTTTTCCTTTTAAAATCTCACCTAGACCATGTCATGCTTGTAAGAATCTAAGTAGAGAGAAAAACCTGGACTCTGCAGAGGGAGCCAAGAGGACAGGAGGAGCCCTGCCAGGGACTGACTTCCAGCCACTCCCATCCCATTGAACTGTCAATCTGCCACGGCACACAAATAGGTTCTTTGGGAAAACAGCTTTCTAACCCACCTTTAAATCTGTTTATTTACCAGTGATCTCCTGATTAACGTTTACTGGTTATCTCCTGACACATAAACTTTCTAAAAAACAATGAACTCAAAGAAAAAAGGATTTGCTGGACCCACCACTGAGCCCACTCCCCTAACCCAAATCAATCTTCTCCCCTATCACAACTCTGAACAAATCACATATCTGAACAAATCCTCTGCCATCACCCTCTTCTGCATTTAAACTGAAGAAGCAACTCTCAGCATTAAAGAAGTGGAATCTCTTTATGGCTTTTCAACTTCATGATTTCTGTAATATGGAAGATTTAATTTATTTTTTTTAAATATATTTAGTTAGTTTGTTTGTTCTGTGCTGGGAAAGTAAGAGGCACAGTATTACTGTCTCTAAGCAAAGAAAAAATTAGCAACTGAAAAAGTTCAGCTGCTTCCATTTAACAGCTGCCCCAACAGGTGGAATACAAAGATCAGATTAGCTCCATGCTTCAGTAGCAAATTCACCTATGATTTAATTCCAGGCTGGAGCAAAAAAAAAACCAACAAACAACACCCCAGTTCTCTTTTATTCAATTTATCCCTTTTGTTTCCCTTTTTCGAGTTACCTGGTGATGTTTTCTATGAGTTCCTGTTGCAGGGACACCAGATGTCTACGCTGTCCCCCAAGTCCCACTGCTTTCCCCCATCACCACTCATCCATGGGAACGTGGGTACTGCTTCCCAGCTGATGGCAGCAAACAAAACTCATCATCTGAGCTCCAGTACTGCTTAAAATGCACTGGAAAACACCACCGGCTGCTCTGCCTGACAAAAAAGCTTTGCAGCCTGGAAAAGGCAGTGGGGGTAGGGCTCATTGGCTTTTTTAAATGACCTAATACTGCCAATTAGGAAGTTGCTTTGCGCAGTTCAGGACACTGGCAGCTGTTTCATGTAGACGAGGAAACAAAATCCAAGACAGCCCCCCTTGTACCCTCTGCCTGCATGAGCAGAAACAAAGGGGAGATGCAAAGGAAAAGCACTAAGCAAATAAACCCTCAGGCCTACAGGAAAGCATATAAGTTGAAGATACAGTAATCCAAATAACTCCCTCCCATTCATTCCTTTTTCCGGGAGTATTCATGAGCTAGAAATTCTTCCGTGCAAATTCATAGATGTTCTGCTCATACCTCCAGTGCCAGCCAGCAACATGCATTTGAACTGAAAGTTTTAATCATTATAACTTGAGATTTCTTCTTCTGTCAGAAGCAAAACCCCAAAAAACCCACACTTCCCCTTGAAGGCAGGCCTCCTGCCCTTCTTTTCTTTTTCTTTGGTGATGAGATGTTAGACATACACCTACAAAGAAAAAAAAAAACAACAACTAAAAAGTAGAAAACCAACTTTTTTTTCCCTACCTGTAACACGCTCTGCTCCTTGCACTGCTGGGCTGAGGTTCCTCTTCTTTGTTGAGGAACTTAAGTCCACTTCTCCATTAAGGCTGGTTCCCACATCCACTGAAGCTTGGGGCTCAAGCCCTGCTTTTTCTGCAGCTGGTAATTCATGAGAACAAGGTGTCTCTGCTGCAAAAACCACCGCATCAAAACTTTTCACCATTTTAGGAACTTGATCCAGAGAGGTGCCATCGTCTGCTGAAACCAAACTCTTTACCCCCACGTTTTCCAGTGACTCAACAACATATAAATGGCACGAACATGGTGAGATGGGCAATCCAGGTACAGGTTGGCTTTGCTTTCCATCAGGCTCAGCCAAGACCTCCTCCTGAGCTGCTTTCACAGTGGGACCAGCATTGCTCTCACCAGCTGGGCACACAGTGTCAGTGCTGGAGTCACTGTCACACGTGGGCTCTTCAGCAATGGGCTGAAGTCCTGCCCGGGGAAGCAGACTCTCCATGTCCTCCTGCTCTTCTGGATACTCTGTGATGGGGGTTATTGCCACCGGCCTTAATATTTCCTTCCCCTCACAGGCACCACCTGGAGCTCCCATTTCTGAAGAAATTTCTTCAGTTTTCTTTACTTTGGGGGTGCTGTTGCACAGGGAGATTTGCTGTTGGGTTTGACTGGGATCACGTTCTCCATTAAGTCCAGTTTCTGCACCCGGTGACTCACCTGCTGATGTGGGTCCATGCATGGTGCCTTGTCCTGCACCCACTGCCTCAGCCTCACACACTCCTTTGGTGAGGACTGTCCCTTTCAGCCCAGCATCCACATTGCTGTCGCCTGCCACAGGCTCCCCCTGACTGCAGGCAGAGGGTTTCACAACAGCAGAAAGAAGTTCCTGCGACGAAACCTGCCCAGTGTTACTTTCACAAGCCTCAGGCTCAGCTTTTCCTCCTCCAGCCTGCTGCGAGAAGCTCTGTTCTGGGGAACCCTGGTCCCCAACACGGTCCCCAGGCCAGCCAGCTCCGACAGCTACCCTGCCATGCTCCCTGCTGCGCTGCTGGGCGAGCTCTGCCAAACCTCCTGCCACTTCCTGGTTTTGTTTGGATTCTTCATTATGAACTACAGAGGGTGTGCCTATTAAATTATCCTCCGCACGGTCTGTGCCCTTGGCACACGGAGCTAATCCTGGGTCATTACCTTGCAGAGCTGCCTCCTGCCCAGGAGGTGCCCCTGCAGCAGCATCTCCCTCCAGACCCACCACCAGTCCCTCTCCTCTGGGCAGGGCAGTGGGTGGTTTCACCTCGCAGCTGAGCCCCTCCTGCTCCAGAGCACTTTCTGCCATCTCTGCTTTGGTTTGTGAAGGCTCTTTTTCTGCCAGGCATGTGCTGGTGCTGTCCGGAGGAAGCGATGCGTGCTCACATTTGCTCTCTTGAACAGTGTCTGGTTTTAAGCTGTCACCCATTTCATCTTTAACAACAGTCTGATCAGCAGAAGAGCAGCAGCTAGCAACTTCCTGCCCTCCCTCTGCAGAATGAGCGCTTCCTCCCTCTCTGCTGCTGCTGGTATCAGTTCCTGCTGGCTCCTCTTCGTGAGCTTTGCTGCCCTCCGTTGCTTTAGCTGCACTTCCAGTGATCTTACCACCTTCCTGGCAACACACAGATTCTGCACTGCTTTGGTTAGATCCACCAACAGCATAATTTTCAGGTTCAGCATCAGGGCCATCAGTTTCCACAGTATCTTCCAACAAGCTGGATTCCCCATCTGTGGTATCTGATTCCACCTGCCCTTCTCTCTCCCCACTCTTACCATGGCTATGGATTTCCAAACCAGAACCAGGTTTTGATGCACATGCAGGAATCTTCACTCTATTCATTGCAGGCAAAGCTGCCCCAACACTCTCAGTGGCATTCTGCCTTGCTGTGATATGGCCATCACCTTGGCTTTCCAAGAAGTCGCTGTTTACCTGATCAGTGTTTGAGTCCACTCCAGCCTCTTTGTTCTCTCCCACCTTGCAAAGATCAACAGAGACATCACCAGTGCCACCATCTGCATTTGGACCATCACATGCCAGCACCACTCCCACCTTTGCATCCTCTCCATCTGCATACTCAATGCTGTCAGAACCACCGAGTAAGGGTTGAACAGCACTGGCTGCCTCTTCCTTAGCTGGCAATTGCTCTTCTAGGTTTGCAGTCCTCCTTTTGCCCGCCTCAGCCATCCCATCCTCCGCTTGCTGCTGGCCTGCAGCCCTCTCAGCCACCCCTGTACAGTTCCTGCACTCCGTTTGGCCCATAAACACATCCACACCCTCCCAGGAAGCTGGGGCTTCGCCTGCAGTTTCAACCACGGTAACAGTAGTGTCAGGTGCACACCCCTCAGCAGCTTGCTCTTCCTGATGGGGCCTATCTTTACTGCACAAGCCAGCTTGATCCAAAGCAACTCCAGCAGATGTCATTCCAGCTTCCTCATTTGTATTTCCACAGGATGGAAGATTTACGGCAGCATTTGCACTCGCACACAGGGTCACTGTGCAGTCCTTCTCATCTGACACAGTCCCAGAGCCTCCAGCAGAGGTTGGCCCCTCCTCTTCCTTTTTACTCAACGTCACCGTATTTTTACTTTCACAGAAGCACTCCGGGCTCCCTGCATCCCCCAGGCTCAGCAAGTCATTTGGTACATCATCAAAAGCTCCCAAACTCCTGCTGTTGCATTTCCCCTCCTGCTCCGTTTGGTCTGAGAGCTGCACAGCGTCCAGGTGAACAAGATCAGATGGACTCTCCTGCTCTCCTTCTCTTGCCATTTCTTTGAGGCTCTGAGAGGTAGTGCCCAGGTGACCATCTGGCTCTGGTCCTTTAGCACAGGTGTCTCCAGAACCTCCCACTACAGGCTCTGTTGGCTGCCTTAAACTCTGTAACAAGACAAAAATAAATCAAGTATTACTTTGCTTTGTCACACATTTACACTGTCTCTACCATCTACAAGATCTGTATTTACACAAAGCTATTTTATGACTTCTCTACCTGATGTCACCTGGGACAGAGTTCCAACCACACTTCAGTGTATTTTAGGTGTTGTTTTGGTCCAAACCTGGCCCAATCTAGCCCAATTCCTTGCATGAAGCTGGACCATCACCAGTGTGACATCAGGTCAGCCATGCCTTTGTCCTGCCAAGTCCCTGCCGTGATGTCCTTATCCCTCTGATGACAAAGTACCCACAACCTCCTCTGGGCAATCTGTTCCCAAGCCAAACAACCTTTTTATGAAAGTGTTTTTCCTAACAGCAAGACTGAATCCCCTGAAGCTGCAGTTTGTCCCTCCATTTCCTTCTTACACCATCTGCCATGACTTCGAAGAGTTGTTGTCCTTGTAACTGTCCTTCAAGCAGCTGTAGTCGTATTTCTTGAGTGCACTTCAAGATCAGTAAACAACAGAATACAAACTATCAAATAATGTAAACATACACCAGTTTAGGCCCACAGGGCTTGAGGAAATGATGCTTAAGAGCAACTTAAGGTCCCTGCCTGCTGGCACTCCCCAGTTCTCATCAGTGTTTCTCAGTTTTCTCTGTATTGATGGAAACTCAACTTCAGACATGGGAATTGGCTGACAATGTCCAAACACTGACACTTGTCTCTTACTCCTAGGACTAAACTAATAATCTAATCTATTCCTGAGAATTTCATGCATAATTAAGTATCTGAAATTTATTTCCTAAATGGATAGAAAAATTTGAAAATGATGGCATGCTATTAAAATTAATATGTGCATTACTGCAGAGCAGCAGCAATGTACTCTCTTCCCCCCTAATCTGCATTTTCCTTCCAGAGCATCTGCTTTGTCAAGGATCCCCTCAAACTCCTACAATTTGTTACATTCAAACCTTTACACAAAAAGAATTGTCTGTTTCAGTGTTTTCTTTTTTATTCTTTTTGCTGCACATCAATGTTCACATCTTAGAAAAAGTGACTTGTTAAATAAATGAGCAACCTCCATCTTTCAGGGCACACCCCACAGAGCTCCCTTGATTTTCTGTGGCAGGCTCAGGGTTTTGAACTGTAAGATCTCAAAGGGCAGGCTGGTTTCTCAGTTGCATTCTCCACAAATACAAAACTATTTAAAACCTGTTCATTTTTGCATTTATTTGTAAAAATACTCCAAAAAATACATTCATCCCAGGAGCCTAAATTAAACAGGTCCCTGCAAATTTTAAGTGTCTAGTTTTCTGACAAACAGAGTAATAGTATTCCACATAAAAAAATCTCAGCTTAAACACTTCTTTTCTGCCTGAAAATTAAAACAGTATGTTAACTGATTCATCACAGGGAACTTCTGGGTATTGCTTATACAACTAGTGGCTAAAATCATCTCTGCTACACAATGAGGACATTGTGTTTACTCGTCTTACCACACTCTGAAGACTCCAAACAACGAGCACTTCTACCAAGTCACAAACTACTAAAGATACTCCTGGTGTTTGCCTGAATCTCCTGTTTAAAATAATCCCACCACCCAGGTCCGTTAAGTGTTGCCACCTATGCCAGAGCTCCCTGTTTCTGAGACATCCCAAACCAGATCAGCATGGGAAGCAGGCAGCACAGCATCTCCATCCATCATGCACCACCAGAGACACAGGGTTGCAGCCTTACCCACAGGCTGCAGCTTTTTTTTTTTTTTGTAAGGGCAAAACAGTATCAAACAGTGTGCCGGCTGTCTGGTGGCTGTAACTCTGCAGCAGAGCATGAAGACAGTGCTGCTGGTTCCAAGCCAGGATGGACAGACACAGACAACACTGCCAGGATGGACAGACACAGACAACAGTGACACTTGCTTGGGAACAAGAGAGTTTTTCACAAGCAGGGACCACGACAGCCCCAGAATCCTCACGGTGAAGTCATTCTGCTGAAAGCCTGAAAAATAGAGCAGTCGCTCCAAAGGAAGCCAAATGGCTTTTAACTGACCCAAAATGAACTTAAATGAAATAATTACAGGGCTGCTTTCCAAATTCAAATCAGATTAGATGAGAAGTAAAACAGTGCTGGAAAGAAAAAGTCTAAACATAGCCTTTTCTGATTTCATTGTCAGGCAAAATGTACCCATCTGGCATTTGCATGAGCAAACAAGAGAGGAGCTGGATATTGATGCCATGCTTTCATGTCTTCTGATGGAAAGGAGAAACTATTTCACAGTTAATCTGTATTTGCCACTCATACCAGCAGTTCCTGTTGAGATGGGGAGTAATTAACATCTCAGGTGCCCAGAGAAGGGTGAAAAGGCTCAGGGTGGCCCATACCTCTGATTGTCCCCCCAGCCCACTGCTTGCAGGCAATTATTTTTCCCTTAGTTAAAGAAACAAAAATAGGCTGTTATTTTGTTCCCACAACTCAGCTAATACATCCACATGAAAGAACAGGTGATGCCAGCTGTGCAAGACATGTGGATATATCAGAGATGTGGCACAGAAGTGTGCTGTGGTATTTCCTTCCTCTCCCAACCAAGCCCCTGTGGCACCTTTTTTAAAGCAGTGAGGAAGCTCCTTCAAAGCTCCATGGTTCCTGCAGCATCTGCAGGACACTGTGGGATCCAAGAGGAACACAGTGAGGGGACCATTATGGACAAGCAACCTGCATGACCAGGGCAGGCTTTTCCTCCAAGCCCTACAAACAGGCGCTAAGTAAATGGTTGTTTTTCCATCAGCTGTCCCAGAGACTCTCCCCTCAGTCTCCTCCTCTCTGACCCTGAACTTGCCACCTGAACACAGAGATACCCACTGGAAGCAGCATCCACAGCCCCAGTCTCACTCCAGAGCTTGTCTTATGCTGCCTGGTAGATACCAGACACCTGGGAAGGGCAAGTCCACTTCCAGGGAAGTTTTCCTGTCCAGCCAAGCAGATCTCAAGCTAATGGAGAAGGCAGGAGCAGAGAGGGCCCACAAGGCCAAGCAGAGCCAGCGCTGCACCTTCTCTTCTGAGAGAAAATTTGCAGCCAAACACAGCTCTGTCAGACCTCCCTGTGCCTTAACATGAAGAAAACAGGCAGGTGCCCACCTACATGTCTGCTAATGACATCCAGCGATAACACTGAGATAAACACATCCCTGAAGGCTGCCTACCTGGGGAACTCCTCCCCGGGCTGCTGGTGAGGCAGCAACCAGGCAGCTCCGCTTCTCTTTCATCACCTCAGCCTTTTCCTTACCGTGTGCTGGTGGCTCTGCATGTGCATCTGAAGGTGCTGTATGTCACTCTCCAAGCTGGCTGTTTCCCCTTCCCTGGCTTCAGCTGTCAGCATGTAAACATCGAGCCCACGGTGGTGCTTGATGCTGTAGTCTCCCGAGTGCACGGTGTGAGACAAGGTGCTCCAGGAGTCCGGTTCCCTGGCTTCCTCTCTGCAATGACAGAAGCAGGGGTTGATGTGCAGGTGAGGAGGGATGCTGCACTGAGGACACACACACTGTTCTTCACTCTGGACAGTGATCTAATCAATAGCCCGAGTGAAACTGAGCACCGGCTCCAGGGCCAGACAAACAAATACATATGCACGCTTCTCAGTCTTGAAAACTAATGTGAGTGAGGGTAAATGCCAGCCACAAGCTTTATTTCAGGTCATTTGTAGCTGGAGAGACCCGATTCTTTTCCCGCAGACTATGAGAGACAAGCAGCAAAGGGCACAACAACTGTTTTCTAAAATGGAATTTGTTGCAGGTGAAAATCACCAAAACAGACACCTGAAAGAACTGCAGAGGGACAAGTTAGAGGGAATGAGGATTATCTTGATACAGATGCTACAACTTGTGCACTGAAACCAGCAGGCTGCTTCACAAACACCCAACAGTCAGCAAATTGTAGAAGTATTTTCACTACTGAAATGAATTTCACTTGCTCTGTGAAAACTGCTTCTGTGCAAGATGTTCTCAGTGTTGTGAGAAAGCTGTCATCCTGCAGCCATACTGTGGATTTTCTTTTAACCAAAAGGAAAGACAGACAGATGGACAGAGGGACAGACATAAAGATGATGTAAACAGAACGAAAAAATATATTCACAGCAGTCATTTGCCAGGTCTCACTGAGACACACACAGGTCACATTGCTCCTTTACGGGGGTAAGGAACCATTCATCTTATCAAGGTGTTCCTCTAAAGTTTTATGTTTATAGATTTCATTCTGAAACAGAACTCATCCTACCAGGAAAGCCAAAATCGATTTGAATTGTCCTGGGACATAGCAGCTTGCATAGCACTGTAACATCCAGGAGAGATGTGGGCCAAGCAGGAACACTATGGGAAGGGGGGATTAAACTGACCTACTCAGGGGTGTGAGAAATGGAAAGTTCTTTTTTGCTTCCATTAGGGCTGCATCTGCCAAGAGCCAGCCCCAGCTGCAGGCATGTCCCTGCCCTGTCATGAAGACCAACCAGTCCCTGTCACAACAGGCATGCCCAGATTTCCCTTTGCAGCAGAGCTACAAACTTCCCCAGGAGGAAAAGAGATGTGATTGTGTGTCAACAATTAGGAATTCAAGGTACATAGACAGCAAATGCATACCATCAAACAGGTAAAAGTACACATACATTTCAGCATCTTTGCCAATTGCTTTCTTACTTTAAAAGCAGCAAACTTTTCTAAGAGACAAGCACCCATCTAGGAAAGCACAGAGCTACCTCCCTGGGAAGCCATGCAATTTCAAAAGTAAAATCACGATGAGCAAATAATACCATGACTGGCAACAGGAAGGGGCAGAACAGGGTGGGGAACAAGTCAGACAGTTCATCACACAGCACAGAAACCTGTGCAGACCACAGTGGTGGCAATGGCTGTCCCCTCTTCACCCTGGTACAACCGCTTGCCCCCTCCCGTGATTCATTTTGGGCTAAATCTGCAAAGAAATTCAGACAAAGCAAAACTATGTTTTCTGTCCGTTCACCACCATTTAACTCAACTGACTGCAGTGGAATTAGTCTTGATTTAAACAGAATCAATATTTCCACAGAGAAACAGAAGGAAGTGTTCAGTTTTTGATAGCGATTAGTATAAACCCATGGAGGCACTGAAATCAACTGAGCCATTGCAAGTGGCTAAATAAGTGACCTTCCTTTATCAAGGAAACACAGACACTTCTGTCTAGAGTATTTTTCTTTTCAGCTGTCATATATGAGAAATCACTGTACCCAGGGCCACTCTCTCAGTACAAGACAGTCAGCACAAAACCTGTATTCACCCACTCATGGGGACAATATCACCAGGATCAAAGAACCACTCCAGAGTCTGCCCCACTTTATCATCAGCTTCAAGTACGATTACAAGCATCTTCAAATCAGTACCCACAAAGCTGCCTGCATAACTCGAGCCTTAAAGGGCTCTTGGGTGACTTGAAAAGCCTCAAAAACTGGAGCAAGATGACATCAAGCATGGTCCCCATAAACACTGTGAGCACACCCACCCCACACTGCTATCAGCCACCATCACACAACCCAGAGAGACCAAATAATAATTTCTGCTTACAAAGACAGCCATTTCTTTCCATATTCAAGCTGCCAACCTGTGTTACACTCTATAAAAGGCTTAAAACCTTTTTTAAAAAAACCAAGATTTTTCTCACATCCAGGCAACTACCAACAATTCCAAGCTCTCACTTTTTGTAGCAGTCACCTACATTGCACAAAATTAAGCAGTTAAGTAGTAAATGGCTCAGCCTATTGAAACTTTGAAATCACTCCTTTCATTGACTGCAGCAGGCAGGAAAAATGGGTATTCACATTAACCTTTTTGCACACTTGTATTCCTGTTGCTCAGATTCAATAATTTCCAAAAACACGTAGATCACACTACAAGATGCTCCTACACATTTGTCCTCACACACAGAGCTGAACTGTTTGTGTCTCTCCTGCATGTCTCACTGCAAACCATGGGTTTTATTGAGAAATGATAAAAATACATTTTCTTAAAAAAAAAATAATAATTTGCAGTCATGTAGTTTGTATTCTCTGTTTGTCAAAGATGCTTCTTACAGTACAGATTAGAAATTTCAGGAGTAACTGTATACAAGTGTATACAAGTGAAACCCAAGCTGGTCTACTAGGAGGAAAAAAACCCATCTGTTTCCACTCAGTGCAAAAATTCTGTATGCCAGCAAAAAGGAAAATTTGTCTTTAACCATCTGTCTTTAAATGAGTTTTAACCATCCTGGGTCATTTTTTTTTTAAATCATACCTTTTCAACATCTTCCCATCAAAATATGTAACAGATAACACTGCACTGAAAATTTCATTGGCATAATTGGGAAGATAAGTGAGAAAGTGAAAGGAAAAAAAAAAAAAAAAAACCAAAAAACAGCTCTGCTTGCCTTAAAAAGTTGCAGAAATGGAGTTTGGTGGCAAGGATTTGAAATTTGGTGGTGCCAGTGCTCCTGGCAAACGTGTTTTCTGGTAAAAGAGATAAAGGGTATTGAATGGAAGGGAGAGGAAGAGGAGGAGGAAAAGATGAGAAGAGGAACAAAAAAGCCTCTATGTGTTAAGCAGAATCTCATCTTAGCAAGACTTATCCATGTTTTACAAATGGGCAAGGAAGGTGGTGTAGGAACTCAAGGTGTTATTTCCTGGGGATATCCCCTCCAGATTTCTGAGCTGAACTTCAGCTGAAACAAAATAAACTCAGTAGTGTTGCCAGCTCTTATGATCTTACTGGGAAGCCCAACAACAGCTGCCAGTTTATTCTAAAAGCATCAGCCTCTAGATTCATGTGATATAAAAAAACCCCAAAACCAAACCACAACAAAACCTAGCCTTTCTCTCTCTTCAATTAAATAAAGCTCCTACTACTATGGTTGCAGTGAAAAGCTAGGGAATGCTAGAATTTAGATATTCTTAACTGTAAGACAAATACAATTTAAACTGATTAAACCTTATTAAAATTCGAATTATTACTGTTGCTGTATTATCACACTGAAAATGTTAGATCAGAGAGACTGGGGATCAAAGAAGGAAGGTGCCTCCCAGGACAGGATGCTTGACTTGGTGGAAATTGCACAACACAGCCATAGCATGGGCAATTTCAATCAAGCCCATAATGCCTCCTGTCAAAACTCAGCACCCAGACTTAATGCAGTCATCAGCTTCTAAACCAAAACCAGAAATTTGACAAAGCAGAACACTTGCAGAAGTGTTGGGTTAAGAGAGGCTTTTTGTAACTATGATCAGCTTCACCCCCACAATCTTTACTGGTATACAAAGCACTAATGCACACAAATACTTTCTTGCACCTACTTGATTTTGGCAACCATCAATATGTTTTGTATATGAGACTTGGAAAACACCACTATGTGCTATAATGGGTTAAAAGCAAATGAGCTGTTCATAAATTCAAAAACTGATTCACAAACACAGTGTTTGTATTTCAGGAGTTTCCAAGTGTTCCAAAAACCCCAGGAAAGTTGAAAAAATCTATTTCTTATATCAGAAAATTTTATAGAGCACCAATTTGAATACTTTTGATGCTGAAGGAAAGAGTTAAAGTTCACCAGATGCAGAATTTATGACTAACCCCTGAGAGTGCTTCACACAAACGTGAGCTGCAGTCGGTTCAGGCACTAAATTGAATGCAGAATTGCATAATCTGCCCTTCAATATCAGATTAAATGTTTAACAATTGGATTCAAACTATTTAATGCTATCTTCTCAGTCCAGTGATCAACACCCTATCCAGGGAAATGCTGCCTTGGTCCTTTAAAACCTGTTTGCAGATGCACATAACATGAGAGAGGACATCCAGCATTTCTTAACACTGCACTCCTAAGCCCAAGCATTTCTTAGGCTTCAGTGTTGATTATACATTTAAAAAACAAAATACAGCTACAAACTGTCATCAGCTATATCTGCCAAAAATGTATGATGTACTTTCCATAAGAATAACTGTTAACAATTGCATTTTTCCATTTGTTTTATTTTCACAATCTTAACTAGCAAGAAAGACACCCTAGCAAGATATGGAGCCATAGGTCCAACACAGAGCTTGAGTCACATCAGCAAACAAAAGCAATGTAAGGTGAATCAATGTAATGCACTGAGAGTGAAAACAGATGCCACCCGTTGCATTTTAAATACAAAAGCACAGTCATGGAAACTACTTCACTAAATAATGTTTTCTTTACAACTAAACCCACCATCTTAGATCAGGACCAGTGATACAGAAGGACTTGCCTCTGCAGAACACCCCTGCATGCTGCTGCAAGCAAACATGACCACAGACTCTGTGACACAACCCAAAGATGAAGCCATCACTTTAGCTGCCTCTGACACAGCAGCTTACAAAGTCTTCTTCTAGAATAATCTGTTCAACCTTCCATCTTCATTACAAATGCCCCTATCTCAAGCAGATCTTCTCCAAGGACCAAATACGAGTGTCCTAAGCTGGGTATTCAGCTAACCCTTGCCTGAGGAAAAAAACCCCAGCAGTTATGGGAAATTATTTATCCCCATTTTCTAAATTTATCCTGAAATGTCTATGAAAATCACTTAACAACCAAACAAGACTGTTTAGGGCTTATAGCCCCTCTGATTTTTGGGTTCATCTTTGGATCAGGATTGCTAGGGGGGAGAATAATTTTTTTCTCATATCTTACCAAATCTTCTCAAATCTTCTTTCTCCTCTTCACTTGCCTGTTTATATGACCATCACCTCCCAGGATGTCCAGTTTGCAAGTGAGATAACAGAGACAGTAAAAAACTGTTTCTACTACACAGTCAAAGCCTCATCTCTCTCTTCTGTATCCAGGGGTAGATATAGACAAAGGAAACAACAAAGGAAAAGAGGAAGCCAATGAATGAAAATGCATGTCTTAGTAATGATATGTGAGGATTAGGAAAGTAGTAAAAGCTGGAGCATGCAGTGGACGAGTAGGTGGAGAAAAATACAAACTCTTTCTGCTCCATCATGTTCACACCTGGTTCCCTCGTTCTTCCACTGCCTCTGCATCTCTGCTGTGGCCAGAAGAAACACACAGCACCTCAGCATCTTTCTAATCAGGATGACTGATCAATTAAACAATGGTATTTCAAACAATAATCCTTAAATTCAGCAACTGACATCATCCAAACCAGACCTTGTTGGATCACAGCTTCTCCCATGTTTTTGTAGCTGAGCAGCATCCTCACAGCACATCCATCTCTCATTGGGTCCTCTCTCACTGCCCTTCTAATGTCTTTGCATCCCCTTTCAAATATTCATCTTGTGCCAGCACTTACAAAGTCAACCATTCTCTCCTGACAAATCATAGCAAGCCATACCCTAAACCTACTGTCCAGCACCCAGCATAGCATCTGTTGCTTATTTCAGGGTGGAAGAACAGACAGAAAACTTAAGCTTTATCCTAACGTTGCAGTGCTCTCCACACCAGTGCTGGTGTAACCAAGGGAAGGCCCAGAGCCTTGCATGCTTAGGTCCCAGCTCACAGTAAGGGCAAGGGTGCACACAGGAAAGGGGGGCTCAGCCTATATGTCCTCAGAGGCACAAGAGCCATGTTTACATACAGCTGTCACGAGCTGGCACTGAATTCACAGCAGTCAGCAATGTTTTCAGCTTCAAGAAACTACTTTGGGAGGCATCTGCACCACAGATTGCTGTTTGACTATGCAAAAACTAAATTTAATGGAACAACTTAACACCAAAATTGCATTTAAAATGTCCATGTTTAACTGTCGTCCTGATTTTCCAGGGGTACTGTAAGATATGCTTGATTTTAAGGCCTCGCTTAAAGTCTCTGCTGAACATGAAATCAATGGTTCAGAAATTAAACATATGCTTAAAAGACTTGGTAAATTAGGGTGCAAAGAAATGATGTACCAGGAAAATCCTCTTGCTACTCTGGCTCAGAAAAGTCTATTCACTTATAAAAGTAAAGTTATTGAAAAAGCTTCCTCAATTGAGAGGCACCAGAGATTACAACAAAGACTTCACCAATTACTTATGTAAAATCAGAACAATAGCAAGTGATAGTCATGGATTACACAGCATTCATAAAACCCAAGTTATTTCTCATGTGTGTTAATCAAATCAGTTTAAATTTGGAAATACAGACTTGTACTGACTTCCAGTTCCACATGCTGAACCACCTGGTTGTTACCAGGAGATTTGAAGGAAGAACAATCCCAGAGCTGTGCAGAAGTGCTTCAATAGCAATAAGCAAGTAGAGAAACCAGCAAAAGCAAGACTAATGTTATAGTAAAAAATGGGAGACTTATAACTCTGGAAAGTCTTTGTTTGCAGGGAACAGAAAAATGCAAGAGATCTTTTTATGGGTTTTACTTTTCTCTTACTCTCCTCTTCAGGGGACCCAAGTCTCAGGTGTAAAGCAATGAGAAACACTTGTCTTCACATAAAAAAATATTATGCTTAAGGGTTACTAAACAGAACTCTGCTCTGCAGAAATGAAATTAGAAATAAATTCAGCGTTTCTGTGTTTTACAAAGCGCCACTTCCAGCTTCCCTGAAATTCTTTTTTAGAAATTCTACTTCTTGGAGACATTTTCCTTGCCTGACTTACAAGGCACTGAAGAACATGGACCGGGCAGGCAGATTATATTACTACCACGAACTGTTTCAGAAAGCATCAACTACTGCAAACTGCAGCTGTCTTGCTGCAGAAGCCAAGTTCCTGACAGGCAGCATCCTACCCTCCTTTAATCAACTCTGCTGCCTCTTCAGAGCCAGGCTCCTGCCAACGCCCTGCAGCCAGCATTGCCCAGTGTAAACACGGGGATGTAACAGCCTTGAAAGAAGGACCTTTTGCTTTGGAATTTGCTCCCACCAGATTCAGAAAGTGTTGAGGCTCAGAGAGGGCTATGCAACTTGCCTGGATTCTGAAGTTTTGTATTGTAAGTCAAGATCGTGTATTTAAACTGTATTTACAATTTGTATTCCCATTTTTATTTTTTTAAAAAGCAAACTATTTACAAGGCTGCTAGCAAGCGAACATGAATGTTCCTAAAGACTGTTCCTTACCTTATTATTTTATTTTCTTAAAAAACTCCTGCCTTTATGTACTATACTATTTCATTTGCACCACAGGACGATGTTGACTGTGGAGTTTTGATCTCAAAGATAAACCAAAGAACCCTCAGCAATAATACACAACTGATGAATAAACACTGTTACTGGCATCCTGCTCTCCACCTTCATTGACGTATGTGTGCTCTACCATAGCTCCCAAGTTTGGTCTCAAAAGAAGCAGCACAAGCACCTTTTCTGCAAAAGGATGCAAAAGCCACAGCACAAGCTCAAGACCAGATAAAGAAATACTTCAGGGGTTGCAAATTTAAAATTGGAAGTGCCTTTCACTTTGTTACATAAAGAACTGCAACAGTTGAAAAGGGAAAGTTCATCTGATAAACAGAAACTCAAAATGTCACCAGTGTAATTAGTTTTTGAGAAAAATATTTACACTGCAGCTGAATCAAGCTGCTGCACAGCCTAAGCCTGGCAAAAACTGCAACAGAGAAGGTTTTGTGTCTGCTTTTTAATTATTGTATCCTAATTACAGCAGCATTTCATCCCTTCTCAGTATTGCCTGGGAGAATCATTGTAAAATGCAGAGTCCTGCAAATTAGCAAGCAAGTGAACAGTAAGTTCCCCCCAAGGATAATGCATCACAAACCACACTGCATTCCTTTATTTGGTGAAGTGCAGTTTAATTACTTGTAAAAATAATGACTCCTTTGTACAGGCTCTTGCTAACATGCATTGCTGCTCTGCATTTTGCTGAGCAGTAGGAGCTGTGTGCCAAAGTTGTGTGCATGGATTATCCACTGTGCACATAAAGAGTGCAGACAAGAGGCTGCACACTACTTGTTGTGTTTTGATAGCCCCTAAATGATATATATCCTCTCCATGGAACTGGGCTGCTTTTCTCTATTTTGAAATATTTCTCCTCTCAATAGGGATTTTCAAGTTTCAATCCCATTCTCATTGCAGAAAGTGCTAATGAAACAAAAAATGTCTGCTGGGAAATCAGGTGGTGTCCACTTGTTCTGCAGCCACCACCCTTCTGTGTTGAAGGCTTTGGTGGCCTCCATGGCACACAGAGCTCCCACTGCTCCCAAACTCATAGCACAGTGCTTCACCACTGTCTCATACACCAAAAAAGAGCTCCATGACTTCCAACATCCATATATTTCTGTTGGCAGGGCCCCATGAGGATAACAAAGGTTTCAGAGTCCCAGGATACATGGCATGGCTGTCAGCGTTTACACATTTTATTTCCACTCAACAGTCCAAGAGGAAAACTAACACTAATGAACAACTTTAGGATATACCAAGAATAGGATCTGGGATCTTGATGGTAATGTTACTGAAGTTCTAGTGTCTTATTTTCAAAGATGAACCTTAAAGGCCATCAGAGAATATCTTTGGGTTACTCCTGCACCTTTCTCCCTCACTGTCACTTTGCATGGGGTTGACACAATTGTTCAAGATGAAATCAATGTAATCATCACAGCACCTTAGGAATATTTTAAGCCCCTTGTCTTTATTACCCTCAGCTTTTAATGTTTAATCTCCAAACATCTGCTATTCAAAAATAACTTGTCATCTTCTGAAGGATTCCTTGGAAAACACTGCAGTAAATACTGATGCCACTAGTTACTTGTAGACGTCTCAAAGATCTGTCTGACTCTCACAACCATTCAAAAGAGAACAGTTTCTGTTGTTAAATACTTGCATTAATTGTTACCTAAATGTTCACCTATACTGGTAAGGTACCCATTGTCTGTGTGGGGCTGCCTTATTTCAATACACTTTCATTTAACCAAAAACCTCCACATCTAGGAAGAACAAATGCAACAGTCAACCACCACAAGGAAGCCTGCCAGCTCCCCTTTTTGGGCAGCTGCACATGTTTGAAGAAACACTTTTTCACTTGTGTTTGCATAAGGTTTCTCTTAATTGGTTGATATTGCAGGGACTCAGTTGGGTCTTGAAGGAACAGCTGGCAGCAGAACACTGGTGCAACAGGCAAGGAGAACACAAGAATATTATTGCATTTCCCCTAAACCCTAAAGACCTGCCCCCATTATTGCTAGTAAGAAAGATAAAAGCAAAATTATACCAAAATTGCCTTTAAGGGTAAAATACAACTCTCAGACAGTATTCAGTAATAACGTACAACAGAGGCAAGCATGACACCGAATGGAAAGCTAGCAGAGGAACCATCAAATCATCCTTACTCTGTCAAAAGTTGGTGCAGCTTCTGGTAGCCCCTCTCCAAGGCCAAACTCACAGGTGTTGCCCCTTCGTTGTTGTGGATGCTGAGAGCTCCTCTTCCACCTGGCTGCTGGAGCAGAAACCACGTCAGCCTCAGCAGACCCAACCTCACTGCAAAATGCATCAGTGTCTCCCGAGGGATGTTCTCTGGGAAAAAAAAAAAAAAAAAGGAAAAAACAAAATAAAAGAAACGGGAACTTGTAGGCTGTGGGTTCAGTGAATGCCATATCCCCACCTCCCAGCCACACCACACACAAAGGCTGGCATGGAAGTGACATGGACTGAAAGCTGAGGAATCTGCCCCTCCTGGGAAAATACACTGGCTGCCACTATTCAGGAGACAGCAGTATTTTAAAGCAAGGGACATGCTATGGTGGGTACAGGAAGGGTTCATGACATTTTCCCTGAGACTGACCTCAGAAGTCAATGTGAAAACCCCACCATTTCACAGGCAGTCATGGCAACCACCAAGTTGAAACACTTCCAAACAGAACCTGGAATGCTCAGGTGGGTTTTTCTAGATGTCCAAGCCTCCTCCCCACACACCCAGGACCGGGTTTTGTTATTTAAAGGTACAGTGATTTGTCCCAAGGCATGAAAAAAAAATGAACTGCATTTGAAGCACAAATCTAAAGCAGATACAAAAGAGCACAGGTTCATCTCTTGTGTAGACAAAAGTGATGAATTTCCTTTCCTGGTTTGATTATGCCTCAGACCAGCTTTTCCCAGCTTTACTCGGTAGCTCTATAATTCTGAGTAGCAGCATTTATAAACTAGCAATTTCCACTGCTGCTTTTTATGTTTATGTTTAATAACCATGACCTTCTAATTTGTTAAAAGTCCCTCTTAAGACTAAGCTTTCACCTCAGAAAAATATCCCCCTGCTCTGAAAGCTGCAGACCTAGAATGATGCTCTGGAAATCTTCAACCAGAAATGAGCTCCAGATGCACTGCTGAAATACAGTATTTGCAGATCAAAGCTTTTTATTTCTGTATGAAGGACTGAAAAACCTGTGAGAAAAAAAAAATTCTTCTTTTAATTAATAAAGGATTTCTGTATTGACTGGCAGCAACAACAACAAAAAAGCACCAGCTGGGTCTCAGTAAAGTATGCCAATGAGCACACTAACTAGAATAACTTTAATATCATAGCACTGATATATTGGGTTATTAATTTGGTTGTCAGCCAAATCTACACAGCAGGTTCAAAAATGCAAGTGCATAATGGCTTTAGGACTTGGGTATTTTTTCCTCAGGTATGCCACAAGAGAAATTACTTCTTCAAAGTGCTGTTGTTTTTCTTGCTTCCTTACTTTCTTAAGGGACTTCATTAAGACCTTTGATGAAAAACAAAGTAAAAATGTGAAGCTCTCCCAGTCCTAACACAATTTTTTCCCAACTTTTTTGGATCAACTCCTGAAAAACTAATCTGTATTCAAGAACCAAAAGCTTTCTGGCAGCATCTCTCTTCCAAAGTAGTCCAAATTAGGTCTCTGGGCTACAAACCAACCCTTTCCCCTCAACCTCCTCTTGATTGCCATAAAGCAAAACCATGATGTCCTGAATACATGTGCATGGTCTGAATGGAGGTTCCTGCTGATCAGAGAAAAAAGGAAGAGCTGAGCTCACTTAGGGACTTGCTCTCAGCCTGTGGGAGAGCAATGGAAAGGATTTTGGTACAAAGTGTTATGGAGTGTAACACATTAGAAATAACCAATGCAACAAGGTACTTAATCACCAGTTGTCACGATGTTAGAATGAGAGAGCCATGAAAAATAATACGTCATATGGACAGACATAAAGGAAAAGCTACTGAGAAGGCTGTAAAGAAGAGGAAGTGTCGATACGTTTGGGACTTAACAAGAGTGAAAACAGATGCCTAAGGTTTCATTCAACTTGCACAACACTCCTTCACTACCTGTGCTAACACACTGGTGGAGTCAGCAAGAATAAAACAGAAGCACTTCTGTTATAGCAAACTACTTCCATAAAAAAATAAATTAAAAAAAAAAAAAATTTGCATTGGTCTGAATACATCTGTTCTAGCACAGGATCTCCCATTACCCCTACTTTGTTGAAAGAAAAAACCCATCTTCTTCACTAAAATGGGCAGTGTCGCACCAATATTGAGCAGTGAAGAGCTGTAAAACACAAGCACAGGGCCCTGGATGAAAATATTTCCTCCTCCTTCAGCTGAGTCTTACAGTTACCTCAAAGCACCTCACCTAACACCAACTAGCTCATGTTGGTTACAGCAGTAAACACAGAAAACGTGCAAGATGCAGGCAAACATCATCCTGTCCTTGATCCAACTGGGTGCTCCTCTCTCTCTCATCTTTCCATAGATGAAATTCCCCCTTTCCCAATTTCCCATCTGATCTAATCTGTTCTTGAGACAACTTCTAAGAATTCCACCTTTTGCTCATTGTTTTAAAACTATGTTCTTTATCACCCAATTAGTGGACACGGGAATCCCAGCGTTTGGGTGGAAATCTCTCCAGACACAACTGAACTCAACATGGACCTTCCCTCCTGCCTTTGAGTAAGAGGAACGTGCACAGATCAGTACAAGAAGACATGGCACGCTGCCATCCAGAACATATTAAGCATACAAGCTCACTATCCAGGCCTACTTGGAAAGATCTGCCTAAAATATAAGCTGGCATGAGGCCACCCTAACAGATGGGCACAGATGATGGCAGCAAAGAGACAAAGTACCATACACACAACAACTGCAGAGGCCCCAGGCATTGGCTTTAGAAGGTTTTGGAGTGTGCAAAACTTGCATGGCTAAGTTAAAAGGCGTGTGCCATCTGTGGGCTGGATTAACCACTGGTTTATAATGAGAAATACATCTGTTCTAGCACAGGATCTCCCATTACCCCTACTTTGTTGAAAGAAAAAACCCATCTTCTTCACTAAAATGGGCAGTGTCGCACCAATATTGAGCAGTGAAGAGCTGTAAAACACAAGCACAGGGCCCTGGATGAAAATATTTCCTCCTCCTTCAGCTGAGTCTTACAGTTACCTCAAAGCACCTCACCTAACACCAACTAGCTCATGTTGGTTACAGCAGTAAACACAGAAAACGTGCAAGATGCAGGCAAACATCATCCTGTCCTTGATCCAACTGGGTGCTCCTCTCTCTCTCATCTTTCCATAGATGAAATTCCCCCTTTCCCAATTTCCCATCTGATCTAATCTGTTCTTGAGACAACTTCTAAGAATTCCACCTTTTGCTCATTGTTTTAAAACTATGTTCTTTATCACCCAATTAGTGGACACGGGAATCCCAGCGTTTGGGTGGAAATCTCTCCAGACACAACTGAACTCAACATGGACCTTCCCTCCTGCCTTTGAGTAAGAGGAACGTGCACAGATCAGTACAAGAAGACATGGCACGCTGCCATCCAGAACATATTAAGCATACAAGCTCACTATCCAGGCCTACTTGGAAAGATCTGCCTAAAATATAAGCTGGCATGAGGCCACCCTAACAGATGGGCACAGATGATGGCAGCAAAGAGACAAAGTACCATACACACAACAACTGCAGAGGCCCCAGGCATTGGCTTTAGAAGGTTTTGGAGTGTGCAAAACTTGCATGGCTAAGTTAAAAGGCGTGTGCCATCTGTGGGCTGGATTAACCACTGGTTTATAATGAGAAATACATCTGTTGGTGTAGGATGGTGCTCAGAACAAGAGGAGAGCTGGTGTGCATTATGTAAGGGAGTGGTTTTGGATGGGAAGGGAAGGAAATCAGATAGATCCTTCCAGTCTTTGTATCTCTGAAGGAATGAAACTTGAAGCACAAAATGTTGGAAATCCAGCCAATGATTTGAAAGTCTTCTCGTGGTGCAAAATGTCTGTCCCAGGCATGGAAAAATGAAACAGATTTTAACTTGCAATAGCCAGAGTGCTCCTTCTCCTGCCACATACCAAGCATGAGGTCCTCATCTTAAAATGGCCATCCTTTGAATGGCAACAAAAAAGCTTCCTATAACTAGGGAATTGTGGAAATACAAGACACATGATACTGGAAAGGCCAAGGTTGTTTTGTTCCTCTCTCATTTCCTAGTAATAGGCAAGAGCTGAAACATATGATTATTGTCCCATAATGGCAGGGCACTCTAATCCAGCTGGCAAAACATGAGACTTTAGATACATTATTTTTGTGGTTTTTTGCAGCTCTGACACATGAACAGACAGTTTATCTGGTAACTAAGGACAAATTTCCATAGAGGACTGTCAAATGTACTCTGCTAACAGGACAGGATTAAGGTTTAAGGTGCTATTAGGACAAAACAAGCAATGACTGAAAGAAAAAAAATATATTTGGGTATGCCACATCCAAGGACACGCAAACTTTTCTCTAAGTAAGAACTTGCATTTTACTCTTGATTAAATAAGAGAATGAAAATACTTTTTTTTCAACACTGCTTTTTAAAATTGCTCTTTATATAGAGTAGCCCACACTTAACTGCTTGTTTATTCTCCATGCCCTCATCAAGAAAAAGCCATGGACCAGTTAGCATCCCTTGCCAACCTCTCTATCACAGTGATCTTTGCATGATTCTCACCCCAAATCCCATATACTCAGCAATTTTGAAATCTAACATCAAATCTGGCCTCAAATTTCATGTTTTTTTTGATGGAAGTATTCTCAATGCTGAGATCAAACACTGAGAAGCATCAGGAGCAAAAAACAGCACAAAGTGACCACTTAAACATGAAGTCCTAGAGGAAGGCTCCAGCAAAAAACAGAACTGAAGAAAGGTCAAGGCAAAGATGTTGTGTTTGGAGTTATGAGTTCAGTTAATTAAAAGATGTGTGGGTAATCCTTTTCTAATCTTACAAACCAGAAATATTTCGAAGCACACCAAAGGAACTTCATGTTCCTATTGCCACTAATATCAAAGGCAACAGAAACTTTTCCATGCCAATGATTTCTCAGCCACAGACTGAGGAGGCACATCTGAGTACTCAGCAGCACATTCCAGATGCTGCCTGAACAAGAATCATTTTCTGCTTCCCATCTTCCCCTGCAAAAGGTATTAAATTTAGCTATGGAAAAGATTTTTTTACATCTTAAAAAGAACTAGAGCTGATCTACAGATTTGAGCTGTTGGCACAGAAAATACCACCACAGTCCATTATCAGAAGGCAGAAAATGTGGTGAACAACAGGCTAGAAAAGGATATGAAACCCAACAAAAATGAGTATCTGTAACTATTACACTGAAAAGGTTCTGTGAAACTAGATCAAGAGGGTAGCTGATGAATAGACAGAAGTTTTAGGTATGAAAAACACCATCAGTTGCTTAACTTTAACAATCTTCCCATGGAAAAAAATGTTGGCTCCTAACAATCAACCTCCCTTCTAACTCTTTTTGAAAGCTCTTCTAAGTGTTGTTGGTTTCTTTTTAGGATTTTTGCTTTTTTTTTTTTTTAAATAAAGTCATTACTTTCTCTCTTCAAGCAGTCCCTATTTCTGTTAAAAAAACCCCAAACAACTCTTATCACTGTGACACTCGAGTTGCACTGTACACTGCAATCCTACTGGGTTTATAGTTAAAGTGATTGAACCCGTATCCCAAATCTATTTATGCTACTTCAAACCAGGACAAAGCATTTCCCTTTCTGCCCAGCTCCTACCTAGCAAGTTCACAGGTTTCATTTCTCCCGAAGCACTTTCTGCATGGAATATTCATTCCCAGCATTTCTGGGAATGTTGTACATATCCAAGGAATTAACTGCCATTCCTCAAGTTAAGGAGCTGTTAAGTGTTGGACTTAATGAGATGGTCTCCTGGTTATCTGCCTGTAACTGTGGCTGACTGTCCAGAAGTTGTTCATGTTCTCAGGGGAGTGACTCCACACCACTGGTGATCACTGGAACCCTCTGCCAAGGTTAACCACCTCCTGGAAGCACCAGGAAACACCACACCATATCACAGGAAATATCTTGGAAATATCACACCACTGAAATGGTATCACGGGTCTGGACTTCACCACTTACTTCTAACGAGGAAAAGCAAACAACTGTTTCCTCAAAGGTTTTGCCTGAACATTATTTAGCAGAAACATTTTGAAAGTGATTTGTTTGCTACTGATAGTTGTTTCAAGTATAAAGCCCTCTAAGCTCTTCATACCTGTGCCTTGGATACTGCCTATTTTTTTTTGCAACACAAACAAACCATAATCATTACTCATACCTCCAAATACTGTTTCAGTTTTCTAGTCAGCTTATTTTCTCTTCAGTCATTGAACACTCAAAATCACAGTCCTGTATTTATATTGCATGCATCCTCAGGATACTTATTAAATTTTCATTTCTAGATACAAAGTGAAACGATCTGTTCCATTTACCAAACCACCTTTAATTGCCACTTAGCACAGTAAATAACCCTACTTTTGACAGCAGTAACAACTATATTATTTAGAAAGTTAGACTGTACTTGTAATAATTAAGATGGACATGATTATACAGCACCTGAAAGCAATGCTGTGTTTGGGATACCATGGTAACAAGAGTGACCCTTCAGTATGGAGATTCTGCAATTGCAGGTGCTGTTTGTACTCATACCAATAGATAATTAAGAGCAAGACCCAGGAAACCCCCACTTCAGAGAGGCAGGGGGTGGCTGAGCCCTAAGGAAACAACTGTCCCAGAGCAGAAGCACTGGGGATGGCAGCAGTGCAGGGAGGAGGTCAGGACACACGTACCCAAGGGGTTCAGGCATACTCCTTACCTGCAGTGCAGACCCCTCCTCTACAGACACACATCCCCTGCCCTGCTCCTGCCATGCAAGGACCCATTGCTGCACCAGCTTAAAGGCAGGACCATGGCATCATGCACGGAGCTGCTTCACTGTCCCCTTCACCCTTGGGAGATGCTGGGCTTACTTTTGATGCTCAGTTCATCTAAAGAAATGGTTGAGGATCTTCTGCCTGCTTCAGAAAGAGAGGATGGAGCCCAAGGACCTCTGGAGTCAGGAAACTTAAGTTCTCCCATCATGGCTCCAAGTGGGATCAGGAAGATCTAAAGTCCCATTACCTTGGATCTCTGTAAAATATTTCATATCTCTGGGTAAAGAGATATTTAATGCACCCCTTTCTGTTGTCCTTCTCTCTAAGCTAATGATTACAAACTAAGACTTGCTCTCTGAGGTCTTCTACAAATACCAAGCAGGAGGCTTCACCTCAAATGTCCCACGCAGCAGGGGGGGTCAGAGAGAATGAGAAAAAGAGACAGGGAGCAGGAAGGCAACTTAGAAGTCAGAGGAACGACATCCTAAGAGCAAACCAGACAGCAAAACTATGGCCCCTGTTACTGGAAAAAGGACCCAAGTAGCACAGGTCCCTTCTAACATTTTAAAAGCTGGGCTCCTATTTCAGTCCTTGGTAAAAATAAACTTTTAAACGTGCTTGACAGCCATATCCCTCTCTGAACAGTAGCTCCCCAACAGGCTGAGGCACTCAGGGAGCTGGCTGAGGCTCCCAGCTCTCTCCTGCCTTTAGAGGGTTTGCTAAACAGCAGCGTTTTGTTTCCAGCCCACAAGAGCCCATAGAGAGATGCCAGCTCAGAGGCAGTGTTAAAAATCTTTCAAGAAGGGGTCTGACATTTTCTTTTGTTCTCATTTCTATAGTATTTTCTCCTTCAAGAAGGTTATTTGAAGTATCTGGTGCTGACATTTAGCAAAATGTGAAATATGAATTGGAATAGCTGTTCATAGGTAGTGACGCAGCGCAGGACGGGGTGTCCCACTGGAGGGGACACTGGCCAGAACACATGCAATTGTTCAAATGCTCCCACAGTTTCCATCTTTGCTGTGATTTTCTCTCTCCCCCACACGAATTAACCCACAAGCACCAGTATAGGGTGCTATGCTTTACCACAGAGGTTTTTCTAATTTAGTGTGCCATCAGGAACCAGGGACATCTCTTCACACATACTTTGTGACCAAAAGGATGCTTACACATGCAAATCTTGCCTGTTACAATCACAAAAAAATTCCCTCAAATTCCCTATGTACAATCATTTCACTGCAAGAAAAAATTACCAGATAAATCTGGCTCAAGTAAAAAAAGCTGATGAGAGGACAAAAAACCAACACACCAATAAGCTGCCCTTTTCCAGTTATTTATCAAAAGACTCACTGCAAGGTAATGTAGCACCAGTGTTCTAGGATGAAAGTGGGATTTGTGCAGTTATATTTATCCACTTATACTTTCATCTACAAAAAAACCTCACCACAGGCTGCCAGAAGGCTCAGAACTACAGAGCTTCACTTTCTCACTGTGGATGCAATGGATGCTCCACAAGTCTGTTAGCATACTGAGCCCCACACCACCATGCCTTCCAAGCACACAAGCACAAGCTGAGCAAATCAGTGCAAATCCTATGGCCTCATTTCCCTCAGTGCTGATTTTCCAAAGAAAAACCTAAGTCAAAAAGAGAAACGGGATCTTGGCCCTCCTGCAAAATCAGCAACACTTCAGAGCTTCAGACAAAGTTTTCATTAATGTAAGATCAGTTGGAGTGTATTTTTATCACTAAAATCAGAAATGTCTGCATTATCACAGCTTTTTTAAATGCAGAAAGAAACATCAGTGTCTTCCACAAAGAGAAAAAAAAAATACCAAGTGTTTATCTGTTTACAAATATGACAGCATCTGCATTTATATCCAGAAACCATTAAATATGATCCAATTTTTTAACATCTGGTAACACTGCTTCAGTTGTCTGCCTGTGCATTCACGTTTACAAAAGCAGTCAGCAAATCAGTGGAAAATAAAGCATGAAAAACTCCTGCAGAAAACCCTTTTGTGGTGAGCAGAACTGAGCCTGGCCACATCCCATCCCTCTGCAAGCATTTGCACCGTTGCATCCTATAAAAGATAAGAGATGCCTCACAGCCATGTTCCTTAGGTGAAACTATTTGCCAAAATACCCTGAAAATTTGCACAAGCTGGAACTAGCCATCCAGTTCCTCAGTGTGCTTCCTCAGACTCCCCTGTCACTAAGCAGAACTCCAAGGACATGGACACGCCACAGCACCCCAAACACCTTGGCACTTCTGCTTCTGCAGTTGTCCAAGACTTTGGGTCAGCCCTAGGGTTTACTTAGAAGCTCTCAGCAACCACCACTGCTGTGGCTAATAACGGTCTTTTCCACCTTCACCCTCTTTTATTTGGAAAAAAAAAAGACCTGTCTTGGGGAACACCAGCATTTCCCCAACTGGAGTACAACCAGGCATGCAATCTAAAACCTCAGGGACAGACCCTCGACTTCTCCATGAAAAACAAGACTTATTTTACACATTATGATCCTTTTGCACCTGTGCAATAAAAACAAGACTTACCAAACCCACCAATATTTACCAATAGCCTTTGTGGCACAAAAATAGTGTTTCCAGGAGCATCAGCCATTCAATATATAGGGCTCTTTCAGGAAATCTCAGAAGCATAACACTGACACGCATCCCATTGCATAAACACAAGAAATAACCCCTTCTGGGTATATGCTAAAATACTGATCATTTACAACAGTTTGTGCTATGCCATAAGAGAAAACACAGAGAAAACATCAGTGCCTTATGTATTTTAAGGTGGCTGAAGTGCCAAGCAGTTGGATACAGATGTAGTTGTGACACACTGGAGCACATCCCATCTCTAAGCACAGAGGCCAACGCACTTTTTGAAAGGCAGACACGGAGGGTTTCCAAAAGCAGGGAACCCTTTTTCCCAAGCTGTTCCCCTCTCTCCCAACTCCTGTCTCTCACACATGCCCTAAAGGTCCTCACCGGTCAGGGACTGGTCGGCTCCCAGCACGTTCCATTCCGCTGGAAGTTTCAGGTGTCGAAAAGCCAAAGCCACTTTCTCATCCAAAAAGTCCACATCAGCAGCAGGTGGTCTTGACCGGTCCAAGAAACGGGTGAAGTTTAGTGCCTGCTGGTTGCCAGCACAGGTGGCAAGAAACTGGGCAGCATCATAGGCTTCATCCTGGACAAACTGGAAAGTCTCTTCTGCCACCACCAGAACAGGATGACCTTCTCTAGAGGCACAAAGTGCCACCTTCACTGTCTCACAGCAGTCATGACCTGCAAAATAAAACCAGAGGGAATGGTAAAGAAAACCATCAGATGTGCTGAAGAAACACAAGAGAGCAACTCTTTTGACACAATCTTTACATTTAATCAGGTAAGAAGAGCTCTAAATTAAACACTATCTTGGGAATTTATTTGTGTTGAAGATAGACCTTATGGGCTTATAAAGGAAAAGACATGAACTCTTCTGTGTCTGGAACAATATAAACCAAAAAATACAAATTCTACTTATCTCAACTATTTTTAATCAGCAGCAAGTAAACCCACGAGTGTTAAGTAATCCAAGTGAAGGTTTTGCCAATGCATCAATGGAAATTACAGTCCAAACAACCAGATTATACAGTCAAACTTTTTTTTCCTGCGCCACAGGACTCCAATAACTCACCAGAAACCAGAACCTGAGTGCTGCAAAACTAAGTACCCTGAAGGCTGTCACAACACTTGGCTTGCACATAAAACACTGCAATTTCACCTAAAACAAAGATCTAAAAAGCAGCTATGAGAGCTTGACCTGCCCAGGCATGCCCTATGTGTGCTCTCAGATCTTGCTGCTGCACATGCCCTTTGCATTTGGGTTCCAAACTAAAACTAAGCTGCTTCTGGTAAATAAAAACATGGAAATAGCCACTTTGCCTATTTACAACACAAAAAGGTTGAAAGTTTGTTAACTTCTAGGTTTGTTTATTTATTTACATCGAATCAAAATAAAGGATGCCCTGGCAGGGCAGCAAATCCATTGATCCAGAAGCTTAAAAAACAAAACAAAACAAAAATGCACAGCACCTTTTTTTGCAATTTTTAAAGGGCAAAACGTGTGTCCAACACAACCAGCACTTGTAATTGTCAGACGTGTCCCTTCAATAAGGTTTGTGTTTCAAGTCCTCCGTGTGGCACAGTTTCTTGTTCCCATCTTGGACTGACGTCATGGCTGTTTTTGCCAGAACAGCATGGACCCTGCACTAATTACTGGAAAAGCTTCTTTTTCCCCATGACCTCAGCATACTGCTACATTCATGAAACTCTGCTTAGTTAGATACGAAATGACAATTTATTTTTAAAGGCTTGAAAATTCAATTTAAGCCCCTATTTGCAGTCAGTGGGAAAGTTCACTTCTTGTGTCAGGGCTCTTTGCTGTTGATTTCCCTGACAAAAGGAAAAATATGTCCCTAATCTTCATGGTCTTTCAAGCCAACCTTCTAAAGCTGTTCTGAGGTTCTTGGCAAATGTACAGGTTTTGTCTGCTGAAAGAGGCAATCCTGAAGTTAATTGAAAAGTCAAAACTGCTATTTGGACACTGTGGGTAGCACCAAAATTGTCAGAGACAAGGCTGCATGGCTACCTAAGGAGAGCAAAAGCAGAAGGAAAAATATCAAAAAGAGCAGTGTACACAGGGAAGAAAATGCACATGGATATTGCTGAAACAGCTCAATATATCCAGAAGACCCTGAAGCTGAGAGGTGAGAAAACTTTCCTTCCAGCAGCAGGCATCTATGAGCAAGAGGATGGAAGCTGCAAGAACAGATTTACTAGTACTGATCTTATAATAAAAAGAAAAAGGCTAGGAAGACCAAATTCTACTGTTCTTGGAAATTCTGCATGTGCATTGTAGGAGACCCCCAGTCAACAGGATGGGCAGGGATCTTTAACTCGCCTTTAAACATGGTTCAGAACTGTACATGCCTCCACCTTCTTAGCTCATCTTCCTAAAGACATCAGAATAAGGAGCTGGGAAGACACTGATTTTTTTCAAACCTCCACAGAAGCAGTGAGTTGCACCCAGTCTGCTGAGAACACTGTGAACCCTATGGCAGCCAACTCAAGTGCTGTGAACTTGGCTCTCCCTCATGCAAAGCAGTATAAGTTTGCTAGAAGGCAGAGTTAAAAAAAACCAAACACAACATAATAAAAGACTCCTTAATACAATGAGAAAAGCTTTTATTTTCTTTCTTAAAAAAAAACACAAGCAAACAAAGCCCCCTCCCCCCCAAAAAACAAAACAAAACCCCCAAACAAACAAACAAACAAAAACAAACAAAAAAATCTCAACACTATTTTCTCTCTATTCCCTTAAGAATCCCATCTGCAAAATAACCTAGAATACAGCTACTCTGCCAGACAGCTGGTTTACTTTCAGGACTGAAGCAGAAAACATACCTGCTCTTTGAGCATCTACTGTCCTGACTTCAGGACAGTCACTTCCCTGTCCCTTCAGCTGTTCTGTGGGACAGCAAGAGCTTCTCCATCATTACAACAGAGAAAATTCAGTCAAGACACATGGTCTCAAATTGGTACAACATGAACGTACACTAAGTTCCCTTGCATGGAGCATACATTAAACACCAACCTTAAATAAAGCAAAGCTACAGGATTGCTCAATGAAACACAAGGGAAGGTGATAAAAAGGCCGTGTCCTGATCTGCAGCCAACCACAGTTCTGTTGAAATTCCCCCAGATATCTAACACAGATGGTAAGGGGAGGTGACTGAGCTGACAATCCATTTTCATCTAAGAGGATCAAACAAGCGTCCTGCTAAACCCTGGGGAATGTTCTTCGAAAAGGCAACTGCTTTGATGTTCTCCTTCTCTAGATCTGAGAAGATGTCAGACTCAGGGGGTAAGAGTCTGGGACAGGTTCTGACTTTTGGCAAACAGTTCAAACAAAAGAGGAGCCAAACATGGCCAATACTAAGAAGATTGCTCAAGAGGTCTCTGCCCCTTGCTTTGAAACCGCTACAGAAGGATGTAAGCAAACATACCCTCAATACATAAACCTCCTGAAGGACCCATTGGTGGGGCAATGCTTCTCCCCACATCAAAGACCTTTGCTTCCTTCACCAAGACTAATATCTGAACTTCAACAGCCCTTTTTTTCCCAGAGCATTACCTAAAGTGAGCTAAGCATTCTGGCACTCTCAAGAGATAAGAGGTTATCATCTATAAAACAAGTCCAAATCTGTTTTTACAAGGTTCAGTAACTTGCCCAAGATCACAAAGAGCTCCTGGCAGTGCCAGAAGAGACACTATTGCTCTCAATCATCTTTTCTGCTCCAGCTGGTAGATGGTGGCACTTTCTCCTAACACGGGTTAAGAACCAAGTCCTGCACATTGTGAGCATCAGGGGGTTTGACCATTGGTTGCTGCAACTCCCTCACACACCTTCCCCAGAAGTGGAACAGAGAAACGTCTGACTCATTAAAAAAGGCAAAAACAAAAGCCCAACACCCAACCCTGGGTGTGTCAGGAAAAGTGATGAACCTATTTATAGTCTATTTATAAAGGTTTGCATTATGGTAGGCTGAAAACACATTAATAAATCACACAGATGAGCACACCCACTGAGGGAAAGTAAATCTCCTTGCTTTACAATGTGATTTGCTCCAAAATGCTGCCCAGCACTCCTGCTTTCAAGACTTCTCCAGAAATCAGGCCCTTTGGCCAACATAGCAATCAAATCCAAAAGATCAAATATTGAATATTGGCACACAGGTATTATCCAGCAGTGCCCCAGTTCAAATTTTAACTCTTCTGACAAACACTACAATGCTTGTGCCATGCTGATATCTCAGATTGAACAGGACAAATTCATGTGGCCTCTCCTCTTCATAATTTTTTTGTTACAGTACGAAATTAGGTCACTTACACACTGGCTTCCATCTGCTCCTCAGTTACTTTAAACTTCTTGGAAGCCATTAATTATTTGGAGCCATTTTGATAAGTGCCAACATATTGCAAGAGAAATACAGAAACGGATTATTTCAGGCCAGGCAGGGATGGACACAGTGGCTGCTTCTATTGTGATAAAGTGAATTCCTCATCTTCAAGTAAAATGATGCTTTGGAATTACTTTAAATGAGACAATAATTCTTGAACTAAATAATTCCTTCCTGGACTCCTTAATGAAGTTTGTGTTGGTTCAGACACAAGAACAAAAACCAAAACCATGGGATTCTGGTGTCTGTGTAATTATCCCTGAAGAGATGAGATGCAGCAGCATGACAACAGTGTCTCCTCTACATGGTAACTTTTCAAACCAATAATTAGAAGAAAAGATGGATACTTCTGAGCTGTAAGCAATTAGCAGACAAATTAATGTAAAGCCTCAGACCTGGCCACTTAATTGGTACCTGTGTCTTTGACCTGGGGAGCGGTTAAAAGGGCAGCAGCAAAAATTTAGAAGTTTTGTCATTAAAGAAGGTACATGGAGACAAAACACCCCTACACAGAGCTTTACTAAAACATGATTTCATTTCCTACTCCTCTAAAATTGGAAATCCTGTCCAAACCTCCTATTTTCAGCATTCACATTTGAGCTATCAAACAATGGGTCCCCCCAGCCTGAGCAGTTATTTAAAGCCCTGTTGGAAGAATATGTTTGGTTTTGCCTGGTAGGTGACTAAGGATTCCAGTGCTAATTGCATCCTCTGAGTTACCATGGTGGGGCTGGATTGAAGGAGCTCTTACACAGAGATCTAAGCAGGACAGGAGAGCCAAACAGCAAATGTGGTAAATCTCATGGAGTATTAAAATTTGCACCCATGAGATGTTGCCATCTGGTGGCTTGCAGACAGGGTCTGCCAAGGGATCTCCAGCGGCCTTCAAAAAGTGCTTCTCTGCTTCAGAAATTGTCCATTCTGGTTCTGAAAAGCAGAGCCCATATTTAAAGTGCATTTGTGTGATTTACACAGTTACTGTATTCACTCTTGCAACACAGGAAACCTTATGAAATAGATAGGCACAGCACTAGCAATAACCAGGAGCCTCTGGTTTTCTTTTGAAACCCTTTACTGTTTCAGTCAGAAAAAGATTTTTTGAAAGGCCCCCTACCCTACAGATGCCCTAAAAAAAAATCTATAGAAGTTTAAGACCCCACACATTACTTCTTAAATAATTTCAATACAGATTCAATCACTTTTTCCTGTGACTGATGTCATCTACAACTGGCATCATTTCCTTTTAATTACACTGCCTAGAGCAATTATGCATACTAAAGAGGATGGACTGCAAAAAGTCTTCCTGGCTATGCTATTTTATTCTATTTTAGGGGGGGTTTTTTGTTTCATAATTAAGAGTATTTTCAAATCCACAGCTGGTATTGCCAAGCGGCCATTTGTTATGCAACTTGTTTACCCTTTTGGCCTACCAGTACAAAAATTGTAATTCATGAAATACAGCTTTTTCTATTAAAAGTTGTTTCTCGGGGGAAAACAAAGGCTGCGGTAGAAAAGAATAAAGCATGAACATATGTAAAGGATTTCACAGTAAAAGTTTGAAATGAAGATATTTCCAAGCTAATTGAAATTAGTCTATGCTTTTAAATAGCAGGAAGAAAGTAAGAAACAAAAACAATTGGCAACTATGGAATTAAGAACAAATTAAAGACTGAACCTGCTTCTCCACCTTCACTTACGCATGGAGAGAAAGCTCCCAGGGAGTTCAGGCATTTGGAATAAAGGGGAGTGTTTCAGCCCTCTGGAAAATGCTTGCAAACATCTATCAGCAAACAAAACATCTCTCAGCCCTTTTTCTGCCTCTAATTTTGCTTCTTCTCTCAGCTGAAACCCATAGAGGAATCCTGCACTTTTTGAGATCAACAAGAGGAAAGTGATTCAGGTGTTAGACAGCAAAGGCCCAGGGTGATAGAACACATTGCAACAGTACACACAAAGGCAATTGTATCTCACAGGAATATCTTCTTTATTGTTTCAGTGACTTGGCTGACAGACAGGGTTATTTCTTACCCTTCATTTACTTCACAAGGAGGTGCTGCAGCTCTGGATTTGCAGTAATGGACTGTCTCTCCCTGTCTGAAATTTCATTTCAAGCTCCCTCCACTGAGCTCTCCTGCATCCCCCACACACTCCACACCAGTCTTTGAATGCAAAGCAACACATTTATGCCCAATACAGCTGTTATCATGATGCCACACATACTTGCACTACATGCGCTGCACAACTGCTTGAGCTCCCAGAGCAGCTGCTCACTTTTTGAGCTTTCTCCTGCAAGAAAGTTCCCCAAATCTGCCCAAGAGCTTCCTGATGCAGAGATGCTTCCACTGCCCACGGCAGGCTGTGGTTAGGGCTTTTGGCTCAAGTGGGCAGGGATGAGGTTGTTTCTGCTCTCATTAGTTTGTTTGCCAGATCATGATTTGAGGCTGGTTACTCAGAGGCAGGAGATGAGGTTGCTGGCTTCTAGTGAAGTTTCACTTCCCTGCTTTAACACAGACTTTCTACATTGCCATGTGCAATTTGCTTGGCCACTCTGTCTGTTATCCTCCCTACCCTGCAGAGATGCTGGGAAGAAAAAAATATACTGAAGACTATCTCAGTTACTACCATAATAAGGACTTGGTGAAAAGCTCAGTTTGTGACCAGCACTAAGTAGGACAAGCACCCATGACAGAAGTGGACACATCCATCCCCAACAGTAAAATTTCAGCAGCAACAAAACTTCAGTCACAGCTGACATCATCTCTCCATCCTTCCCTGATCAGATCTGTTGTGTTTTCTCAAAAATCCAAACTCTAGTCCCCAAGCTGTGGCAAGTAATGATATCCAAATGTGAGCAATATCCAGTGCCATTACACCTTGGTGTGCCACACCAATGAGCCCTTAACGTGGTGTCTGATCAGACAGCATCTGAAATTGCTTTGCAGAACTACAGAGTGCCTCTGGTACTGAGGACCACATCTTAATTTATGGAGAACTGGAGAAAGATCATTAGAATTTGAAGCACTCTAACAGTGGCAGTAAAGCAAGAGGGAAATGTTTCTGGTATCTTTTTGCCGAGGCAAACAACAATTCAGTTGGATAAAATAACCTGATTGGTCCTTAGGCTGCCAAATGAACGACTGGAAGTGCACAAAGAATCATTTACTACCTGATGCCTGTATGTCAGTAGCTTATTTTGATACTTCAAGTTATGACAGGTCACCTTGATGAGAAACTGATTCTTACAAGGGGAAACTATTTCCCTTAACTTAACAGAGGCCAAAGCAGGGCAGGATCACCACCCCAGTCCATTCTTCAAAGCAATTGGAGAAATACAGGGAAATATTTTGTTCTTTGATTGCTGAATTCACATTTAGACATCTTCATGTAAAAAAAGCTGTTCCCATAAATTTACAATCAGAAGTCATTTCTTCTATTATGCACAGAAAAAAACCCTGACATTTTAACAGTGGTGTTAACTACATATATATATTCAGCGTTTAAGGCTGATAATCAAACAGCCTAAGGAAGAGGAAGATTGCTCTAGTGATTATCTAAAACATAGCAGTCATTTGACTCTGCAGTTTTAAGCTTTTATTTAGGCAAAAGCTTCCAGGAGGAGAATATTTAGAGAATATTCACACACAATGGGAATTTAGGTTGTATTCTGACAGTTTACATTTTCATTCAGTTTTCTTTATTTTCTCATCTAAAACAACCTTATGTTGTCAAGATTCTTTTTTTAAATGTGATTTCCTTTGAAAGCCTCGCTAAAACATTCTACCTAATTTTGGCAGCAAATGTAATCAAATGGTTTCTTCTTTAAGGCTCCATACAAAGCTACTGAAAAAGTCAAGAAAAAAAGAAAAAAAAAAAGATTTGATTTTGGTTTTATATTGGCTTTAATAGAATTATGGTTACAGCTTTAACCCCAGACCCTGAAATCTCCTGAGTACTACTATGAAAGTTGAGGTTTTGGGATGAGGATTAGGCAAGAGCCTCCAAGCTCAGAAGAGAAGCAGAGAGGTCCAAGGCAGGCAGGCAGAGAGTTTCTGTCTGCTTGTGAGTGAATCCTTCATCCAACTGAGCCATCCCTAACGAGCTGCTGTGCTCCCAGGGATGTGCAACACATCATGCATTGCAGGGACAGACAAAAGATACTCAGAGCTGGAAGTGAAGGACCAGATTCTGGCTAAAAGCTGAATTTCTTTGCAGAGCACTTGCTAAGTGCCCAGGCCTGGGTGTTTAAACAAGGGCTGGTCTCCCACACACTGTCTCTTGTTCCTGGCTAATCCTGCAGGTCAAATAACGCCAGCTCTGAGTCACCACAACCATCTCCAAGGCAACTGACTGAATATACAGCCTAAACACATGATTACTGATTCACTGTGGAGTTCAGGAAGGAGGAGGAGGAGGAAGAGCTGGGTTGAAATAAGTCATGCTTTGATTGAAATCAGAGCACTTCAGTACTGAAGCAACACTGAACAAATGGTCCCCAGGATCCCCTTTATTACCACTGAAGTCTTTTTCTCAGGTAGCTTTTCCAAAGTAAGGTATGAAAACAGAAGGGAAAGGGTGTTATCCAAACTGTTTCTTTCATCCAAGATGCCACCTCTTCTCTTGCACTACAGCCCTAGCAGAAATGGGACTTCCTTTCGGAAAGGTTCATTAGTTCTTTGACTGACAAGCTGTCCTGTCCCTATCTGGCATCCCACACCACAAGATTATTACTTTAGTGGGTCAAGGGGAAAAATAAAGTTCCATTATAACTAGAGGAACAATCGAGAACATTTCATTACTTTCCCTTTGAATCACAAATGGAGTCAGATTTCCCATAAACAGCACAAAATGAGCCCCGGGGAGCCCTCCCCAGTGACCGTGTTATATCTGGGGCAGACAGGACCAAGCATCACCCCGGGTACCACCTGGCAGCCATGGCCCCAGCTCATCCCCACTGCTGGAAGGACACCAGGGCCAGGGGTGAGAGGAAAACATCACTCCCACCCACAAATCCCATCCAGTACACAGCAGCTTCTGCCCAGGCTGAAGGGGAACACTGAAGCTTTTCAGTTCCTTTCTTGGCGATGCAGCCGCGGTCCCCGGGGGAGGTGAGGTCATGGCAAGCGGGGCTGGCAGAGCCCCACACCCACCACACAAAAGCAGGGAAGGAGTCACCCCCTCTTCTTCCTCCTCGGAGGGAAAATAAGCACTAATCTAATTGATTGCACGGGGCTCCAGTGGTCAGTAACCATAAAAAGACTTCTCTTCCCAAGCCAGCTGAATAACTTGAACAGCACAAAAAAAAAAAGGAATGAAAAAACTTGGTGGCCAATATTTAGCTGCTCATCACCAGGAAAAAAAAACTTCTTAACCCAAATTTTACTTAACGTGCACCTCATAAAACAGTATTTACAGAGGAGATAAAAAGGCAAACTCAAAAAATACACTCAGTCACTGAAGCTATACTACATATAGTAAAAACATCAGGAGTTCTCACACTACTACTCATGTGCTGCATAGCAACAAGTCAGAATGAAAGGTTAATGGTAAGGACCAGTCTGGAACACACTCATTCCCACGGTCCTGAAGTCACTGAACTAAAAGTCTGAGCTGATTTGTTTTGTTTTGTTAGCACCATGAAGGCTGAAAAAGAGTGGTGGGCTTCAATGTGAAAACCCACCCCATCCGGACCAGCTGTGCTGGAGGGATGGCACCAAACCATGCATTGCCTTAAACTGAGAGAGTTTCAGTAATTCTGTGTTGGCTCTGATCAGAACAATGGGATTTAGGGGAAAAGGGATGTACTTCACCAGGACTGCAGTAATGAACCTCCCAGAGTTAAGCAGATCCAAAGTGTAGCTAGGACTTAGCAGGCTGTACATATCTCTAACCTGCCAAACATGTCTTCCATTATCTTGCTTGCATTTAAAAGATTTTTACTACATGTAAAGACAGATGTATTTCCTGCACCAGAATGCCACCATTACACAGTAAATAATTGCCATCTCAGAACCAGTAAATCAAGCAAGATATTTTTAAAAGGCAAAAGCAGTCATCCAAACCACACGTTCCACTCTGTGAATGTGTGAATGAGGAAAAAGACAACCAACAAAAAGCATAACATTTAAGTCCACTTGAATTAACCAAAGTTCATTGACTGATATGCAAAGAAAGGCAATTGTTTACCAGGAGAAATTGTCTCCAGACTCCCAGGATTAATCTTTCTTGTGCTTGTGCAGTGTTGGACAGTTGACCCAGTGAAGACCAAGTAAAAAACTACATCATCTTCAACTTTATCTTCCTCGGTCAGCTGCACTGTAATAACAGAGTCACCCTAGGGAAAAGAACAGGAAAAAAGGGTTAGGTTTCCATTTGAAAGAACTGCATCACGTAAAAAACATTTCTCTACCTCCACAGCTCCTGCTCCTTGCTCATACACTCCTTTCACACAACTTGGGGCCCATTCTAGTTTTCAGATATGCAAGTCAGCCTTAGCATGCCTCTCAGCATCACAGCCAGCCAACCAGCCAGAAAACACACTGAAGTGCAGTTCTGGGAATAGATATGTAAAAATCTCAAGGGTATATTCAAAATAGCAACTTAATATGGTGAAAGCAGGCCAAGTCTGAGGAACATGAGCACAAACCCCACACAGGGTTTTTACACACACATATACATATAAGTCACCACCTATACACAGGCAAAACAACAGAACTGGCACAATAGCCTAAAACTGCCTCTGTTTTCCTAAATGTGAACAAATTCACTGATTCTCACTTCAGCATTCACATTAGCCACTGTGTTGACAGTTTCAGTCTAACCAGTTTCATCAGTTAAGATACCCTCTCATCCATAACTCAAACACAAAAGATACAGAAGTCTCATATCCACTGGGATTTTTTTTCCACCTTCCTTGCCGAACTCCAGTAACTGGCTGTATAGACAATGCCAGCTCTTCTCATCCATCTGTAAGCTCACATCTAAGTGATAAGTTCAGTATATGATCAAACTAGCCCTCGAGTCTATTGTGATCTCTTGGATGAACGCTCCTGCTTGGATTCAGTGAGGCTTTGTTTCAGTAACTCAGTACATTCTATCATTTTGCTTATCTTTGCTGTCAGCAGAAATTACATTCATAAAGGGCACACATCTTATCACAGTTAACCCAACACAGGCCACAGAAAATACACCTGAAATTCATACACCTGCATGGAGAAGAAGAGGAACAATGTCCATCAACTTCAGCATTCCCTGGGGAAAGGAAGGCAACGAAAGACAATGGTTTGCTGCAGTTCCTACAACAATAAGTGCAGCATATTTATTTCATCTCACCAAACACCATTTACCTGCCCAAAGAATTATATAAATGACAAGAATGTACACGACAAGACACCAAGAACAACAGACTGCAACCTGACCTTCTGCCCCTTCTCCATAAAGATCAAAACCAGTTGGATGCCCCACTGCAGCTGCCTTAGCCAGCTCTCTGCCACCACCCTACTGAGCATGTGGTGAAGGTTCCAAATCTGGAAAAGATTTGGATATTATTGTTTTTGCAGATTATGTAATTCTAATTTGCATAGCCAATAGAACATGCATGCCATTTCATTTGAAATCTCCTCCTGAGGATCACTCAGTTCATCCCTTCTCCTTGTCCAATATAACTCCTCCAGAGAAGTCCCAGACTTCCAAGCCCTCCTGTCCACCCATCCCCTGCTAGTATCTCTTCCCACGTTCTGTCTCACATTTCCCTCTGTTCTCCCTCATCTCAGCTCCTTTTAGGCCCCACCACTGTTTCCTCCACCAAGTTCACGTCCAGTTGTTTTCCTCTTCCTCCTGGCCTGTCTGGTACATCTTGCCCGAGGCAGGACTGCACCTTGTTTTGATAGAAAACAAATTTTGCAGTGCAGTACACAGCCAGCCCCAGTCTTAAAAACAAACACAGTTCTCTAACATACAGGACAGAAAACCATGAATTCAATATAAGATAAATGGAGCAGTGAATCAAGTTTGCATTTCCAGAGGGTGCAGAGATACAAATGTACATTGTAGGAAAAGTCTCACATGATAATATCAGACCAGATTTCCAGCTAGGGAGAAAGGAACCATGTAGCAAAAGTATATATTGTCTATAGTCAGTGTTAAAATAAAAACAGGTGCAAAAAGAAATAAATCAAGCTTTAAATTCAAGCATGACCAGTTCACAAGCTGAGCTGGAAACTAAATATTCCATTTCAAGCAAACAGATCCAGTTTTGAGCGGATGTTGAAAAAAAACAAAAGCTGAAATTTTAACCTACAAACCCTTTGAGCTTTGTTTTTTATATCAGTCTCTGTTCAAACTGTTCCTCCCTTCAGGCATGAACATACAGAGTACTTAACCAGACTTATAATGCAGGTGACATTTCAGGACACTCATCAATGGGGCTAATTGTTTGAAGTGGTATGTATTAAAGATGATTTTTCTTTTATTAAAATCAGACACTAAACACAGCCCTGCGAGAGGAGAGCAAAACTGCAGTGCTCATCAGAAGACACCCCTCTGTCCCTGTGAACTCCTCATATTTCAAGGAAAAGCAATTTAATTTGCAACATTATTACAAAAGGTAACTTGTATATTTTATTATTGACAAAAAATACAAATACATATAGGAAACCTCAATACCAGAGGATTCAGACAACCAGAAACTAAGCCAGGATTTCAAAAAAAGATAACTGGAAATCTTACCTACTTACCTGACCTAATTTTGAATGTGGCCCTACTTACTATAGTGGGGGCATACCAGATGACCTCCAGCTGTCCTTTCCAACCAAATTATTCCACTCTTTGCTTTTTAATTAAGCTGATTTCAGCTGTGATTCAAGTCTAGGGGAAGCACAAATTATCATCAGCTGTTATCAGCCTAAAAGACATTTCAGCTGTGTCTAACCAGCACTTTATGGTGGGAAGATCTCCACCACCCTGCTCCTTCCTCCTCTTCTTCTGGAGGACCCTCCAGCCAAAGACTGACAGGGAATGCCAAATATCCTTATAACACCTTTTTTTTCCCCCTAACTTGAAATTAAGCTGTCTTCAAACATCTTCAGCAAGACCAAGCATGTGCCACTTAATTGCTGTCTGCTCCAGTTGACTTACAGGTGTCTTCTGAGCTACCTCTTAGCTGTACTGTGCCTGGTACAGCCCTGTGTGTTGTGACCTGAAATCCCAGAAATAAGAGCAAAGCACGAAATAAGAAAGCCCATCCTTCTTCAACACACACCTCTACTTCCCACTTATTAACAATTTCATTGTCCACTGCCTATTTTATTTCGATTTTGAAAGTTATCCTCAGGCAGCATATTAATTTGAAAGGGAAATCACACAGAGGAAAAGTTCCTCTTTCCAACATTTTTAGAGTTTAAAAAAATCAATTACAAATGCAGCCAAATTCCTCCAACCCACACAGAAGATTCTCCAACAGCCCTATTGCATTCAGTCTCTAAAAACATTTTAATTGAAGTATGTTTACCTTTATTCATTAAATATTGTTCAAAAATGTCATCTGTTCAGTATCACTGCCACACAAGGTGGTTATTATAACCCCTCTTTCATCCCAAATGGCTAAAAATGGGAGGCCAGCCTGCCAATATCCCTTTGGTGAAAGTACAGACAGATCAAAGCCATCCTCTGGAAGGCTGCAACAAATAAGAATAATTTAATTTCTAAACTAGTTTGGATCAACTAATATTTACTTGGCTTAAAGCCCATTGGAAATGAAAACATTCCATTTTGTTCCATTCATGAAAGAGGTCACCCTCTCCCTCATTAAGATCTGAAAATCCCTGTTTTCAGAGAGCTGTAAAGGAATGTGAAGAAGGTGGATGTGGCTCTTTCCTCTAAACATATTCCCTTCCTCCAACCCAAGGTCTGTCTTGCCAAGGGAACAGGTACACTGGAAAAGCCAAGCCTGACCTTGGGCTTCAAATTACTACAAAACAACTCAGAAAGGGCTTTTAGAGGCTCACATCTCTGAACCTTTGGCTTAGTTAAGGTAGTAGAAACAAAATAATCTGTCAGAAGGTCCAAAAGTTGTTACTAGAGCTAAACCCCGAAACAAGAGAGACAACACACCTGTTTGTCTGCATATTTTGCTGGTATTAGGACAACTCCACCTTTTTAGGTGTTCATTTTTCCAGTGCTGTACTTAAAGGCACACAGATTGTGTGTAGTCAAAGTATGAGCAACTCTGAGTAATCATTTCTTTCTCAGACTAGGCTTCTGTGCCTGTTAAAACAAATTATTACCTTCAAAAGCTTTTTCTTTTTTTTTTTTCTTTTTTTTTTTTTTTTTAATACATGACCTCAGCAATATTTGGAAGTGACAATGAACAAAACCTTTAAGCTCAAAAGAATTAAGGTCACTTATCAGCTCAAAAGTACTATTCACCATCCAAAAAGAAATCATTATTTTAACAATTTAAAGACATCATTCTTTTCCATTTGAGATTCAGGAAATCTGTCTGGGGAAACTATCATAAAGGACCCTTTACAGTGGGACTGCTGCAAAGACTACCCTGGTAAATGCAGCCTTCAACATCTCCATTTGAACACCATGAGCTTGGCTGTCAACAGCAGTTTTTTCCCTGAGGAATATCATCTCTACCAGAAATAGGTACATTTCTTCGGTCTATGCTGGCTACCAATTTTAAGTTTCCTTAAAAAAATAAAATGGAAGTTGCATTTTGCATTTTTATAGCTTAAGCATGGAATTACTAAACTGGTTTTCCTCCCATGGTTGATACTGGGCATTCTGAATGAAATAATGAAATGTTATCTAACTGACTAACCATCCAGTCTAAAAATACTTATGAAAATAAAGCATGTGCTAGATAGCAACACTGAAGTAGTCCAGCATTACCTTTAGCATTCTGCTTTGAATAAGAGAACACTAACAAACAGCAATGCTCCAGTTGTTCTACACTTCAAAGGAAAACTCCTGCTGATGACCTCTGCCATCTCCAGCTGTTTTTCATGCAGGTAAAGCCCAGCCAGTGATGGGAAGTCCACGTGCCAGATGGGTAGAAATTCACATACAAGGAAAGAAACCTTCCCAATACAGTTCTTCTACAGAGCTGCTGTAGATATCAGCGTGATGGATGCTTTAATAAAGAGGCTGAATTAGGTTATGGATTAGATGAGTAAATGTAACCTGTCACTCTAAGAAATTTTATTTTGTTTCTGCTTTTCAGGACATAAATCAGATCCTTGTTGGGTCATTGCTTAATGCATTATGTTGGGACACAAAAGGAGAAAATCCTTTCAAAACAGTTTGGGTTTTTTCCCCCTTAGTGAAGCTCTATATAGCTCCTAAGAGAGCAGCACTGTACCCAGGAGGACTGCCCAAAATCACAATTGTGTTTTTTTTCCTCTTCCAAAGAATAAAATAAAGGTACCAATGAGCCTGAATTCATTTTCAAATGGAGTTGGACTTACTGCTACTCCAGCTTCTGCTTGACACAGAGTACACAGGATTGGCTGTGACTACAGCAGGAGGCAAGTCCTTTCACATCCCTGCACTTCAGATTTCCCTACCAACGAAATGGGAATGATGGTTCAAATGCACCACGCAGTGTTCATTCAAATGGCTTTTAAAGGAAAATCTGGCTTTTCAGTCATATTATGTTGTCTTTGGAAAGTAACTGCACAGGACTGACAATAATTAAGTTAGACCAAATCAAAGGGAAAGTCAAGACAATTCCATCTCAAATTGGGAACTGGAGAATACTCTGAAAACAGCTGGAAGATGGAAAAAGCAACTGCAATGAAAGCTTTAGAAAAGCAACTGCTTTAGAAAATCTGGCAGAAACCATACTGAAATAATAGCAGCAAAATGTAATTGTTTAGATGCTTGATGATCCATCACCATCTACCTCTGCCAGTACACTAGGTCAACAGTTAAACTTTTGCTCCTAGACAGTGTTACAGTCTTGTCTGAGTATTCTGGAAGACCCCTCCTATCTAAGGTTACTTGGGCTTGGTGCAACACATGCTTGGCCCCCTGAAAATCCACATCTGGACAGGACACCCGCAGCACATGGGACATCTTTGGGCAGAACAAAACCAGGTGCAGCCAGAACAGCTCCTGACTGCAAAAGGAGATGGGGATTCAGGCAACCATTTTTAAAGCAAACATGACAGCATTCTCAACTCCTGGAATAACCCTTTCAACTGAAAAATTGACCTTGGATTCAGGTCTTCCCAGGTCTAAGAGCTCCAGCTGGTCAGTTGTGACACAGGCACCAAGAATTGTCAATCAGTGCTGGCTCATAAGTTGCCTCCTGGTACTTCACCCCCAGATACTGCAACACCACAGCCTGAAACATCCATCCCCTGTTGCAGATGTGGCCATGTACCCTGCCAGCTCTCAGCACATGTATATAAAAGGAATGGACCAACAGGAGGAGGACAAAGGTATTTGTTACAGCAAGATAACAGCAGTCATTACAGACATCCTCAATTTTGCCAGTATGTCTTCTAACAGCAGCACTTAGGAGAAAAATCACACCAAACAGTTTATTCTGCAGAACTCCAGTCTCAGAAACAAAGGTAGGGCTGTGAAATCTGTCTCAACAAGAGCAGCTCTAGAAATCCCTCCTTGCCTGGAGATATCCCCCTTGATAAAGGCAGTGACCTGGGTCAGGAGTGTGGAGAAAGATGGATGTCATTCAGCTGGAGTGTTGCAACCTCCTGCAGATAAAACCTCCAGGGAAAGACTCCAGAAATAAACAGAATGGAAAGCTGCCAAAGTTTGGGGTAGGTTTGGGTCCTTTTTCATCCTCAATGACTTTTGAGGCCTTGATTTTAAAAGACTACAGAAAAGAGATGTTTTCTCCAAAATAAATTTAAAAAAAATTAAACCACAAGACAACAAGAATTATTGCAATGGTTTAAAAACAAATAAGTAAAAATCAGGCTCCAAACCTAACTCTTTCCCTTTTAAATTAACAGCACTCCTAGTACTTCTGCCAGCAAAAGGTTTCAGGTTAATGGGACATATAGTGAGTCCCTCTGTGATGAGAAAGGCAGATTTTGCAAAGCAGTCTCTTACCCCTAAGGAAAATACAATCCCAGACCACAACATCTTGCCCACATGGCCACCAAAAGATCAGGATGATGGTACACATTTTTCTGCCAGCCCACATAGCAGCTCAAGGTGATACCTTCAATATTTCATTAACACTGCAGTGAGCCCTGTGATCTCCTCGTCCAATGCCAGCCACAAAGTCATGACTGTAACACTGACAAAGATGCAAAGCCACTCACCCAAAGGTGAGGGAAAAAAAAAATAAATCAGTCCAACCAATAAAAGTAGCTTAGCCTGATAAAGGATAAAAGTTGGTGCAGATCAAAGGATGCAGTCAAAAGACAGTTAAGACTCCTCGGGTAAGAGAAATATGTGGGGAAACATGGATAATAACAGTAAAGAGTCCAAAACTGTTGCCTCCAGACCCGGGCTGGTTCCCACACATCCATCCTGAGTGCAACCAATGCTAAAAACACAGCATGGACAGCCTTGACTTGCCTGTCTGCAAAACCAGCATCCTGATGGCTGATTTATTAATCTAGGGTTCAGTTGCAAAGAGATAAATGGCTTGAGGAGAGCAAGGGGTGAATCAGTGTGAACACAACAAGCTCCAGCAGAAATGGGTCCAAATCCATTATTACTATCCCATGTCCTTTGACAGAAAATACCTGAGTTGGGCTCCAATCATCTCAGAGATTAATTTTTATTGAGTGTCAAAGGACTATGATAGGTATTACATACATATTAAGCAAGGAAGCTTAGAGGAAATTTCTACACTGCCAACAGAAAATCCATCAAAGTAATAGGACCCCATTAGTGCTGAAAAGGACACATGATTTATCTTTATAGAGGCATCTTCATGACATACCACTCTGGTGCACAGAGCCAGGCAAGTTATTAGGTTGGGCTGTTAATCTGGCTGCATCATCACCTCAGCACAGGGCTCCACATTCTCTGTAGCACTTATGTTACCAACACTGGCCCAGAGCATGTTTAGTGCATCTGTTTGGTGCTGGACTCTGCTATGCCACCATCAAGGTAATTTCTAATTACCTTTAGCATATCGAAAAAAGTGATGTATCACTAAAAATCAATAAAAATGTTAACTGCAAAATTGAAAAGAATTGAGTAAAAAAAAAAAAAAAAAAGACAAAAATTCTGTTCAACAGTTTGTGCTATGTGCAAACATCTAGGAAAAATATGGTAATTTTATTTATTATTAAGTGAAATTTGTATAGTGAAGAAAACATCAATTTAATTTTTCATTTGTTTGGGTAGTTTAGTGTTAGCCAGACCATTCATTTAAAACATTGTTTTTCTGTCCTCAGTCACCTGTACTGCCTGAATAAGCAACTACTGGCCAGAGTCCTAATCCCCTTCCACAGCAACCCCTGCACTGGTCTGGTACAGAGAAAAAGAAGATGTGGAGGAACAGAAGGAATAACTAACTCACTGTGGGTTTGCCCTCTGAACTATTAAAGTCTCCATGAAACATGACCACATGAATGAAGGAAGCAGAAAGACATGGAGAACTCCTCTGTTGCAGAGTATCCCCTCTGGTACCACCCCATTTCCACAACAAGTTCTGATGTAACTATGAGAGATATTTCAGAGAATGGGGAAAGTACTACAATCAGCTCCTATGAAAGGAGTGATAGGAATGTTTTGCTCTGGCCTCTAAAGCATCTTTCTGTTCCTCAGTACACTGTTAAGAGAACTAACCCAGACAATTTTATTGCCAGCTGCTTGAGTGTTTGATATTATTTCCTAATAATTACTCATAGCAGTGAGTAATTGCAGTGCCTGGGACAACATTGCAGTGCTTGGGAGAAACAGAAGGCAGCCTGAATGTATTCAGTGGTTAACAAATTCAGTTATTCTCTTGGCATCAGAGAAGTAGAGTCTCAATTCCTGGAAGAAAAAGTACATATGATGACACTATTTGAAACAATCTCCTGTCACTGCAGTATTTTCACAAACAGCCTTGATGTGATATTTTTTTTTTTTTTTTTCCTTTATGTTTGAAGTCATGTTTGAACACTGAAATCCAAAGACATAGAAGAGCAGAAGGATGGCATTTTCCTGGTACTTCAGCCTCGTTTACAGTACAGCAGACCTCCAAAGAGACAGCTCAGAGTGCTCATGTTCCTTCCAGCTGCAAAATACCCTCATCAGACACAGAACATTTCACAAGAACTGTACTTGGAGCTATTGTTAATGATTGAGGCACTTTTTCAAGTGACACTTTTTTGCCTTTATAGAAGAGAAACCTTTGTAACTATTACCTTTCTGAAAACGTAGTCCCTACAACCACTAGAAATATGAAATTTTTGCAATACTTGAAAAAAAAAACAAAACAAAAAACGTTGGAAACAAAAATCCACAGGCAGGCAGCACTACAGAAAAAGGACTCAAAACGTGCCCTGCAACAGAACTGCCACTTGATGGCACTGCACAGCATCCATCCCTGCCCACAAGAAGTAACCACGATTTATTTTATTTTATTTTCCTCTTAAGCACAAGACAGCATCGCTCTCCTGAGCCAGGCAGAGGAGCAGCATTTGCAGAGACTTTGCAAGCAGCACAACCTGAACACAGGAGGGTCAGGAGATGTGAGAGGCTGTTTGAAAGCATCAGCCCTCCAGCAAATCAACAGCTTCAGAACCACTGCTCTTGCATCAGCTTTGCTCTCAAAACTGTCTCTAGTCTAACAAAATTGCTGTACATACGTTGTGACAAAAATAAAGGGGGGACTTGTATCTTGATTGATAAGATGGGGAATTTGGTCATTCTAAAGGTAACTAGAATATTTCTGAACTCTATATATAACTAGATTCCATGCAGGAAAAGTAGTTGGAGAGCATTTTCATCTTCTTAAATACCAAGTCCTGATCTCCATTGCTTATTCCCTCCTGAGAGGAGGCAACAGCGTCAGCCAACACCAGGGGCAGGATGCAATCTATCAGCATCTTTCCAGACACCAACCAGCTCACTCTCCACAAGAAGTAAAGAACCCTGAATTCAGAGCCCAAGAGGTATCTGTCATTTCACCCAGTTTCAATAAAACTTCATCTCACAATTTACAGATTCCTTTTGCAGTTTCAGAAAACAGACTGAAGCAATGTAACAGCTCCACAGAAGAGCGATCTCTTGTCTCCTCTATTTTTCCAGCCACACTTTGTACCAGTCCCAGCATCTTTCTTCTGGAAGTTTTATTATTTAAAGTTCACACACAATGCTGCAAAGCAATGATGACTTAAGGGCAAAATTTCAGACAAGTGTTCCAGACTTTAAGTCAGACCATTTATTGTTTACCAGCACATCCATACTGACAAAAGAGGATCAAAAAAGAAAAGATCAAATAGTTAATGACAGGAGGAGGACTTGCAACCCAAATCACCAGCATCTTCAGTTTCAGATAATACATAAGAAGCATTAAGCAGGTGCCTTGCAGCTGCAACTTAATGAATGGCTCATCCTGGAGAAAGGAAATGCTGATGGTCAGGAGGCCTCTTCTGACTTCTCCATCCAAAGATGCCCTCAGTAAATGCACAGAAGTAGCTATTTCACATGAAGTCCTATACTAATACAGATCTCATGAGCTAGCAAACAGCCTTGAGATAACCAATGTATGGAAACCTAAAGCCTTCATTTAGGTACCCAGACCAGGGAAGCAGCAGGCAGCGTGCCAGAGAAGGCTGCAGAGCTCAGGTGGCGGCTGCCAGACTTGCATTTTGACAGAAGGGATGACTTCTTGCATGATGTTGACCAGAATTTGGGAAGTGGAAGATGAAAAGAACTTGGATCAAGGACCTAAGTAACAAAAACTTGAAAGCTGAGGTCAAGCACAGTTTAGTGAGGAAACTACTTTGCCTGCAGAATGAAAGCAGAACCAGACAAGTTGCAATGTGCTCCTCAAAAAAATCAGTTTATTCAGATGCCCCAATCAACTTCCTCAAAACCAATCAAGAAGCAGGTTCCTCCACAAGTAACACAACCAAGTATTTTCTTTGTAAAAGGTGCTCAGATGCCCTACACTCATTCATAATTCAAAGACATTTTGAAGGTGGGGCAGAAAACTACTTTGTCATTAAGAAGAAATCAAGGATCCAACAAATAAAAGACAAGGGGTTTATCAGATTCCCTCATCACAGAACTGAACTAGACATCAGGGCTGGTTCTTCTCTTGCCTAATAAGGACTCTGAGAGAAAGAAAGACAGGGCTTCTGTATAGTGATTTTCATGAGAAATTCCAACATCAAAAGCATGTGAGGTATGCTCTATTTTTGCTGGTGAACTGCTTTCAGATATGCAGGCATCCCAGTGGCCTTTGTCACCATAGATGCCACTAAGCAAACAAATTCCGTGTTGGTAGAAAAGTAACTAAACCACAGCTGCCAACCCTATGACAACACTTTACTGTAGGATTATCAAGGTATTTCATTTTGTCCTTTTGTCCCTTTGGGAGAGATTTCTGAAGATCATTAATTATTTAGCACACAATGGTGCCCAAGTCCCAACTAATAAGGTTTCAGCCACCACAAGGCATCATGCCAGTACAACACCTTGCTGCACCCATGGACCCAGGGAACCATGGGTGTTTGGGACAGATGCTGCTGCCACAAACCTCAGTATATTTTTTTTCTTTAATACTTATCCCAACATTCTTATTCTTTAATACATATTCCAAACAGGACTTTTTCTTGAAACATGAACATCAGAGGTTATAGCAGTTGTTTTTCTCAGGAACAGTGTGCATCAGTAAGGCATAACTGTGTACAAGTGGGATAAAATAAAATAAGCATTATCCTTTTCTTCCCATTCTAGATTAAAGCAGAATACAGTGGGAAATCTACAGGAATAGTTCATTCATTAACAGAAAAGAGGACCTACTGTACCCAAAACCAGGGTTATATTAAGAGAGGGTCAATGCATTCTTCCTGAGGCTTTTCAAGTTCATTAAGTTGCATGGCATTTTGGCTGGGAAGCAGGAGCTCTCATCTCTATCAAAACTCTCCGTGAGAAACCCGGCAGGTTATGCAGCTCCTAAGTGGCATTTATACAAGAGACTCCAGCCACAGACCTGATTAAAGACCCAAGTCAATGGGAGCATTTTTATCAATTAAGTGTTTGCCCTCCCATGCAATCATCAAGTATGACACATTTGGGTTTGTCACTCCCAGCAACATGGGCATATCTTAGACAAACCACATACAGGAGGAGTGCTGTGATTTAAAACAAGTTTGTTCCTTTTAATCAAAAAGGAAAAAGGAAAAAAGTTTGTAGTGATACATCATCCTTCTCCAGCTGCTAATGTTTTCCATTGCACACCCACTGATCATTATCATCAGGGAAAAAACATTCCTCTCTTAAAGGCAGATGTAAGGTTGTAGCCTTGGTAGCAATCAAGAGAAGATGACACTTCAGACTTCCCAACTCATCCCTTGCAAGTCTGATGACAACACTCACACTCACTGCTCTTAGGTTATTCTTCTGGAAAAAAAAATACAAAAACAAAAACCAAACAAAAACACACCACACCAGCACATGGATTTCAGAGTGAAAGGAGACATGGGTGGGCTAGAACGGGCTAGAACAATTAATAATGTTCCAACAATGATCTAGCTAGCAGAGGGTGAAATCAGAAGCCAGGCAGGTCAGTTCTGAAGTAAGATTTTTGGGACATTGTATGAAGCTGAAAACTCGACCTTGGTCATTCCCTCAAATGCACTCTGTATTTATTCAAGTTTGGTTAGAAAATAAGGATACAGCTTGTGATCTTTTTGCAGTTAGATTTCCTGCTGAATACTCGGCTGGATTCTCAATTAATGATATTTATAAAAGGATTAATGCTTCACCTTTACAAAGCTCTCCCGTCATCATTATCTTGCCTGGAGATTAGCAACAGCTGAGTTTAAGTTACTAATTTTCATTATTTCATTTGTAAACACAGAGCTTAATAAATCATGACAACAGAAAACATAACAATAAATGTCCACTGTTCAGAGCTATGTTAATCCTGCTTTTCCTCTTTGCATACTCCTTGATGATCTGGATATCCCAGTAACATTGACAAGAGCTTGGAGGTACCTTACACTACTCAAGTTGAAATTTTGAGTTTTATTGGTTTTATTGGTTTGCAACTCTGTCCTTGACCCATTAGACTCAGAGCTGCCCTCTCATTAGGACAGCACTGGAATACAAGCAGGATGTAGCTAATGCCAGTTGTACATTTCATCTGGCATCTGTGCATCAACAGAGATGTTCCCTCCTACAGTTTGAGCAGGCAAGCAAAGGACTGTCCAGCCACAGACATTTCTTCTTTTGTACATGTGTAAAACACACCTCAAGAAATCAATGTATAATAAGGACCTTGTATTACAGAATATTCCCTTTTTCACAGAAAATAACTGCACCAAAAACTACATTAAGCATGATCCACACAATTCGACACTGGATAGAAGACATGAAAGCAGCTGCAATAGGAATGAGGTGACTCAATCCAGTAAAATGACACTTGTTTTTTGTAACCTTAACCTGTGCTAGAGAAAAATGTGGGAGAGAGAGTCATTCTCTGCTATGATCCGGAGACCACCTCTGCACCAAAGTCAAGCTTGTATCACAGTAAGCCACAACTGTAACAAGGAAAATTCAAGCCATCATCATTCCAGTTATGTGAACTGCAGAAGACCTTCTTAACAACTTCCCCTCTCTGCTACCTCACTTCAGAACATCACTGCTGGCAGCGAGGCAGCAACTCGTGTTCCTACCCCATGCGAGATACCCGAGGAAGAAGCCAATGGACTTGAACACCTTCACTTCAAATTCACACCACAATTTTACTCCACAGACTCTGCAAAGTAACACTGCCAAGTCACACTGCCTTTCCCAAAGGGAGTTAGGTGCTGCCAGTGGTACAGATGGGAGAGCTGCTTGACCTACAGCCTGTTTCAGCAGCAGTGTTCATGGTTTCACACCTCCATGAACCCTTCCCCTGCTATATTGAGAAATGCTTCACTCTTCTATCTCTCCTGGCATGAGTCCCTCTGCCTCATGACCATGCTGCTGTGAGCAGCACCAAGCTTCAGGGCCAGGAAAGCCCCTTAAAGCAGTACTAAGAGTAGGTAACAAACAGCTCTGGGCAAGAGATGCAATGTTCCTGGGAGGACCAACTGAATAAGTGAAAAACCAGCTGTTGGCAGAGGAAAGGCTGAGATCTGTGTCCCAGCTCAAAGCTGCAGCAATTTTATGCTTCTGTCCAACTCCTGGCAACTTCATTGACCAACAGACACTGCTTAAATGGGGCAGACTTACTTCATCACAAAAACACAACTGTTATTATTACTAAAGGACATGGTTTCCACCTTCTCTCTATCTTTACACTTACAAAGGCCAGGAGTCTCACCGTGACAGGCTGTGACCTCCCAGTGGTCACAAGCTCTGGAGAAGCAGGACAGATGGAGGCAAATTCCAAGCAGCTAAAAGCAGGTACCAAGAAGGATGCAGGAAGTCATCTTCTCTAATTATGTACAGTGCCTTGAATAATACAGGAATATCTACCCCTTTATTAGCCCCTACCTGGAAGTAACATCTTTACCATCACCCACAAAATGTTATTCCCAAGTACAACTGACATCTCAGTCTCCCAGAACAATTTTCAAAATTGTAAATTATTAATCTGGGCAACCTGGTCATTATCAGATAAAATATAATGTGCTCTAGATCTTTACTGACTTCTGGGAACTCCACTGGAGACCATATTTTTTTACTTTCTCCTCCTAAAAGGAGAGACAGTAATGCTGACAATGATAAAAATAACAAATGGAGCTCTCAGGATGAAAAAAACATACAAGATTTAAAAGAAATATTTTTAAAAAAGAATAATCTTGGAATCTAAGCTGTCTTAAAAGGGGCAGATTATTCAGGATGCAAGGTAAAGATGTAAAGAAAAGAGGAGGACATTTGGGAAAAGCACGTTTTCCTAACAGATCCTGACAGGTCTAAATTTCCTGTTAGTTCCAGTCATTTACTTAAAAATGATGAAATTTCTTACGGAGAAATTCACAGGATATCATTCTCAGTTCTATGAAAACAACCTCAAGGAGCCCATACACAGAAAAGAGAGCTGGCATCACTTTGATAAAAGAACCTCTTGAGCTTTGGTATTGGCCTACCATGACAAGACCACAAAACTGTTGTGTCTCTGCCTCTACAAAAATAAAAATACTCAGGAGATACATTTTTTTTTATTTTGTTTTGCTCACACTTAACATTTCTACATAAGATGAGTTGTCATTTAATAACACAAAAACAAAACTGATCTTAAAGTATACAAAGCAGTTATACTGAGAGCAAACAGAAAGACTAAATATTGAATTTAAGACTCTTGAGTCTGACTTCATTCGCCTGAAATGGAGCTGATTTGTGTGTATACTTGGCCAGAGGAAGAAGAGGAAGAAGAGAGAAAAGTGAGTCACTGATGGATTAATAATATTGTCATCAGCTTATCTGCATTGCAAAGAAAAACTACACGGAGTGCCATATTATCATCATTATTTTACACTGGGCTACATTTGACCTCAGCCCAGTCCTCCTCACTGTCACGTGGGGATGAGGACTTTCAAGTATGCCACTCCAGTATCAAATACTAAACACAAACCCACACAAAACAGTGGGAAAACAAACTAAATCATATGATAAGACTGGGAAAACAAAGCCTCCAGATAAGTTCAAGTCATACACTGTTGAAAAGACACACAATTTTATCCTCCTTTCTACCATTCATGCGTTTCTGTCACAGCATCTTCAACATATATTTGCACATTTCATTCTCTTTTCCTGTGTCATATGTTGAAATTAAGTGTCTTCAAAGTCAAGGTGCCTGCAGCAGCAGGATTGTGGTTTAACAAATTTCAGGCAACATTTAGTTTCAGAGTCATACAGAATATGGTTGTGTAATCAGAAAGGCAATTCTCCCAAAGTCAGGTCACACCAGGCAGTGTTTTAAACTTGCTTCGAGCACAAGACTTAGTACAGTAAATAGGGAATAAGTTGCAATACAAGTTTCCAGCTGGTAATTAAAAGTAGCCAAAATTTAAAAGCTTCCACGGTATTAAAGGTCCATACAAACCATTATTTACAGCATATAACACTTATTTCTCCTTCCTTCCCTTTTGAAGACACAGTTGCAAGCAATTTTGCCTCCAAATTTTCCATCCTTGCAGCCAGCTCTCCCCTTGCCAGGGAGGTCTGTGGGTAGGACCATACACACAGGATGGTTTCAGCAGCTCACCCTGTTTCTATCCAAGCTCTGTGGAAAGGAAATGGTTACAGACCTGGCTGGCAGCTTTGGCACCAATTTAAGACACATGCGTGCAACCTCCCCAAGTCCAGGTCCCCGTGTTCTGCAACAAAGCTGCTATTCAAGAGCAAGAGGAAGCTTGTTCCTTATTAACAGAGCCATCAAGGTTCCAAGCTTCCAGGAGGCTGACGTAAACCATTCCCTGCACAGCCCTTCCCTGCTTCCAGTGCCTCCCTGCCACGTCTGAAACTCCAGCCAGAAAAATATTATCCCAGTGGGCAAACACTGCACACCAGGATGCCCTGTTTTCCACACAAACCATTTCTTCATACAGCCTCTCAACACATCAAGTCACAAGAGCAGAGCCAGGTGATCCAGCAGCTTTTGGAAGAAAAAAAATAAAAAAAAATAAAAGCAGGGGGATGCCTGCAATGGTGACAGCATTACAACATGTCTCAAAAGTACTTTAAAACTGTCTGCTGGAAGGACAGAGGAGCTCTGTGACTTACCTGAGCCTTACCCACAGAGCATTTGTAAGTCAATGAATGCAAATAAGGTCTTTGGGAAGCAAAAGACAAAAGGAGCAGCATCTCCAAAAAGGGTGGAAGGGGAGCAGTTTGTGGAAATAGCAAGAGAGGATAAAACCGTTTCAATTATGTACTCACATATAGTGGAGCTTGCTGTGGATTAAGTTTCATGACCTCAGAACACTGAAATAAAAAAGGAAAGACAAATTTAATATTTTTCTTAAATACTGCTTCAAATGCTGCAGAATGTTAAGCTTTCAAAGTTGTAGTAACAACCCTACATTACATTTTCCAAGTCCATTTTGAACAACAATATTCTATTTTCTCTCAGATCAAAAAGTATGACACTTTTTTTTTTCTTATTCATGATCACATTAAGCAAAGAAAAACTCAAAAAGTATTTCTAGAGCAAAGCATTCATCTGAACCATTGGAAATGCTGGCATTGAGGGTATGCTGAGTGACACTCACTTCTTCATGTCCATCTCAGTTTATCTTTACTCCCAGCTACCATCACATCTGCTTTTGGATAATTATCAACCTTTAATTGCTACCTCTCCATGAATTCCCCCCAGTCCCACCAAAAAAATGCTTTTAAAGATTTCTAAATCTCTGCACTGCTGGAGAATATCAATCAGTCTGGCAAATACCACTTTGCCCATATTAATTTGGTCCCTTTCACCACCAACTCCCCCTCACCCCCCACCCAGATTATTTATTCAAGAATATTTCAAAACTGTTTGAAAATCAAGCTATCAAAAGGCTTCTTGCAAAACAGAGAGAAAACGCCCAGAATAGACAATTCTCATGATTCTGCATCAGCATTTTTCTTCATCAAAAACTGCCATGATTCATCCTACAAAGGTGGTTTTAGTCAAGAAAATTTTTTCTTTCAGGTCTGCCTCTGGAATTTCTATAAAACCTGGTGAGAGTTGTCTGCATTGAGCCTTGAACTTGCATTAGTTTCTCCATTGCAGTAGAAAATATTCAGCCTAAATAAAAGTTTTCATTCAATGTATGTATTAAGCAGTCCAGGATCTGAAGGAGGAATGTAAAACAATGTAAAAATAGAATTTCTGCTGTTGCTCATGTCGGCAGCACTGGTAATACTCTGCAAATACTCCAAAACCTTTTTAAAAAGGGATGAAATACCATTCTGCTTTTCACCCAGAAAACACAGGATCTTGTTCATACTTCATTCCCTTCCAAATCCCACAGTTTGCCTTCAGTGAGACAAATTAAACCACAGCCTAAGTTTTCTTAGCTGATTCCAGCTATCCTTGCTTTCTCTCACAGGCTGTCCATATTTTACAAAGAAGCATTTTTGTACCAGTTGCTTTCAAATGCCTGAGGTACCTGCCAAGCTTGCTCACCCAAACACAGTCCCTCTTCAAAACGTCCTCCAAGGCTGCCAGGAGATGGACAAATATTTTTCAATAGTTTTAAATCCAGTCAAATTCATACCTCCTTTCAACCTCAAGATGCCCCTTCCAACAGCAAGAATGGCTCAAAACGTTTTTACTTGAGAGTTTTCACTTACTTATTTGCTCTTACCAAGCCTGACCTACTCATGAAAATAAAGCAGTAATAGGGCTATCATTTCAGTAGGAGAGCTCCACAAACATCTCTGCAGGCAGTCCTCACTTATGCCTTAAAACATGCTCCTGCTGTTCCAGTCCTACCAAGGGCTCAAAAAGTAAAGAAACAGAAATAAAAAATTGACAAAGCCTGCCCATTTCCCTCATGACATACCTGAGGCTCTCTCTCATACTCTGAGGCCAGGCACCTTGAACACAGGTACCAAAGCATTACCCAGCCAAGAGTGTTTATTATCTCTTACAGAAATTAAACCATAGTTGGAAAAACTTCTTTTTAAGCCCACATCACATTCATATTTTTACAAAGTCTCATTGCAACACAACAGTTCCTTCAGGAAGCAAAATTTAGCCCTGTAGTCTAACACAACAATTTGGAACTATTTGGAGAAGATTAAAAAAATATTAGTGCACAGAATTGGAACAGATGATAATGTTAGAAGGGAGTTTAATTATAAAGCACTGTTTTCTCACCATATCTATCCCATAGCTGACAAGGAACCAAACTACTTTTCTTTTTACTGAAAAAGGATACAGGCTGACATCCCTTTGAAGACAGAGAAGCCATACTACTGCATTTACATCAACTATTAGGATTACACCTTATCCCCAAACATCAGCCCTCTGTCTACATTAGCAATATTACTACTTCTCTCCTCCTGTAGGATGAGGTGTAAGTTAAAGTGTGTCACATGAAAAATTCAGGAAAACAGGACACGACAGGTTTGCATTTACACAAGACTCCACAGACAATACATTATATTCTCTGCTCCTCAAGTTCCTCTCCACTCCCAAATAAAGGAAGTTATTTTAACATCCTCAAATATACATAACATCCTCAGAAACACACATATTGCTCCCTCCTTTGTTATTTAACAGCTTTACCTCTTCCCTGTCACGGGCCACAGGTATGTTAGTGTCACTTACAATTATGCACAGTAACTGCTGTGATCTGAGAGAAAATTACATCTATGGTCACTCAAGAAGCAAAATTAAGAAGTGCAGACTAGGGGAGGTCACACCTGGATTTCAACCCCAGATGTTTGCTTTGCTTCAGCAAACCCACAGAGCTGCAGCCAGTTCCTCATGCTCAGCAGGGTATTCTCACCACCACACCATCCCTCCTGCTCCACTTTCTCTGCTCTATCCATCAAGATTCTTTCTAAAAAGTTCTATGCAAAGCCTCAGGAAATAAAGAGGAAGGGCCACATTGAAAGCCTGGGGCATGCACCTCATCCCAAAACAGGGTAGAAGGATCTGGACTTCCATATTTCCCCCTTCCTGATGTAGGTTTGAGAAGCTGAGAGCTGTTGACAGGAGGAATCAGTCATGTAGGCTGGACCTTTTGCCTTCTTTTTTACTGACTGCTTCACTGGTGCTTTAGCCAACCTTCTTCAGCAAAGCTATGGAGGGATCTGTATGAGACCAAAAGTAATGCTTCTCTATTTGACACTTGGGTTGCAACACCATGGGACTGATCAGCTGGGAGCTCCCTTCCTGCTGTCACCATTCCTTTACAAGATGCCATTCTAGCACCTGCCACCAACCTCCCTCACACCTTTTTCAGAAGGAGAAACCACAGCTGATGTGCTCCATCCCAAGGTCCACTCTGGCAGGTTTATCCCAAGGGAGCAGCTGTTAGGTCACAAATCAGGCTGGATACAGTATCAAGGCATTTTAGCTCTAAGTCCCAAGTATTACTCAATCTCCTTTGACGAAGTTTTTCATCAATCCTTTTTTATGGAGCACACTATATGTGTTTAAGACCACAGGTGGAAAACAGTAAAAAGAGGTTTCCTGTGCTGTCTGGCTTAAACAGGCTGCACTGAAGGTATCAAAAGTATCAGAAGAGCAAACCTTAAACAGAGCACTTAGAATCCAAGGGAGATGGCATCCCATAACCTTTGTCCTGCTCCATCACCTTCAGACAGATGCCAGAAAGCAGCTGAGAGGGGAGAGAAATGGGAAGGAGGAGAAAGGCATGTACAGATCACAAAAAGATGGGTGGGAATAAGAAACTCTCATGGAATAACCTCTTTCTGTGGTAGAGTTGGGTTTAGCTGGACTGAAAGTGCCAAAAGTCATGGAGTCCAAAAGAAGTAAAAACTTGTTTAAAGAAAGAAGAACACAAAGACTTCTCATCAAGGCAAAAAAGGGAAGTCTGAATTCAAAAATCATGACCATTTTTTTGGTGGGTTTCTTTGGTAAGAGAACTGCACAGCAGCAGCAAAATAAGGTGACACTGCTGAATGCCTGGTTTTGCCAAATAAAATAAAAATCCTAAAAATACTTCCTACAGGAAGATTTCCCCCCCTTATAATTTACATCATTAACTTTAATTTCTCATTTCTAATACATATCAGTCCAATTTTTCAAAGGCTGCAAACTTAGTTTGAAAGGAAAACATGCAGGTTTGGAAGAGATTTTATCTTGTTAGTAAGTGCTGAGACAACAACATTTGAGAAAAAACAAGTAACAGGTAAGCCTGGGTGATGACTGCATCAGCGAAGGACTAAATTTAGATTTCCCGACAAAAGAACTTTTCCAGTCATTGGGTAGGCAGGGATTAGCCCCAAAAAACTTTCTTAAAGGCCTTAATATAGTCAGAAAAGGGAAACAAAAGAAAGACCATATGGTCATAATCAAACCAAGATTCATAAGGATCAAAATATAGTTAATTATTAGCCTGGAGTACTTCAGGTGTATAAAAAAGTTTTTTTTAAAAAAAAAAAGCCAAAAAGCTGAACTGTTGAGTTTTTTTCTCTGCTAGAGGAGCACATCTTTTATGCTGATGCCTGCTCTGAGGCACAGAAAGCATTTTGTATATTTTTGGGGAGGTAGCAATTGCTCTCCCAGGTAAGGCAGACTGCAAAGCAAACACCTGGCCCTACTGCGAGATCAGCAGGACTGCACATGAACTGCTTTGAAAGCCAAATTAACAAGAGGAGGCAAATATAAATCCCACCTCCCTTGCCCACCTCTCACCCAGCACCAGAAGTCATGCTACAGGCAGCCTCCTGGCAGAGAGCAGGTTCTGCTCCATTAGCAGCAGCCTGGACTTCAGACATTCCTATTATTTCTTACAAATATTTTGAGTTTCAGCATCTGAGAGGTTTAGAACATGTTCTACACCCACCCAGATACTTACTTTGCAATGTTTCTGGATTTGTATTAGGTTTTTCCCTTTAGGATAACACAATTAAATCCCTTGCTTTTACCTATTTAAAAGGAAGACATTAAACAAAAGTCCAGGTTCAAGTTCTTAGAAGCAGAAGAGGTTTTTAGACATTATAAAGATCTCCACAGGTAGTTAAGTGAAAGCTACTGAAGTCTTCTTGAAACAGGCAGGATGCCCTTCTGCTTTGCTAAGCATTAAATACTGAATTCAGGGAGTTGCATCCGAAGTCCCTTCCAGAGAACTTCAGTGTTATTTTGCACAAAATGTCATGGACTAACAACTGAGCTTAATTTCTCTGGTTATGGTAACATCTCACAGGGAAAGAAAGGAAGAAGAAAAAAAAAAAACCAAAACACGTTTATTTCTTTTACTGTGGTTCCCAAAACCTCAGCCAAGATTAGGGTGCAATTTTTTACGTGCTGTAAAAAAAGGTCAATGCCAACAGCTTCTGCCCTGAAGAGTTTACAAACAAGCACAGGCAGTGGGAAGGGATACAAACACAAACTACCTTATTAATAAATCCTCTTCAGCCACTGTTCCCAGCTACCACTTAATTTACCTACAATTAGTTGTCTTTTTTTTTTTTTTATAGGAATCCCAGACAAAGCACATCTGGACGATAAAGCTGAAAGTGAGGCCAGTGGTCCTCAAGATCAACCCAGCCCGTGCACAAGCAGCAGTGCTGAAGTTTTTTGAGCACCACGTAGCTTGGAGCACTCAAAATGCATTTTCCATTTTCCCATCACACCTCATTCAGCCTTGCTCTGCTTGGCAGTCAGCTTACCCCAAAGGTTGGTTTAACCACCCAGTTTGTGTATGCTCCCCAGCATCCACTCCTTGCTGCTTCACCCCATGAAGCATACAAGGAGCAGACAAAAAAGAAAACATTGTGGCTGGTCTCAAGAACTTAGCCTCTGAGGAGTCTGTTTACAGATTTATTGAAAATAAATTTGTAAATTTGTTTACAGATTTATTTTCATTTTAATGAAAAAGGAGAGCTACAGCATAGAAAGAAACTAGAAGGAATCTCAACTCCACCAACAAACCAGAGATGTAAAATCCAGGAGGAGAAGTGGCATTTAATCCATGTGATGTGTCTGGGAAAGCCCACCTACCCCGTTCCCTCTCCCTTGTGCACTAAATGCCCTTCAGTTTTCAGCGTTTGAGTTCTCCCAAGCTCAGTTTTAAGGGGTTTATTCCTAACAAAACTTGACCTTTAAACGCACTTCAAGTTTAAGCTTTGTTGAATCTTGCCTGAATCTAAATTTTTTTTCTTGTCCATTTTAGCATTTGATTTTAGAAACAAGGTATTTGCAAAGCTTTCACCATGCACTCCCATCTGCACAAAAAAGCCATCTTAACCATAAAGAGCCTGTGGTTGTGGGTAGGAGAGAACAGCCAAAATATACATGGAGAATCTGATGAAGTTACAGATTGCATGGAAAACATTCAAATAGATAAGCAGAAATTCAAAGAAATTAGGATGGCTTTCCAGCTGTAAGGGGGACCGCATCACAGCATGCCCAAGCTGAAAGGCAAAGAAGGATTTTAGTTCTTTATTGTAAGTGAAACAGAATTTACTTTGTACAAAACCATTCTGTAACAGTGGCGTATGAGGGACTTCAGTCCTTGAAAAGACCCAACTTTGTGACTTCAGGGCTCTGAAATAACACTTTACCAGGTAGCTGGTTACCTGTGATAGGATAAGCCATAAGCAGACTTTCTTTTTTTTTGTACTGTAACATTGCCCCCAAGAAAAATGAACATGGCTAATAGCCAGCCCTCAGATTCTCACCCTTCAGAGAAACAACCTTTAAGTTGTGAAAATCATTTACAGAAACTCAGGGATTTCTCGAGAGCACAGATCCACCCTTCTCACTGGGCTGCACTCATTCCTTCTATGCAGCTCCACTACAAAAATAAAATCAAGCTCCCCAAAACACATCACTTCTCATTGAACAAAGCACCTTCCTCCAGGACAAACCCCCACATTCTGGTTTTACAAAATGTTAATTTATGAAGTGCTTCGAGGTATCAGGAGGATTGAGTTTCAGGAAATAAAGTGCTCCTGCCCTAAACTATACAAGATAAATAAAGATGGGGAAATAGCACGTGGGGGGGGACCGGAGAGAAGCCCAACCAGCCATATACAGAGGAATTCCTGCTGGAGCCACAAATTCCATGCAAGGAGAACTAAAATAGCAACGTTTTTCACAAGTTTATTGTTCTCCCCTAGCGTCAACGGAATTACTGAGTTGGAGTATTCCCATTTTTATATGAGTGGCATATGACATTACTGCATTCTATTACCCACCACCAGCCTCCTCACTCTTTTGTTACATCACAATTACTTGAAAAAATGTCCCATTCTTGGTTTGGTTTGGGGTTAAAATATTTTTTTCTTTTTTATCTGTAGCAAAAAGTCTGAAAATTGAAAGGAACACTAACTCGAGGGGGTCTACTACTTATGTTTTCTTGTTCAGTGTTTTTCTGGGGTTTGTTCCTACAGCATTCAGATCTGCAGTAACTTACTTTCACTTTGCCATGTTGGGCAAGACACACTTTGTCCCACAAGCTTCACTCATCCTGAATGAACTCCAGAACTCACCATTCATAAAATGAATGAGCCTTCTCATCTGTGTATTACAATCCCTCAAAATTCATGTGAAAAGACTAAAAAAAGGTAATAACCTACAAACAGTTTCTTCAGAAGAAATAAACCCATAAACCTGTTCTTCAGTGATCTGCATGCATGGAGATATTCATATGAACAGAGTAGCTGAGGTTGCAGTGACTAAAATAAACCCTAAGACAGAAGATGGCCATATGTCCTTCCAAGCATCATACAGCTAAATCCTACAGCAGCTACCCTAAAGCACAGCTTCATATCTGGTCAGAAACAGGAGGTGGGAGGATTTAGGAGAAATAACCCAACCCCAAGTTCTTGCAGATGCATAGGAAAGTGATACCACCAGCAAAAGCCATTGACCATGGAAAGGAGAGAAGGTGAGGAAACCAGAAACCACACTTCAAACGTGTGGCAGCAAAGTTACCAGCACATTGCAGCATTGTGTTTGCTATCACAGCTGAGCTGGGAACTAAAAAAAAACTCCAAATATTTGTGTACAATCATCTGAATTTATGTTGCTTACTGGTTGTTTTGTCACGAAATTAATTGCTATTAAATAAAAATGTATTGCTCATGCAGCATTTTCACAGGTGATAGCACTTGCCAGCTGTGTCCTGTCTGCAAACAAAACCATATGCTGCCATTCAATTGCAAACACACAGGAGTTTCTTTTGGCTGCAAGCAATGGAAAGGAGGTTTAAAGGCATTTTGTGCTTGCCTGGCTCTAGTGTTGCTCACCTTCGAAGGCACAGAGGTAGCCCAGCAAGACACCCTTGGGAAAACCAGACACATGCAGACTACTTTCACAGCAGGGAAAGGGAAAGAAACTTCATGACATCCCTTCTCCCCCTGGAGAAAAACTGAAAAACATAATAAATTGCAAAATCTGCCTAAAACTGTCTTTTGACTTTTAATGGTGTTGGAAGCCTCAGTACCATGGCCTTCACAGAAAACACATCAAGAAGTAGAGATGGGGAGTTGCTACAGCTGAACAACTTGAGGCTTACAGAGCAGCAGAGAGGCCAGGAGCCTAGCTGGAACACCAGCTAACAGAGCTACACTGATTTAATTGACTGATGATTTAATAAAATGCTCTGGATATAGATTAACTTGTTTTGCTTAATGTAGCTCAGCTTCCTGGCAGCAGGAACTGGCCACACACTGTTCCTGGGCTGGGAGCTGGGCTGCACCCACTACTGCTCCAGGGCCACCCATGCTCCAGCCAACACCAAAATAATGAAGTTTAACACCAAGCTAAGGCACAGGCTAGCATATAGGCATTAAAAATAAGCTTAAGCCTTTTTCATGCTATAGTAAGTCCCTTACCCACCTCTGCCAGCCCTGTGTTACTCCAGAGAAGAATACCTGGCCAAAAACCAGTAGCCACAAAACTAAGTTTCTGCTTTCGCACCATTTCAATGCCATAATTGTCAAAAAATCATTTAATGGATTACTTAATTCCTATCCAAAGCCTGGAAAGAGATGAAGCAGTGTAGGGTTAATAAAAGCAGCACTGTTCCCAGTGCCAAGCAGAGGAAGGCAGAGATGTCTCACAAATGTGCACATCTGGTTTCCCTGCTCCCATTTCTTCACCCATTTGATAGAAAACACAAACCCGTAAAACTCAAATCCCAACAGCTATCAGTCAGCAGCCCATATGCCCAATTTCAAATAAAGATACATACTGTAAAAGTTGGAAAACCAGAGAGTAAAGGATTATTAGCTAGCTCTAATTATACGAACTGATCTCATCCTCTTGTTATAAGCCTCTTTCCTGTGTCCGGAATCTATTTGTGCAACATAAAGTCCAGCCTTTTGTACATGTCTAAGGGCCATCAATACAGGGTGATTAATTTCCCATTTTATAATACACACATACTGTCAACCAATTCACTTGTAATAAGATGTAACCCTACCCTCACTTGTCAGTGTTTTCCTCTAAAATATTACTAATGGCAAACAATATTTAAGATAATGGTTGTGTAAAATCCTAACAACATTTCAAAAGGAGCTATCGTGCAGCTATAATAAAATAAAAATCTGTCTTCAACTCAAGTAGCTACATCCTAATAAAGTTAGGAACTAACAGTCAACTTGAATTAAAGCACAGCATGTACACAACAGCACATCTATGTTTGTACTCAAATTAGGTCCTCCAACAGGTTCTGGGACAGCTGTTTCATGTATGCACGAGACATTTATCTCAGGCTCAAATATTAACTTCTAGAAATCTTCAGTAGACATTGTAGATGACTCTTCAAATGAGTAAAACTCCATTCATACTTTACAACGTACTTTGTAGTTCCAACACACATTTTGGCAGCACATTGTGGAGAAGTGCTTCTTGATAACCAGTAAATACACATGAACTCTAAAAGGATAAGCTCTATGGATGGTTGTCATCAGCACCAAAATACCTGTGGCCTTACCTGTTCAGTGGCAGAGAGCAAAACCTCTATCAATTCCCAACAACTTTTGACTATAGCACATCCTAAAAAACAGCTTTCTCAATCTTACTGTTCTCCCAGCTCTCAGAGCTGTGTTATTTTAGGAATTACATTGACCAATGATCATTTCAGCAAAAGACTCTTCTTTCCCTGTGTCTCACAGCCCCAGAGCAGCACTTGACTTGTACCACGTTGCCAACAATAAAGGCCTGGAGCAGGAAACTCACAGGGTCCAAAGCACCATGCACTGTTTCATGCTGGTGGGTATTTTTAACTATTTCTTAGCACGTGCAAGCCAAGTAGTTATCCAGTGCATGTTTTAATAAGTGCATGCACAAACTTTAAATGCTAAAGACACACTTAAGAGTTGGAAAAACTGGCATCAAGACCAAGATGCAAGAGATGCCTCAGCTCTCATTTCGGTCAGAGCAGCTTTTGGTACCCAATGCTTCAATGTGCTTTTTCCTCTCTGAAGAACTTAGACACACTCTTCCCTTTAGGCTCCCTTCTCCAAATGCACCCACTTGGCAGCTCCAGGCCTGGTGGAATTACTCTGGGAAAGCCTGGTTGACACATTTTTCCAGAAGAGAACTATCAGAAGCTTCAGGTTTCTGACAGGAGAATGTCCACTAACCCCCACCTCCCTGTGGCACCTCACAACCACATCTGCCACTACAAAATTAAGAATTTTTTTCTTCAAGTACTTTTTGTTTCAACTCACAAAACTATGGGAAAAACATTCTCCTCTAACAAATGCTTTAGGTTGCTACAGGATATGGTTGTTTTACTGGAGCATCCTTCCTGTAGCATGACAAGTCTCCAAAAATCCACATCCTTGACCTAGCCTGTGCAATGATGGAGCTGCTTGGTATTGCATCCCCAGAGGGGGAAACAAGATCTGCAGTTGTGTTCCCAGAACACTATTACAGTACATATCCAGGAAATGTCCCATAATATGTAAAACCCCAAGCACCAGAGAGTATCACATCTCTAAACAGATGGCAGAAGACTCACTCTAATCTGATTTTTAAATTAAAGCATCAAATAATAAAAATCCAAATAAGCATTGTTTCTACCCAATTCCATTGCCCCACCTTCTGGGCTGGAGCCTTTCTGCAGCCAGTTCACACTCAAAAAAAACAACTTTGCAGACAGACACCCCACTTAACACCTGAAATAGTTTCTTCCAACTGCCTTTACAAAGTGGCCTTTCAGACTGGTCCCTCAGGAATGGCATGGGTTAAATGCCCACAGGTCACAGCCTCCCCAGTAAATCATTAATTATCTGAGCTTGGGGAGAAGCAGCTATGCAGAACCCAGAGCCCACGCTGTGCAGCTGTTCCCCAGCCAGGCAACTCTCTGCAACCACATTATAACATAGGATTAAGATTGGGGAGTAGAAATACATCCCTGAGGTTTGCTGGGTTTTTTTCAGGTTTTCCAATGCAACTATTTTAAATGTTACAGAGCTCATGAAGTTCATTAAGTAGTAAACAGCATATGAATAAAATGAAAATATTATCATTATAAGCACAGTCTTGGTAATACTAGACCAGCAGGCAGAGAAAGGGAAGGAGAGGAGAATGCCACTCCAAAGCTCCAGTTTAGTTTTTTTTTCCAGATCCTTCAGAGGTGGCACACCCAGAAATGACACGTGATGCAGAGGCTGGTTCCCAGGCAGCTGGTGGGACGTGAGCCACGTGGACCTGAGTTCTGATCCTGACTGACTCCCATAGAAATCCTTGGGCTGTAACTGTGTGCTTGCCTTGGGGCCATGAAAGTCATATCTTGAAGTAACAGGGAAAAACAGGTGATGCTCTAAGTGTACTTTACACCATGGCAGATGGTTGACACAAGAGACAAGACTACACAGCCCTGCTCCTTCTCTCTTGCTTTCATGGTGAATAAACTTGTTTCATGGCAAAAGAACTTGGTTCATGTCAAAAGAACCAGCATCCCCTCAGCAGGTAAGCTGGGCCAACAACTCCCTCAAACCCCTCACCAAGAAAGAGCTCCTGAAAGAGCTGCCCAAGTCTTTAACCTTACTTTAACTGCATGAAGCAGTACAGGTGGCTCCAAGATGTCCTTCAGGTTGTTCCCACACTGAGCAGGGAGGAGCAGGACAGGTCACGATGCTCAGGTCCTGGAAGAGAGTGAAAAAGAAGGAGTCACAAGGTGCAAGTGACAGCACAGCTGCTGGAGATCCCAACACCCAAACATCAAAAAATCTTCACTGGGGGGGTGTGTGGAAATCATGTTCTACCCTGTTATCTATTCAGGAGGCATGCTTCACCTCCTGCAATGGGCCCACCTGGTGACAGGTCCCACACCACAGGTTTCCATGTACACACAGTGAGGCAATGACCACACAAAGTACACGGCAACACACAGACCCACGTGGGCATCCGCCACCACGTAGGAACAATTGTGTTGCTGCACTGTATTTGCTACTGTCCTATTTGGTTTATTCCCAAAAATGTTGGTCTGCTGTACACACACCACTGTATCCCAAGCTCAAAGTTGACCATCTGAAACACAGCCCCCTCCAGGAATAACTTCGCATGACTTGTGAACTTCCTTACAGGAAGGTATTTTAAAAGGAACAAAAGGACCATAAGTAGATGACAGCGGGCAATGGCCCAGCAAATGAAGCTTGAATTGACCAGCAAGTCTCTGCTAAACCCTTCTGGGTTGCCTGCACTTTGCCACAGGTTGATTTCCTGCTCTGGGGCAAAAATCTCAGCAGATTTATCCACAAGGATCAATCTGGTCTACTGAGCACACCTGGAAAAAGCAGTTAACGTAGATTAAAGGAAAAAAAAAACAAAAACCAAACAGGCTAGGCTTTAGCTTATTAAATGCTGTGTGAGAGTTTTTTAGCTGTATCAGAGTCATCAGGGCACCTTAGGCCATCATTTGGTTACCACACCAGGAAAGGCTGTGGCTACACACACATCACCAAACGCAAGCCCGACACTCCAACTGCCTCCTCCTGTTCTACCAGCTGGAGGAGACTCTGCCCCTCTGCTCTCCCCGTTGGGAAAGCATCCGTAATCTGGGAATCTCACAGCCTGAGCCAACCTGCCAAGTTCAAAGTGCAATTAGAAGCACAGAAGTAACAATGGGAAAACGAGTTACCAGCTGGGAAATCAATTGTGTTGTGTGAATGAGCTGGGGAACACACAACACTGGAAGGCAATGCATTGCACAATGGATCCCAGTCATCTACACAAGAACATCACCTGAAGACCTCTATGTCTGATTTACACAATGCTTTCTAAAGATTTATTGCTAAAAACCTTTTTTTATCCATTCTGCTGGAAGGTTCTTGCATAGAGATGGGGAGAGTATTTTGCAAGTCACTACTGAGTACTGCATGCTAAAAGGGGCATTTTACTACAAATATATTTGTTTAAACATAGGCCAAATTGGGGGAAAAAAACCCACAAAACCTTAACCCTCTTGTTCCTTGCTCCTTGTATCTGAATTGTGTTTCTTGCACCTTGCATCAGAACTGTGCATTGATTTCTTCATTGCAATGTCACTCATTTTCAAAATATGTCCTTCTTGGAAATTATTGGAGCTAAAAGAGGTTTTACCTGAACTCTTAAAACCCAGGCAGAGTGTTCAAACCCTCTTTGGCATCAATAACCAGTACAAACCATCTATGCAGTCACAAACAGAGTGGAATTTCTCCCCAACATTCCTGTAGAATTACTTTCAGGACCACATTTTAAAGGTTGGTTACTACTTGATAAAGCAATGATTAACTATGTTAAGCAAGCAGCATTCACCTAAGGCTCCTATTAGCCACCCTGTGTTGATCTCCAAGGAACAGTTCTCTCCAAGGCATATACTGCAGTACAGTGGTTTCATTCATTACTGAGACTGACAACTTGGCTTTTAATACCACAATTGTAATATTTTGGCAGAGAAAGCAGGTGTTACTGCTGCTCCTTTTGAACTGACAAGCCATACGGCTATGGCTAACACTGCTAAAGTAGATAGCAAGTACACTCTGAATCACTGCAGCTTTTTCATCATATCCACTAAGGAACAAGGGTGTGTGTATGGAGACACACATACAAGGCTCACTTGGATCTTCATGACTTGGAAAGTATTAGGAAGTGGAGAAAATCAACAGCCCTAGCAATAAAAAGCAGTAATACAGATCATAAATTTCTTCCTCTGGGCTTTCTTTTGGTTTGCTTTTATTCTGTAGGAATTTTTAGATTGCTTCAGGAAGAAGCAAAGAATACTATAAAGTCTTAATATATACTTTAGTTCTGTGTGTAAAGAGGCTGTACAACCAGTACGACTGTCCACATCAAAGAATCAATTTCCAAAAAAACTGATTTCTGCTTCCCATGAAACTGCTATGGGATTAATTCCCACATCCCTAAGCATAGCCAGTGCAGAATGATTTCCCCACGTGGATTTCTTTTCCTTCTCTTCCTTTACTGAAAAATAATTATCAAGTGTAGATGAGCATTGACTTAGCTCCTCCTTTCTGAATCTTAAAAAGACAGTTTTAAAAATTGTGTTTTATCAGAGGGCTCTTACTGCTTTACCAAGAAAAACATAATTCTGTGCCATGGCAGGAAGATGAAGATAAATGTTATCTTCATAAGGAGAGCTGTAAAAAAGCAACCGGACTCCTTCATTGCTCTGCCACCATTCCTGTATTCTGACCTATAACTGAATAATTTCATCCCAGAAAGGCCTGTAGGCATCATATTGCACAGTGTTAAATGAGAAGGTAAAGGACACTTGCCATTACACAACCTATTCTGCTTGGATTTAATGAAAATAGGGAAGGAAAAACCCATCCTCTGTGATAAAATAGGATTATTTGGTGGCAAATTGCTGAGAATCTTGCTCCCTACATACAAAGATAGTTATACCAGAAATTGCCGAAGCCAGTGATCAATTACTGTAATATGTTTAGGGAAAAGAAACTGAAAGAAAGATTCAGGGCAGCATTACAGCTATTTACACTCCTAAAAAGACAAGCTCCCTGGCACTATGGATTATATATGTAATGCCTGTAATAGAAAAAGAGTTATTCTATGTCAGAAATATCTAAGAGCAATAAGCTGGGGTTCTCTAAGACACATGCTTGGTAGAGCCTCAACACATGAACTTCAGAGTTTCCAACAGCTCCACCGGTTCATCCCCAGCACATTCCCACCCATCCCAAACACTGCCCGGCACAGAGGAAACCACTCCTCGAACTTGCTATTTTTTCCCCCCCCTGAACACAAGCCCATTTTATTTTTCTGAGAAGAGTTGCATGTTTAGTTGCTCTGCCAGCTGATGGCTTCGACACATCGAACGCATTATCTTGCCATCTGGTTGTAATTGCCATCACGAAGCTTTCAACAAATTCAAAAAAAAGCACCAAGATAAAGGCATTAATGGCCTCGGAGATGAACTGCTGAATATTTGGGAATATTTGATACAGCTACAACTTTTTGATAGCCAAGACACCCAAACACAGCCAATCCCACAGCTAAAAGCACCCAAACAAACCTCTGGAGTACTTCTGAATTTTGGCTGCTGCCTGCTATAAAACCTCCTCATAATTTCATATCAGTGATGTGTCAAGGAAAAGAAGGAAAACCCCAAGTTGCTGGGTGTACAATTGCATGCATGCTGCTGTTCGATTTTGCTTTTAATACACAGCCTATGCTTATATCCCAAGATATTCTCATTACAGGACATCCTTTTCCGGCTTCTGGTGCATCTCCCCAGAGAAAATGACTCAAGATCTTTTCGGAAGTTTGTCTGATGGTCTGAGCTGTGTTTCCCAATTCCTTAGGGAAGGGAGCCTGGACATATTCTGTTTGGTCAAGGCATTTCCCACAGTCACATGTTACAAAGCCACGTTTAGAGCAGCAACTTCTTCCCTTGGTTGACCTCAAGCAGGTCCACATGGAGGCTGAAGTAGGGCAACAGCATCCAAGAGCTGCTGGAGCACTCAGTGAGACAAATGACTGCACATGTTAGCAATACAAACAAAAGGATAAAAAATGACTTGCTGAAAATCTGCTTTGCTTTGGACAAGTGCAAACGGAACACTGATGCACTAGGCACTGCATCACACCACACTTGTACCAGCAGAGCAAAGGGCAGCTTGCAGCTCATTGCATTTCATGACACACACACAAACACACGACGTTGCTCTGGAATATTTGATGGGTTTTCTTTAGAGGCAGCATCAGATGGGGCACACTGGATGCAAAAACCCCAAGAATTTTGAAACAATAGAAAGCAAAGCACATTTCACAGAATTGTACACACTGCAGAGCAAGCAATATTAGATTTTAACTGGAGTCCCATTAACCCTGATTATCAAGAACTGGGAGACAAAAATTCTTCCGTGCACAGTACATTAACTTTTGAAGCTTAAACACTTTTGACAGTGTCACCATGAACTTCTAGCCAGAAACATGGTGATAGAAAAAGGAAGCAAGGAAGCACCCAACCAAGAGCACTTCCCTGATCACTCCAGCACTACACAGAAATTTTTTCTCTAGAACTTGGATATCTGCATGGAACCGAAAGAAGTTTCAGGTTTATGTTTTACTTCTACCAGCAAATTCTATGCAGTGAAACAGAGACCAGGCATGCTTTATGCCTTTCCACCTTGCCTCCTGACAGCTACCTGAGCTCCATCAACTCCTCAAAATTATCATCTGCAAGGCACTCTAATTCTAGTCACATCACCGGCACACTTTACTTCATCTGATTTCCCTCACATATTAACTTGATTTTCTTCATTTCCACACAATCAAAACCAATAAAGAACTTCTACTGTACTTCAAAACCTTGTGATAAGGGAGGCAACGTGCACATGTTCAAAGCAAGTATCTGCATATAACACAATAATACATTAATACAAGCTTTCTTGTCCATGTTAAGGATCCTCTTGGTACAATATTGTAGTTCAAATCTATATTTCTCTCTGCCATTGCAGCCAAGATTAAGGTTCCTCTATACCAAGATCCACAGTGGCAACACCAGAAGAATCCCCTTGCCACCATGTTTATTGGTTCAATAAGTAAATGCCAGGAGGGGACATGAAGGGCCTGAAAATGGAACAAAGTGCCCAATGGCTCACAGATGACAGCCAACCCAGTCCGTAATCCAGTAAGTATCACCCCTCCACCCATGCAGCAGTGATGGCCTCATGTTCTTCAAAAGTTGGTTGCATGAATCCACTGCCACACCACTGCCCAGCTCTGCCCAACACCTGCCAGGCAACCACCACACAAAATCACTGTACTGCTCAATTCTATGTGTCACTGGAGCTCTGCAGCACCTCATTATATCAATTAGGAGAGCTGTGTAATGGTTGTAAACCAGTAATCAAAGAGAAGGTTGAATGATGCAACAAAAATCTGCAACCTGGTGCTCAGATTCCAGGTGTGTTACACAACAGCTCAAACACTTGGGCATTTAGACCATTACCTGCAGACCTGCACAGTGCAGGAGGGTAATGCTTTCCCAGAGCCCTCATCTGACCCCAAACATACAAGATCCACTCATGCACACCCAACCTACCTGCCTTGCCCCAAAATCTCCAGATTGAAGGTGAGAAGCTCAGTGTTTGAGCACCTGTGACATCCACAGCTGAGCAAAAGAGATGCTCCAAAGCAAAGTCGGGCCATTACCCAAAAATCTCCCTCTCAAATTCACATTCAGATTTGATGGATAAGTTTCAAGTCTGTCCTAGCAAATCCTTGTATCTCAAGTAGAGCTTGCTCCTTTCAGCATTAACATCCCATAACTCCAGTGGGACCTGCTCCATTTACAACTGGGGTGACTTGTGCACCACACCTTGCAGTTCAACTCCCAGCTGCAGCCTCAGGTAAGAAAGCCTCATCAGCAGAGGGTCAGACAGAGCTCACCCATCAACTCTGACAACAAACGAAGCAATTTCAGTTATTTGATGAGCACTAAGCACGAACAATTTTTGTGGAAGCGAATGCCCCTACCCCAAGATTTCAGAGTGTGTGGTTTTTATTGAATAGGCTCAAATACTTACAAATAATATTGATTCTATTCATAGCACTAATACAGTGTAAGGGAGAAATGTTTTATTTGGAAATATTCTTTTAAACTATATTGACCTTTTAGGTCAATAAACCCAGTACCAAATTGCAGCTTAGCAACCTAATTTTACCTTCTTTTTGTAAAGAGCTCAGGTGAAAACCACTATAGCAGTATCAGGGCTGAAAAGTATTGTTTGGATTTTAAAGAGCAGTTAAGTCTAACAATCAATCTCCATGTCCAATATTGAAAGCCTCGACAGAAAACTGACAGCATCAAATCTGCAATGGTAAGGAGGAGGGAGAGCATAAGCTTTGAAGCTGCTTACCAATATTTGCACATGCTTGCCCAAAGAAAAGCCTCAAGGAGAGATGCTATGCCTTATTTAGCAACCTTTTATGATGACGAGCACGTCACCCTTCTCATTAGAAAAATGTCATAATCTTACTCCCCTTTCACCTGTAAAATAAAAACAAGACCGGAAAATTCTCACTTCCACAAATTACCCTTCTACCTGCACACTGTCCCCCCTCCACACCCATGATGCTTTCCCACCCATGCCACGGCCCATGAGAGCTGAGGCGATGCCGGCAGCAGAGGAGGCGATGAGCAAGGCCCGGAGCAGGAGCCAGGAGGGAAGAGCTCATGTGTGATTTTCAGAGATCATTGAGGAACCTCTGAGTGAAGCCTCTAGGCCCATCCTGTGCTGAAGGACCTGCAGGTCATTCCCTGGGTGCATTAACACACGAGGTCTGTGGTTACAAAACAGGTTGGCACATACTTAATTCTGATCCATCCTCTTGCAGGGCAGGCTGAGCACGTAGGCACTTGACAGCTGAAGCCACAACACTGTCACACAAATATCACTGAATGCACATCAGCAAAGCTCAGAGAACTGAACTGCATTTTTATTTTGTTTTCCTTTACGTACAAAATCATTTTTGCCAAGGCAGAAGGCACCTCAGAGTGCTGTTACAAGCCCTTTGTAGCTGCAGAAGATCTGTAGCTACTTCATCAAGGTAGATGGATGGAAACCACCAGCATGCAACTATAGAGCATCTTTTACCCTGCAACTCCTTCAGCAGGATGCCTGATTTGCTTTCATACAGCTCAACTTTTGGTCTTTTCATCCAAAAAGACTGTTTCCATTCAGTTACTCCACCCCATGCCCCCCTAAAGAGGGAGACGTCTGCAACAGTGATGCCTTCAAAGAGGGAGGTGACAGTAACACAGTATATTACAAGTAGAAAATAAGGGACCTTATTAAATAGCATTAGCAGATGGCACAGATTTTGCCCAGTAAACTTAACAGCCCAGTGCTTCTCTAAGTGCCAAGTGCATGGCAGGGTAAAAAAAGAGCTGTTCACAAAAACATTCCCAAACCAAGCCAGCAGAAGTCCACATAACCTGCATCTCAAAGCCTGACATCAAATATTATCTAAAATTAATTAAGTCTGCTACTGCTCTGCATTCACAGAGCAAGGGAAATTCTGGCTGTGGCTGCATCCTCCCATGTGCTTCACATGCAGGCTGGTGGTGGCCAGAGCAAAGCCTGCTCATTATTTTCTTGGTAAAGTGCACTCCTCCCTACTTTATCATTAATCAAGAGTTACGACCAGTCACCAAACTAGCACTGTGGTGACTTCACTACTAGCTGCTAGGCATCCTGGAAAAAAAAAAAAACAAAAACAAAAATTACATAAAGGCTACCATCACTTACCAAATCCTGCTACAGGTACACCAGGCAATTAGGCAACTTTGCTGAGGTATCTGTCAGTACTTTCCTCCCTGGGCTTCCTGCATCCCTTGTCCCAACCCCTCTTCAAAGCAAAGGATCTTTCCTTGAAGCAGTGACAACAGATTTTGCCCAAGAGGATGTCCCCTACCCCACACAAGTACAGCAAAGTAGCTTTTAGCTCCGTGCAATGAGCAGGGAAGGTAAAACCAAGAAGTTAAAGCCAAGTCTAATCACCCGGGCACACCCTTCCTCTGGTACACCTGTAAACCACCGCTTGTGCAACACCGCCCCAGCGCCAACAGGAGCTGCAGGTGCTACCCAAGCACACAGAGCCACAAAGCCAGGGCACTACCTGCATCTGCACATGCACGTGGGGTTTCCAAGTGCCCATCAACACCTCTAAGTGGTGATTCACCTCTTGCAAACACCCTCTGGATTTCCCCCTTTCTCGTATCCCTGCAATTGAGGCTCATCATCTGCTCTGACATTGCCTGCTGTCTTCAGGACTTGTCATCCCACACAGCACCAAACAGGGAGAAATGGTGACAAAAAAATAACAAACCTAACTAAAGAGAAAAAGAACCTATAAAAAAAAGCCCCAAACAGATAATAATAATAAAAAACAAAAAAACAAAAAAACCCAAATAATAGAACTGGTATTGCTGAGCTGAAAGTCTCTTCAGTGGAATACATAGCCTTCTCCATATAACACACATATACTTTTCAACCCTTTTCATGTCCAGGGATGTTTTTGTTCCTTATTTTGCTTCAGCTGATCATGACCTGCTTTGTGGCAACATCTTTGGTTACCATATGACCCAGGATTTTTTTTATTTTTTTTTTTCTACTATAAGTAGTGGGGAGAGTGAGAAAGGAGCCCTTAAGAGACCACAGTCACAGGGAGTATCCTACAAGCTGTCCTCCCTCAAAAACAGGCTGCAGGAGTTACCTGGTTCCACAGTCCAGGCCAAGCTGTCATCCTTCACATGCAGGAACTTTTCACACACACAGGATCCATGCACACAGGTTGCAAAGAGCAGCAGCACAATAGCAAGAGACTGAGGATCCCAGAAAGCATCACCCCTCTACTCACATTTTCCCAGTCACAGCCAGATGCTCCCTAGTTTGTCCCTGCAAGAAAGCTTTAATCCCACAGAATTAGCTTCATCTACCTCCTGCATCAAGAGCATAAATAAATTCTGTATTCAACAGCACAGAAGAATAATCTTAGCAGCAAAAGTAATGCTCGCTAAACTACCATTACTCCAGGCACAGTCCCAGTCAGTGTCTAAACCACTGCTTCAGTTGTCTGGTTCTAGGGCATCAGTTTGCTAAACAATTTTTTATTTTTACTGAAGGAAAATGTTTTAAGGCAGGGACCATAACATAGCATTTAATATTGTTCTTACCTTAGGTCAAATACCTTTATTCTCTGTGCTTTCATTTGTTGATGCTTGAGTTATCTTCTTCAAGATAACGATTTTGCTTTTGTTTCTTTTTTTCCCCTCCAGGTGCCCTGCCCTTAACAGTAACAGATTTAAATCTAGACATTATTCCAGATAGCATCTATTGCTAAACAATGTTTTTCTGATCTATACTTGCACAGCATTCCAACATATGCTCAATTAAAATCCTTACCATGACGTCTAAGGGCACCTGCACTTTTTCCATAGCACATTTAAGACTACAAAGATTTACACCATGGAGAACAGCAACACATTTATGCCAAATTAACACAAATAGTAAGAAATAATATCCTTTAGATAAATGAGTAAATTCTGATATTTCTACAAACGTCAGAAAGACACCAGAACTTAATTCCTGCTCAGAAATCTAAATACAGAATGGGTTTAGATTAAGCAAAGTATTGAGATAATCACCACATCGTCCCTGAGGTGTTTAACCTACTTTCTAGCAGTAGCAAATTCCCCTTATGTTGTTCCCCCCACCAAAAGAAAAGAGTAAGGGGTGCAAGAGTACATCATAAGCATTTAGCACTAGAGGTTGCTAGAGATCACAGCTAACCCATCAGATGGTAATAAATGATTGTGTCCCAGGTGAGGAAAGTCAGCCTCATTACGAGTTACATCCTTATGGAAAATGGCTTAAGCAGCCAGCTCACCAAAGGCAAACAAATCTTCCAGCTCTTAGCTCACCCAGTAAAGACCTGACACTGCACAGTGCCAGGAACAGATAGAGCTAAGCTTCAGAAATGCTTTCCTGCAGGTAGCTGCCACGTCCCCCCAGTCAGGGGCTTTCACTTTGGTGAGGTTTCAAGTTGGTTCAAGCCAAACTTGAACAGTCACCACCATGAGGTCTCCTCAAGCCAGAAAGCTGTGGGGTTGTGTGTGCCAGCTGAAGGACCCAGGGGCTCTCCCAGAGACATCAGGGAAGGGCATTTTATTGCCATCTAAATTCCTGGGGGTGATGCAAGACAAAAAGAAAAAAAAAAAAGAAAGAAAGAAAGAAAAAAAATCTCGTGAGAACTTCAGGTGGAGGAAGGACAACCAGTAGAAGCCGATTAACTTCTAAGCAACAGAGATATTTTCATGTAAACCTCCAGAGTGGCAATAGGCTAGCAGGTACACATGTGATTAAGAAGGAATGGGGAAGGTGGGGTCAGAAAAAGAAATACAGAAAAAAACCCAAAGCTTTTCTACTGTTCCTATCTATCGATATATTTAAGTCTTTTGATTTAGGATGAAAAGGTGTTTCTGGACTTCTTTACATTTCATTGGGGTGAGAAGAAAGCATTAGGATCATTCAAGTTCTATTGCTTCTGATGCAGCCTGAAAAATTTCCATCCCCACTTTCCCTTCAAGCCCATGACTTCAGGATTAGGTCTGTTTCTAAATGCTTACAAAAACAATTCAAAGTTGGAGACCAAGCCAAATAAACCCAAAGGATCTCTCCTCAGTAATTTTTCCACCTCTTGAACTACAACTGTTCTCCTTTGCAAATTCCACTTCTTATCTGCCAGAGCATCAGGAGTGGAAAGGAGCAAAGTGCTACAGTTGGAAACAACAGCTAAACATGGAGATGCAGCAAAAGACTAAATCCAGTTTGGCTGCCAGCAGAACTCCACTTCCTAATGCACTGATCTAGCTCCTTCTGTGCTTCAGCAGAACACTTGGGGTTGGACTTTATTAATCCACAAGACAGAACAAAGTTGAGACAACCAGAACTAAAATGCTTCTCTGCACATCTGGAACCAGCATCTCATTTCTCTCACCTGTTCTAAAAAACCATTAAAGCCTCTACTGGAAGCAAAAAAGGGGTTCTTTATTTGAATCTCACATGGCCCACCTGACCACAGTTGGAAGTTCCTTTGCTGGCCCAAACCCATTCCTTAAGCAACTGAGGAAATTAAATGCAAAACATGAAACAATGTGGAGGGTCAGACTTAAACCAACAAAGACAAGGAAATTGCAAGTTAAGCCTCCTGCTCTGCCCTTGATTCACCTTGTTTTGTTCAGCTACTGCTCTGTTCCCATTGCCTTCCTCTCTCCTAATGCCCAAGAGGAATAGGACAAAGGAAACAGCACAGGCTAAACATAGATGGCATTCATTCTTACCATTTAGGCTGGGTTTTGATGTAAATCACAACAATTTGCCTGGTTTGTAACTTCACAAAGCCAGCAATGTTTAACAGTATCTCCTACAGTTTGCATCATTCTAAGCAGGGCAGAGTAAAACTGATCTGGGACACCTGGAGAGGAATTTTACCCTTCTAAGAGCTGGGGACTACCTAAATTAGTCATCTCCACCCAGTTTGTTTGGGTGATTTGAGGATGGGAGCTAGCACTTGCCTGAATGCTTAGCTGGCTGACATCCAACAAGGTGAATCTTACACTGCCTTGGAGAAGATTATCTACCTCTTAGTGCTTCCAAAAAGAATTCTAGTTAAGCTTTAATAGAAAACCCAACAAAAATTTATTCAAAATGTTTATGAAAAGAAATCTCAACAGCTAAAGTTCACTATAACAATGAATCAGAGAAGCTTCATAGGTCCAACTGGAAAGTTATTAAAATAAAAGTGTAATGTAAAAGGATAGTTGCTGTCACTGAGTAAAAAGCAGTCTTGGAGCTTATTATTTTTACATGTCTCAAAACTATTGGAAATATCTGGGGAGAATTTGGGGTTTGGGTTTTTGGTTTGCTGTTTGCCCTTAAAAACAATCAGTCACAATATCTTGAGTGAGATAAACCTAAGTCAAACAGGTAAGTTTTGATTTATAGCTTTTCATTTATCATCATAGATAAGGTATCTCTATCAAGCAGTGAAATTCTGCTTGATATTCATCCACATGCCAGAAACAAATTAAAACTGAACTGAAAAATTAAAGTGTAGGATATGGAGCAGCTGAGAGAGGGTCACTTTTGGATGTCAATAGTTTGTAAATTAACCTACAAGATTACCTTCAAGTCCTGAAGCACTTGAGGTGGAAGTACTGCAAAGTAATGAAAAGCTTTACAGAAAAAAGGTTCTTAAGGTTTTGTTCATCACCCCAAATCCCATCACCAGCACATCTGGTTTCTTAATTCCAGAAGACTCCTAAAGTAACATTGTAAGAATAGAGCAGCACTGTGTGGCTGGTGGTCCAGATGTTCTCCTTCCATCATCCGCATGGTGATGGGGACCTTGCTTTAACCAACATCTTCAGTACAAGGGGATGCAGCAGCAGGACAAACCTCAAATTCCACACTCTTGCTCAAGGAAAACCAAAATGGAATTCATCTTATCTTCCCATGAAGAATGATTACAAGCTGTAGTGGGGGAAAAAAAGCAGCACCAAAATGCTGGCAAGCTGACAGTTTTCTTAATTAAAACAAAAAAGCCATCTTTAAAATAAAGGCCTCCAAGATAGTTGTTTTCCTTCACCAATGGCATACGCTGTTTACAGTCATAGTTTGTATCTGCAGTGCTTTAATAAGGGATTAAAGAGGTTTCATAGGCTTGCACAGAAATGCACTGAAGAGCCCTTGAAGAAGTCAAGAAACATACATATTATATAAAAGGGGAAACATGGGCTAGATAAAGTGCTGTTACAAGTTTAGAAAACACTAAAAGCATCTTTTATTTTTTATATACTATGTGACAGGCACAACATAAAACACAGCTGCTTCCTTGGAAAAAATGTACATGCTCAAAGCCTACAGCCTGCCTTCTGATCAGATGCAATTGATTACCACCATGGGGCTGCTCCAGAAGATTTTAAAGCAGGTCCAAACTACCAACCCATCACTTTAAAATACGGTTCAAAAGATTGTTCCATTTCATTTTATATCATCTCACGACACAGTGTAAAGCTTAGAAAGATTAAAGACATAGACAAGAGTACCATTTTGGAGACTGAAGATGCACAAAACATGGTAAATGGTTACAGGAAACATCTGCACGACACAGGGAATGAGGTCCACTTTGAGCATCCAGTAGGGTCTCCATTTTTGCGTTTCTTTCTTAGCTGAATATATTTGCCAAAACAATGCATTTCTCAATGCTTCCCAGCTGTAATTTCACAGAATTCATAGAATTTCATAGAATCGGCTGGGTTGGAAGGCACCTCAGAGATCACTAAGTCCAACCCTTGATCCACTACCGCTGCGGTTACTACCCTATGGCACTGAGTGCCACATCCAGTCTCTTTTTAAATATCTCCAGGGACAGAGAATCCACTACTTCCTGGGGCAGCCCATTCGAATGACTGATCACCCTCTCAGTAAAGAAATTCTTTCTAATATCCAACCTAAACTTCCCCTGGCACAACTTAAGACCATGCCCTCTTGTCTTGCTGAGATGTGCCTGGGAAAAGAGACCAACCCTTACCTGGCTACACCCTCCTTTCAGGGAGTTGTAGAGAGTGATGAGGTCTCCCCTGAGCCTCCTCTTCTACAGGCTGAACAGCCCCAGCTCCCTCAGCCTCTCCTCACAGGATCTGTGCTCAAGTCCCTTCACCAGCCTGGTTGCCCTCCTTTGGACCTGCTCCAGCACCTCAATCTCCTTCCTAAACTGAGGGACCCAGAACTGGACACAGTACTCAAGTTGTGGCCTCACCAGTGCTGAGTACAGGGGCAGAATCACTTCCTTGGACCTGCTGGCCACGCTGTTCCTGATACAGGCCAGGATGCCATTGGCCTTCTTGGCCACCTGGGCACACTGCTGGCTCATGTTCAGCTTCTTGTCGATCCAAACCCCCAGGTCCCTCTCTGTCTGTCTGCTCTCCAGTCACTCTGTGCCCAGCCTGGAGCTCCCCATGGGGTTGTTGTGGCCAAAGTGCAGGACCCGGCACTTGGCCGTGTTGAACCTCATCCCGTTGGAATCAGCCCAACTCTCCAGTCTGTCCAGGTCCCTCTGCAGAGCCCTCCTGCCTTCCAGCTGATCCACATTCCCCCCCAGCTTAGTGTCATCTGCGAATTTGCTGATGATGGACTCAATCCCCTCATCTAACTCATCAATAAAGATATTAAACAAAACTGGGCCCAACACCGATCCCTGGGGGACACCACTAGTGACCGGCCGCCATTTTGATGCAGCCCCGTTCACCACCACTCTCTGGGCCCGGCCCTCCAGCCAGTTCCTAACCCAGCACAGGGTGCTCCTGTCCAAGCTGTGGGCTGACAGCTTTTTCAGGAGAATGCTGTGGGAGATGGTGTCAAAGGCTTTGCTGAAGTCCAGGTAGACCACATCCACAGCCTTCCCCTCATCCACCAGGCGGGTCACCCGATCATAAAAGGAGATCAGGTTGGTCAGACAGGACCTGCCCTTCCTAAACCCGTGCTGGCTGGGTCTAATCCCTTGTCCATCCTGCAGGTGCTGTGTGATTACACTGAGGATGATCTGTTCCATAACCCTGCCAGGCACTGAGGTCAGGCTGATGGGTCTGTAGTTTCCTGGGTCTTCCTTCTGGCCCTTTTTATGGATTGGCGTGACATTCGCCAACTTCCAATCATCTGGGACGTCCCCAGTGAGCCAGGACTGTTGAATTACACTGACTGTGTAGTGTAATTGAAATCCTCTCCCCTACTGTTGAATCTTACCCTTCCAAAACATCTCACAGTTCAGTCACTGGCATTAGGTCCTCCATCACAAAGCCATAGAGACATCTTTTATTAGCAGTATGACTTCCCCAAGCATCCAGGGCCTTAACAAACAGCACATCCACAGGGATGAGGAGACAGGGGAAGTTTTAAAAAAATGTTTACTTACTATGGAAGTCATCTCTAGCTTCCCACGAGTACAATTCCACACACACTCATGGTAAGGCAGGTTGTATAATTTTCTTCTCTTATCCAATAATAGTTGCTATTACTGGACCTGGCAAGGCAGCATGTGACAGAAAAATGCAGCTGCATTTTTAGCTTAGAAGCCTCTACAAGAGCCTGAGAGTCGGGAGCCAAAAGGCCCACATAAAAGCAACAGAAAAGAATGCAAATTCAGTCTTCTTTTTATTGTAAGCATGTGTCTTTACTGGATGGTCTCAATGCACATAAATGACAGCAGAAGTAATTTAGGAGGTACAAAAAGTTTCTTCAGTCAGGTAACTGAGGATCCATCTGCCCAAGGGCACTTCACATAGAATGGAAAGACTACCACTGACCACAGAGCATCCGAGTCACCAAACATAATATGTGCCAGGACATATTATGTCTCTGAGCTATGCTTTTCTAGAAGACCTGGGGTAATGTTTTTTGTTTTGTTGCTTTTGGAGTTTTTAATAGTATTTCTCATTTTAAGCCCAGGATACCCTTATCGTAGATTCAGAGCATTGGGATCTCCTGCAGCACATCAGTAACACATCCATCTTCTGCCTGTTGCACTCCAAATGAAGTCTACAGTACAATAGTTTGTCTTGAAAATATCAAATTTCTCTGAATAAAAATAACATTTTACCACTTTGTTACTCTTTTTCAATTTTTTTTTTCAAGTGAAAGCAATCCAAACACACCTCCTTCCTACACTGCTTGGAGAGGGTATGATAAACATGAGAAAAGGGAGCGTGACAGAAATCTGGATTGTGGTCTGCAGAAGGATGTCTCAGGACTCCTCTTTATCACCAGCTCAGGGACACTGTCAGCAAGAGGCTGTTCCCACACTACATCATGTTGTCTGCCTGCAAGTAGCAGCCCAGCACAAGCAAGCATAGCAGAAGAGAGCAGTGGAAGGGGAAAACCAAGGCATCAAGAATAATCCTTCAGTGAGGATAAACAGCTCAAGTCCACCTCAGTTTCCATCATCAGATGTTTTGTATTGAGTGCATGGAGCCTGGGAGGAATGACCAAAGCTGTACAGAGGCAGAAGTGCAAAAGGCTGTTCATGCACCTACCAAAAATGTCTTTTCTCTACCCAGTCCACCTGCTGCACTAGTGTCTAACCCACCTTGCAAAAGTCATCCTTTATGTCCTTTACTCCCTGCAAACAAAGCCAGGGGTTTGTGCTTCTTCCCATTTGAAAGGCTCCCACCAGCAACCTAACTAACTTTCACACCCAGCTTTACTCCTGTTAAAAACCAGCCTTGATCATGGCTGTTGGCCACAAGAACTTAGTCCACATCACCATCTCAGATGATTAACTAGTACAGCAAGCATGCATTCTACCTCTCAGGTACACAGTGTTCCTGAGGAAACATTGCTGTTACAAGGCAATGCGAGGCAGAAGTGAGAACTGGATGGAAAATACCCTTAGGCAGCCAGAAAATCCTTACCAATTTTTGACAGAGGATTTTCCAGCCCTTTCTGAACTGGAGCAGCAGAGGGAAAGAACACTAAATATAATCCTGCGCCTTTATGGGGCAAAGAATGGAACATGAGCAACAAGAGGAAAGTTTCACAAATGTCACCAGACGCATCACATTTTAAATGGAAAGGATGAGCATTCAGGTTGAAGTCACATGTAATAAGACTGAGAAAGGTGCTCAACATGTCCAAAGAATTCAAAGACTACGTTTTAACACAGGAAGAAAAAAAAAAGCAGGTCTATCCCAGGACAGACACAATCATAACAGCTAAAGGAACATAGCTCAAAAGAATATAGGGTGCATAATGTTGCTGGTTTGTCACTTTTCCTCACTTTGAGGATCCAATTCTGATCAACCTCCAGTGAGTACTGCTCACTTTAGTTTCACATGAAGAGGTTTCCTACCTCCAACTTAGCACCATCCTAGAAGCACTGTGAGGGAAATGGATGAAGGATGATGCTGGATCCTGGCACTCTGTGCCAGGCGGCCCACAAACACTATGCAGAAACAGTGCTGGGTCTTGAAATACATTGCAATCTTTGCCAATGCTCTTTATTACGCTCAGGAAATTACAAACTCATTTTCCAGAGTAATAAAGTCCAGTGAATTCTTCCTAAACTGAGTGGAAATCTGAAAGCTTAACAGACATAATAAATTGTGCATTATCTGTATTATGGAGCCAGCCTTACACAAATAAATAAATTTAAATTAGACTGCAATCTGCAAATCATCCTTCATGTGAACAGCAGCTCTGACTTTGGTGGAGCTTCTCACATAAGTGAAGGAAAGAGGGGTCTTCTTTTATATTATGTAAACCATGGGTGAATTAATTTCCTCCTACACAAAGCTCTCACATAATCCCTGCTGCAGCTTGCTCCTGGCTCATAGATTGAATATTCATCTCCACACAGCTTCAAAAGGTGTACACCTTTTCACCATCACTGTCAGGCACTTTTTACACTTTTAATATGAGAAAAGTACTGTGAACTGAAAGAAAGTTGTTTTTCTTTATGTGCATTCCCTTGTAGTATAACAAGATTTATGTCCCTTGCAATTAAAGAAATTATAGTCCAAGAGCACAGATAGAACCTTGAAAAGAATAAATATGTAAAGAGACCTGGAAGATTACTCCTTACCACCATCTCCAACACTGCTATTCCTTTCAGGCCTAGGGCTTTATAGGTAACAATTGTGCATCAAGGCCATGGTCTTGCCTGGACAAGTTTATTCGCTTTATGTTTTCAGTAACATACAGACCATGCATCTTAGCAGGTCACAGTAGTATGGAAGTTAAAACATAAAGGCTAACAGCAGCCAGGAAAGAACATCAGCTTTTCCAGAATTATCCATAAACATCAGCAAATATTCTGCATCACTGTTCCTAAAACATCTACATCTCATCCACCTGTCTGCAAGACAACTTCCTACATGGCATCAAGTATCACAGAAAGAGGACATGACAAAAATGGTCCCTTGTGCATTCCTTATCCTAGCTATAGGGCCTGATTTTTCAAGCTGCTCAAATAGCCCCAACACTACAAAATTATGAAGATGCTGTTGAATGACACCAGCAACCTCCCAACACACTCTCCAGCCTTGAGATGCTGAACACCTTTTTTCACCCCTTTCCCTAGGACTCAGGAAGAAGCTGAGGGGCAGCAAGTGGCAGAAGCTGCTGAGCACAGCAGCGCTTCCGCAAGGCAGGGAGGTCCTGCAATCACCAGGCTCCTCCTCTCCCTCCACACAAGTCCAATTCAGGTCTATAAATATACCAGCTGGATGGCAGGCCAAATACACCCGGGATTTCACTGGGGAGAGACAGGTTACAGCATAAGTCAGCTTTGTCCTAGGAGGCCACACTGATCAACATCACTCCAGGGCCTCGGATTGAGTGACGCTTCAACTGTCCCATGGTGCAATACAAATGTTCAGTTTAAGAGACACTACAAATACAATCAAGTAACAGGAATACCAGCAAGAAAGCTCTTCAGTTCTTCTATCACTCCCTTTTTTCCTTCACTGTTATGCATGGGATGTAAAATATCAGCCTGTGCAGACAAAGCTTTTCAACATGCACAGGGCACACAGCAACAGGCAGGCTTCACAGATGCTCTGATTAAATGCCAGTAACTTATTCCTTTAAGATGTTTAAATAACAAAAACAGATGAACAAAATGGACTTGGTTAGTTGAGAAGGTCAGCTGATATAATTAAAAGGACTGCAACCTTAACAGATTTTTCTTACTGCTGCGCAACGGCTTGAATACTTCTTTTCATTCTGTAAACGCGCGTAGGTCACAACCAAGCCAGCATTCAAACCAAAATTGTTCCAAGTCACTAAAAGTATCCCAGGTTCTTGTAATTCCCCCTGCAAATAAAGAGCAACAATAATTTATCCCTCCTTTTTCCCCAGCATTGCTGGTTTACACTTCTGTAGCTGAGGCAACCACACCAGGCCAGAAGCTCAGCGCCTTTCTGAGAGATGAACTTCTTAAATGGGCATAAAGAGCAAAGGTTTGGCTCCAGTCAGCCAAGGTGAATGGTAGACACATCACTGATGGCCTGAACACAGAACAAGAGATCCCAGGATGACCTCCACTTAGAGATCATCTCCCCACCTAAAATTCCATTCACAGAAAGGTCATCTCTGAGTTTTCTAGATTACCCAAAGTTTGATTTGTTGGTGGAACGTCATTCCTTGCTAAACAAACTGCTGGGGAAAAAAAAGGAAATAAGAAAGTAAAAATATGAGAATGACTGGATAGAAGAGATGGGAAGGAACAGGTCATCAAGTGCTAAAGGCATTCAGAACAAAATTATGTGCTGTCAATATTTATGACACCTTGTAGCATTGCCAGGAGCTGAGGAATAACTTAAATAAGAAAAAAAATGTTAACTCTCCAGGTCCTGCTGTACATTCAGCTCAATCTCACCCCCTCGAGACAATGACAATTCAAATCTAGATCCTCTAGGAGAACGCAGTGCCAAGACTCCTGTGGATGTTGGATACAACGAAGCATAAAACCCCAACCACTTTGCTTTGTAACACACCAGTTTAACAAGCACTAACCTACTTTAACTAATCTCGTACAGCCAACTTCCTCCTTCCTTTCCTTCCTCTTCTGCCATGGGAAAAATGTGAAATGCCAGTTAATGCAGCAGTAGGCAAACATTAATAGTGACTGAAACCACTTAACCATCTATTCTCCTTTCCCTTCCTCTCATTTTTATTTTAAGAACACCAAGAAGGGTTTCAGCATAACAAAATTTTGCCTCCTTTGCTCGAATGAGCAGAGATCCAATTGAGGATTAACTGCAACTCAACACACACCTTATCTCAAGCCATAAATATCCAAGGTTAAGAGATGCTGAGGGTATCTGCTGACAGGACGAGGAAAAAAAATTAAGTTATTCGGTATCAGCCACACAGCACACTTATCACACAAGGGTAACAGCAGGGAGCTGAACCAGAGTACAGGGCAACCTGACTGGGACTACTTATGCATATTTTCAGGGACCTGCCAAACACTTCAGATTTCACAAGAAAAACCTTGTGTTCTGTAACTCGGCTCTGCTCCATTTCGCTTCATTCAAAGTGTGACCGACGTTAGCAGCCTGATCAAATTCCTTGCTTTATCCATGCTTGAACTGAAGCCTTGGCTCAGGGAGGGGAAGCAGACCAAGTTACACATTCTTTTTTCAGAGGATGCTGGTGCCAGCACTGCAGGTAACACCACCAAGCCCCAGGGAGGTTCAGTTTGGTTACAAAGGGATTTGAGCTTTTGTTGAAGCAGTTGCCATTCTTCTGTCTCTTATTAGACAGCCCAATGCTAGACTTCTGTTTTCATCCACAGGTGCTATATTAAACCTCTTTCTAAGTCCAGTCTCCTCTGATCTGGGAAGTGGAATTCCAATAAGTAATCATATCATTGTCATATGGTTGATTTTCAGCTGTCTAGTACTGATGAATACCAAAAAAGTTTCATAACATTTGCAGGTCAGACACATGCAATGCAAGTGCCATGTAAAGGCAGCAGCTGCCATCACAGGGTGACTTCTGCAGAGGAAGCACCACACCTGTCCACAACAGCTACATCAGTTCCAAACTAACCTTCCTCCAGTCTCTCCTGGGAAAGCACCTTCTCACTTGGTCCCTGGGACAGGCAGTACCAAAACATTTCTAGCTTGCAGCCTTCACCCACAGGCACATCCATCCCCAACCTCAGTCCAGGCCCAGCTTGCCTTCAACTTTTATCCAGCTCTATGTCCACCAAGGAAAAGAGCAGCTAAGGCTCAACTAGCTCCTCCCCAGAGAAGAAAATCACAAGTCTGAATGGTTTCCCTAAAGGGCAACTACTAGACATCTTCTGCAGGGCCTGTGGGAGAGATGAGGGAGGAACTAAGGGGAAAAAAAATTTTTTTTTGCTGCCAGGAACCAATGTTCTACTTCATGGCCATGGGGAAGAGTGTCAAGGTGTCCATGGGCACCCCTAGAACAAGGCAAGGGGAGATATAAACCCCTATTTGTTTCCAAGAGGCTTCTATGGAAGAGACCATAAAATAATAGAATGGTTTGGGTAGAAAAGGACCCTGAAAGACCATCTAGTCCAACCCCCCTGACATGAGTAGGGACATTTATGACTAGATGAGGTTGCTCAAAGCCCCATTCACCCTAACCTTGAACATTTGTAGAGCAGGAGGAAATGGAGTTGCTTGATCCTGAAGGGACAGGCTGACAAACCCATGGCAGAAAGGAGGATGAGGAAAGAATTGATGGCTTGGGTCAAATGGGAGGAGTGAGCAAACAAAGAAAGAACTGGGTCAGGGAGAACCTGCGTGACTCAGCCAAGCACTTGTGCAGCAGGAGCTGGAAATCTTCACATTTAAGAGCATGCACACGCAAATGCAATAACATTTTACAGTCCTACAGGACTTTTAAAGTGCTCCAAGTACTTCATAAATATTAATTAAGCAATAGCACCCACAAATCAGAAGCATAAGACAGAGATACAGCCATCTCACTTAATACTTAACAGCATAAGCACTCAGGGAGCAAAATCTACTTTTAAGTCACACCCCCACACTTCTGTCTCAAAGAACCCAGACTGTGTCCTTCAGCCAGGCTGCACAATGCTTATTAAAAGAGGCCAGTGTTCAGGATTTGAATTCAGACTCCTGTTTCAGTGGGTGACCCGATGCCTTGCACACCGCAAGCAATCTCCCTCCAGCTCTCTCCCCCTTTATCACCAGCCAAGCCCAACAGGGAGCCAACCTCACCAAAGCAACACTCCTTTGTGGTTGTTAATTGTGATTTTGTGCTTGAATTGCCTTATCTACCTTCCCTAACATTTTGGCTGCAGAAATTATTTCCAGAATAATCTTAAAGCTCATGTTTTAACATTGATTTCTCTCTCTTTTTTTTTTTTTTTTTAAAACGTGCCTTTTTTTAAGGTCAACCACATTTGCCACGTTTTAACAGACTACTTATTTCTCAGCTGCCTAATTTCAAATTCACCTTTACATATAGCTTAAAAGGAGGCCAAAAGTCATCACAGCAAGTAAGTGGGATGTGATGCTTAACATCAAGGTTTATGCGAATACGCTCCGCAGTACCAGCTGAGGGTCAAGAATAATGAATTTACTTTGCTACACAGAAGAGTTAAGGAAGGAAAAGGAAGAAAACTAGCCAAATCTTAGAAATATGTATACTCCTGATAAATACAAGGCTACTAGGAAAAAGCAGATGTGAACTCACACCTTGTTTTATTCAGGGAAAAAGCAAAAGTATACAAGAGCCAAACCAAACTTTTCTATGCAGTGGCAGACACTGAAATACAGCAATGTAACTCCTTCAACATTAATAAAACATGTTGTATATAGAGCTTGTTTTTTTTCCAGTCCTTGAAGCCCTGCCAAGTTATAAGCTTTTTATAAGACCATTGACATGGAAGTTGATCAGAGCCATACCCATGTGAACTTAAAATTTAACCATTGCTTCGAGTGAAGGGCTCACCCCCGAGTCCTCCAGACTTCTGCCAAATTTTAATTTTTTTAAGAAGCCTGATGAACTAACAGCTCATACAGTATCAGTCTATGAAGGCAGTGATTTCAGTCTTGGATTATGATCTGAATTCAGGCCCGAAAAGCCCTCTAAACTCCTCCACCCCCTAAAATGAAGTTCCTGAAAAGTAAAATTTTACATTCCATATATGAAAAACAGGTATTTGGGAGGCAAAATTGGAGATGCAGGGGTCACCTCATTACCAAGAACACTATATTCCCTCCCCCATCGCTCCCTGTGTTCATAAGCATCTGCTGTTTCCAAGTCCTAAGCTTTATTTTTCAAAGCATTAACACTGATTCTCAAAAATACCATTAGTTTGGAAGTTCAGGGCTGCTGGCAGCCAGACAAGTGCTTGATCGTTTTGTTGTTGCATCAAATGTAGCAGAGCTTCAATCAAGTTGGAATACTTCATGAAAAAGAAGGGGCTGCTTCTTAATTAACAGAGCAATGAAATTTAACAGCCTGGCATGGAAAGTTCTCTTTAGCCTTATGCTTCTGGAATTATTCATCTACTCTCACACTCTGCAAGACTTTTTACAACGTGCTAGCCAGCACTTTGACCCTTTCCAGTTCAGAGGCTTCAACTGGGAGTCCTAAGGCAACAAAGTTGCTGCACCAAGTATCTGCCACCCTTATCATCTGCTCATCCTACATGCCTCCTACACTTATTCTGTAACTAGAAAACTGAAGTTTGTGTCCACTGCAATAAACACCCACTCTATCATTAACCCAGACCTTAAAAGGTATTAATTATATGTACAATGCCATACATTTAAAAGGGAAATGGACAAAAAGTGCACAGCCTATACCCATGTTAGGTCTGTCTTTCAGGTCCTCAGGCTGGGAACTTGTGGTCTTCGTAGACCATGCTGATTTCTGTTTGTTTAAATAATAACAAATATTAGTTTTAAATTTATAGTCATGGCTTTACAAGATGCTTCCAATGCTATCAGGATAAAGAGCTTTTACTAAACAAAACAGTTTGTTTATACTACCAGTACATCTAATAGGAAACACTTAGAATCCCACATGTTCAAAGCAAGACAAAATTCCATCCTCTCTCTCTGTGAAGGGTTTCTATCTCTTTCTACTGACTGGCCAAAGGGACCATGTGCAGATCACAAGGTTTGAAAGTTCAAGTCAAGAGAAGCTGGTCTGAGGAACCTCCAAATCCACCAAGTATGTCACATGCCAGGCTCAGCAAACAAAAACTAAAAGAAAACTAAAAACCCCCTCATGCTTTGGCTGCACTAAAATGGCTACAAGATGTGGGAATATTGAGGAAAAACCAAGCCAAAACTCAGACATAAGACACGCTCCTGGCTAATGCGAAGCTGCTAGGAAAAAGCAAATGTGAACTCACACTTCAGTTCATTGAGGGCAAAAGCAACTTATTATTAAAGAAAGGTCAAAGAGATTTATTCTTTTACTCTTATTATTCATTTGTATCTACAAATGCACAGAAGTCCAAGGTCTAGTAACTATAGAAAACCCTGCACTTCGATGAAAATTGTTTTCTGTTAGATTTACCGGACTGGGATGTACAAAAAGTCACAGTAGGGTTTTGGGATTTTTACTGGTTCAGATAATTTTAAAATTTAATTTTAAGATTAGAAGTATTAACTGTTTGTTCCAGAAAATCTTGTACACATTTCTATTATTGACACCTACTCAACAAAACCTTTTATCACAGCACACACATGTATGGGAAGAGGAGGATTCACTTCCAACATGCAGTGGGACTCCAAATAATTCAGGTTGCACAGATACCATGATTGTAACCCAGCAGCTCAAACACAGCAATACTGCAACTTTTCATCTCAGATTGAAATAAATTAAAATTATATTCAGTAAAGCTGAAAGTTTTAATGCTGCCTTAAAAACACCATTCGCACATGCCAGCCAATTACTGGTGCAAGTCCTCAAGCATGAAAGCAAAGACAGAGCATCACCCTATCCTTCTCTTTCAAGTACACTAAAAAGTTACATGTTTGAAGATGTTTCTGTGTATCCAGGTCTTGTATTTTGTCTCATACTGATTTTGTACTCTAGAACTGTGCTTGTACACAGACTAACAGAGTAAAGCTCTCTTCTACAGCTGACGCTCTTCTGTGCTAGGACCACAAATGGAAATTGTGCAAGACGAATACTTAAAACATGGATTTTTAATGCAAACTCCTCAGCACCCGTACATGCCCTCTTGCTTACCAACTGCACCAACTCTCCCCTCCATCTATCAACTGAAAAAGCACTTCCCTAATTTGTACATTAACTACAACAAGCCAGTTTTGAAGGGGAAAAAAGACATGAGAACTCCAAGGATTATTTATGAATAAGCTGAAGTCCTAAAAACTTGGCTATTGAAGAAAAATAATCTTCTCCAGCTTATGCCAAGTGAGTCAGACAGAGGAAGAACCCCAGCAATCTTCAAAGCCAAAGCAGATGGAGAAGTAAATAAGAGCCCATGTGAAAGAGGAAACAAGCTTCTGTTCATTTCAGCTTGTTTCAGAGGTGCAGTTTTAGAGAGACCATTAAAAGTGTTACATCTTTAACTAGAGAAGTTCATTTCTCTAACAAGTGTTAAGAGAACTGCAGAATAACTACTTAAGACTGCTATTGATGGAACAAGTCCTGGTGTCTGCAGATGGAAGAGGATGTAGTAGTAGAGAAGAAAAGTGAAGGAAACGTGCTAAAAGGCAGATACTGGGAGAAACAGTCTCTGCTTTATAGCTATGAAAAAATCTCTTAGAATTCTTTATCATTTGTGCTTCAGTATCACAATTATAAATATTTAGGTGGCTGTAAAGTAGGCTCTGCTTTAGAGTTAACTGTAGCTCCAATTAGAGCATTTAAAAAAAAAAATAACACAAGCTTGTAACTTATTTTTTTACCCTTTTTTGAAATAAAAGAGCAGCAATCCACACATACCACAGAGTGAACATACATTGCATTCCTTAAGAAGTTGAAGTTGACCTCTGAGTCCTCTCTCAGGCTTTACATCTCCAGAAAAGATCTGGGCCAACACCATTCCCATACAGAGGGACACATCTTTGTCTCAGGCTAACCTCATCATCCAAGTGGTGAAACCTAAAACCAACTAATCTCTCCCAGGGTTATGCTTGTGGAACTGGGAATCCCTCCATCTGCCTCAGCAAAATAAAAAGATTACTGGCTGCAAAATAAACAGCACATCAACCACAGAACAACAGCCCCTCCAGTCAATGTTCTTTGTGCCACCCACCAAGGGCTAACCATTTTCTATCCCATCCCTCCTCCTAAAAGAAAATAGTTCATACTTTAAAGAAAGAGCTTGTGCAAGTTGACAACATGCAACTTCTTTTTGGATCCTTACCAAGGAAGAACTCCCTTCCTCTCCAAATTCCTGGGAGTTTTGCAAAATATTCTACAATCATAAGCAGCAGACCCTGAAGGAATACAGAAATATAGTTTACAATGCTGCATTTAACCAGGAACTTCTAAACTGACTGGCCTGGAAAAAATGGAAGGAGTACTCAGTGCTGTTGTTTGCTAGGGAGACACAGAGAGCCAAGGACATGCTGAAGAGATGTTAGCCTTCCAAAGATAATATTGCTAAGAGAAGCAGGCATCCTTCCATCACCCATTTTAAGAGGTGGCTGCTGGACTGCAACAATTCCACTGGTGTCTCCATGAGTGGTTTTTGCCCAAGACTTCTGGAAGACTCAAAGCTTCAAAATTTGTAAAAAAACTCCACAGGAAGAGGCATTGCAGGGTTGCACAACACCAACCCACCCTGGATACATACAACTTTGCTTATGCAACTGAAGCGATTTGATGTTCAGGCTGGGTTGTCTGGAGCATGGGCAAAGCAGGAATAGGTATATAAAGTTTTTGTTGTTCTGTTTGTGCTTATACATCAAGAAATTTGCTAAGATGAGAGATGTGACAGAGTGGGGAGAGGCTGTGTTATTACTTATTATGAGTAATAAGGGGTAAGCTTCAAACTACAATCACTTTGGAATTTTTTTCCTATTGTTAGTTATCACAAGCTGAAAAGTTAACCTTGCTTTACGTTACTATTGATCATGACAGATGTGAATTTTAGCAAAGATCCACAACAGCTTTAAATGTTAAAAACTGCATGTTGAGGAATCCCCTGTATCTTGCTCCCCAGTATGAAAAGAAAAACAAAAACACCCTGGAAAATCATGTTAAGCTTGAAGGACCATGTAAAGTTGGTTGGGGTTTTTTTGCTGCAGTCAGACTCTCTAAAAAAAAAAAAAAAAAAAAAAAAAAAAAAAAAAAAAAAAAAAAAAAGAGAGAGAGAGAGAGAGAGAGAGAGAAAGAGAAATTAATAAACTCATACCAGATTTTCAATAGCATCTCCAAAAAAAAGATAAGTGTTTTCTAACACTGCAATGCAGGGAGTTGAAAAGGCATCACCTGATGAAACAGAACTACCCTCCCTCCAAACTCTATTGCAGGAATCAGAGCCAAGCATCCCAGCCACAGAGAACACAGTATGAGCCTTCTCGAACAGCACACGTTCTGTGTCAGCAAAGCAGGGTCAACACAAAACTCAGCTCAAATAAAGGAGAAATGACCCTCAGAAGGGGTAGGGCTTCATCAGGCTTCCACTCTACCAAATAAAGACCATCTAAGACATGGAAACCATTGCAAATATATTAAATCAAAAGGAGGAAAACACTGTCAGTCTCGTACTCGTCCTGTTGTTTAATAATGACAATGTTTACCTTCCCAGCATAACACATTACTGCCCTGGGTCCAGCTTTAAAGCAGAGAATTAATTATGTCCTTTCCTCCTAACTACTCTTCCCTGGGTTATTTATTAGCTAGGTCTGAATATATTCATAGGTGTGTCTAACACACAAAGTTAAAAGGATTTAAAACTGCTGCCTAAATACCTCCCTTGTTCACAGGAGTGTTTCCACTCTCTGGGAAGGCAGTGGCATCAATAAATACAGCCTCAGGCTGCAAATTACTCGCTCCTTGAGCTATGTAGCAGTCAAGGGAGATGTGGGGGAACCACAAGCATGCCGAGATGGGCAAGCTGTCTCAAGAGCAACACACGGATCCCAAGCAACAGGCAATCTCAGACACATACCATAGATGGCTCTGTTACAGTCTTTTCTCTGAATTAGTAAAATGTAAAGAATGCCAGCACATCCAGCAAAATGCAGAGAATGCCAGCTTCAGCTTGGTCACAGACTCCACTCTCCTTGTGGTTTAGCAAAGTGCCAGGCAGACCATCTCTCAGTACTAGGAAGTCCACCCACATTTCGGAGGCCACCAGCCACTTCCTGGGCATGTCTGGAAATGACAAAAGCTTCCACTACACAAGATACCTTGAGCTCAACACCTTAGGAAAGAGATAAGCCCAGACAAGCTGCCTAAAAGGAAAAGTAAAGGGCACCCAAGAACCTATCCATTCTAAGAGTTTTCTATTTTGCTTAAATGAGGCTTTAAGGCTAAAGACGTATATCACCTCCCCTGGCATCCTCCCTCAAGAGGGACAAATACCAAGGAGAAGCAGACTGGAGAAGACTTCTGGTTGCAGACTAGATGAGTTTTATTTCACTGGAGGTCCATCATCTCAATTGACAGAGGCCAGAAACTTCCACATTGTCCATCCACTGGAAGGAGATCAAAAGGTAGAGTGGGTGGGTACCACTATGGACCCAGCAGCAGCAAACAGAGAGGGAAAAGAAAACCCTTTCACAGACACCTCACAAAGGACAGTAGCACTTTTATCTTTGGCAGCACAGAAGCCAGCATACTATATTCCTTGTGAATAGTGCAGTTCCTGTTTGGAATCAATCATCCAGGATTACAAGCATCTCCAGCTAACACATCAAATTAACTCCATATCTGGGGATAAACTTGTTGCCTTACATCAAAGGTCAATCAAATCTTCTCTCCATCACAGAGAAAGGAAAATACAGTACATTTTGAAACAGCAGCACACTTACATCTTCCAGTCATCACCTAAGGCACCATTGGGCTCATGGCAATGTCCCTGGGCTACCCAGCAATGAAGAAGCTGGGTTTGCAAAGGTATTTAGAAGCTTTTAAGCTTCTTATGATTTGCCCCCCATGCCAGAAACTCCTGCCTATAAGAAAAAGTTACAGACTGCATCTACAGACCTGGAAGCATTAAGGCTACATTTCCATAGTGAAACGACATTGCGTTACTTTCCAGGTTAAAAAAATAAATTAAAAAAAAAAAAATGCAGAGCATCTCTTGAAAAAAAATAATGAATGGCTCAGATTATGCACCAGTATGCAGAAGAAAGCTGTATTTCATTATTTTGCACTACGTCCACTTCATTGGATTAAACTAATAAATGAGGTCCTCATGTCACACTGCAGGCATTACCCCTACTTTTGTTTACTACATCTTTCTAAGCCTTAACCACAGCACACGCAGCACAGCTGGCTGGCAGCTCACAGTTACAACATAACATGCAGAAGAAGTTAAGATAGGGGAAGTGATTCTAAAAAAAAAAAAAAAAAACCAAAAACCACACAGAAAAAAAAAGATAGTCTTGGTTCACTTACCTAAGCAAAGTTGTCATTAGAGTTTTCCAGTACTGAAATCCAAGAAAAAAGGCCTGAAAATAATAATAAAAAAAAGGCATAATTTTAGTAAATAGGATATTACTCTGGCTTACTTCTTTTCCTAGGGAACATCAAAAGTCAGTGATTTAAAGAAAAATAAGTAGATTGACAGCATTAGTTGCATTTCAGATAGTTATTTGTAAGAAAAAGTTGCTCCTCAGGCCCCAAATGTATCAGAACCAATACAGATTTTGTAACAATACCAAAGCAGATTTTCCACCTCTGTTGCCAGCATTATAGCAGTGCAATTCCTCAAGTGTCAATCACATGGAGCTGCAATAAAAGTCCCCTTATCCAGCAGACAAGTCAGGCCTCAGGCAGTTAGCCAAGCTGCCCCACTTAGATTTCCAACCATTTGCCCCTCCCATTGAACTGGATTATCACAAAGTCTGGACCAAGTTGTGGGGTGGGAAGGCAGGAGGAGTCACCCAGCCCAGGAAGGCTTAAGGTGGCAGGAACCAAGGGTGTTGCCTATGAATACCCAAATCACTCCAGGACTAATTGCAAAACATCACGAGGCTGCACAGCACAGATCAATATTAAGAAAGCTGGGATACACAAGACTGCATTATGGGCATCAAAATCCCAAACAGTACAAGTTGACTGGCAGAAATGGCATGTGGCCAGGACAGGTTGTACCAAAATTCACTGCTCACACACACACAAAAAAAACCACTCCAGGCTAGTTAAGGCTCATTAATGCAGACAAAAAACACAAAACCAAAAAACCCCCAAACAATCCAAACCAAAAAACAACCAAATTCACTCAATATGGATGACTGCAAGCCTCCAAATCAAATAGTGAGTTGATCAGTGTTTAAGAGGAAGAAGTAATTGCTTGTTCCAAGATTAAAAAGTTATAATTCTGGCCCTGGCAGAAACACTGTCATTCACTAATTTGGTACAATTTAGTTGGGCTGATCCTCTGCTCAGACAGATGGGGCATTATCAAAAGTTCCTCTATTCATTTTGCTTCCTGTTAGCCAGTCAAAGCCCCTTTTATATGCTCCTCGAGAGGCTGTTAAAATCAGGGAAGACTTTCTGATAGAGAAGATAAGGTAGTTGGATTTACTCATGAGAGGAGGAAGGGAAGTTGAACAGGCTGATTACAGCTGCTCCAAAGCTGAAAAGTGCAGATTTGGGGGAAGAAGGTGAAAAATAATGAATTTCTCATTTATAAGCACTAAACAAACACCATCCTTGTTAGAATGAGGCATTACCTCCCCTGATATTCAACTAAAAAACTGACATTCTATTCTTAAATTGGCACCACCAAATCCACATATGTGGTTGAATAATTCAGGAACACATGAACAAGGCAGAATACAATTATTTTATTTTTTTTTAAGGACTGAGCAAAGAAATATATTTTGTTAAAATAGAACAATAGCCAAGGCCAAAATTTTAAACTAGACAGAGTCAGAGGGAAGACACTGCCTAGCAATGCTCATCAGACTAAGACAGTTCAGATATAATTTTCAGGGTCAGATCCTGTTCTTATTGCTGACATGAGCACTCAGATTTCAGTGGAGTAGGATGGCTATTTCCACATTACTTAACATGTGTCAGCAATTTTTAACAGTTGCTTTGCAGACTCTTTGAGCTAACCAAGCAAAACCCCACCACTGAGAGCCCCATATAGTACTTGGCAAATGAAAAGCTGCCTGGAAACTCTATCAAGACACTGAAAAACATTCCCCCTATTAATGTTCAAACAATCTGGTACAGTTAAAATAGTTTTCAAGTGTAACAAGATGGAAATACAAACAAACCCACATTTCTCAAGTTTAAAAAGGTCAAGCCAAAGCTGCAAAGCTCTACCAAAAGTGAGGGCTAACAATGATGTTTGCAGGGGTAAAGCCTGCCTCTTCCTTCCCCTCTCCCAGACTATTCTTCTCCAAACAAACTAGCAAAATAAACAAGAACCAAAACACCTAAAGGAGAATATAGTATGGAGCTTTTAAAGAAAAAGAACTGTTATACTTCATCATTATTCCATTCAGTTCAAATACACATCAAGTTAAGTGTTTTCCCTCTGACAATGCTAGATGAGATCAATACAAACAAAAACAGTAAAATGTTTTTCCACATACTACTATAAGAACAAGAAGACTCAAAAAACAAGGTCATGCATTTTTGAATAAGCACCAGTCTGAATGAAACAGGGATTGAGTCCAAATCTCTGCCAGGCAGAAGGAAGGAATAACCACACCTAGAATGGCATGAAGACCCAATAGAGATGGTCCATGGGTAGCCAGGTAGAGGGTGAAGTATCAATGGTGCTTTTGTAAATAGCAACAAGGCTGCCAAAGGCTGTCAAATGACCTTTTGCTTTGCAGAGTACCAATAAGCAACGAAAAAGCCAAGAGCTACAACAAAACCCAGAGTTTCCTTTGATCCAGTTTCTCTTTTACGTTCTCAGTGACTCCATGCAAAATTTCAGCATGAAATTGTACAGACACTCCAGTTTGCTCAGCAGTCACATCATTTCTTCTCAGTGATCAGGCAGAGATTTAGGAAATCAGGAGAAATCTGTCACGAGCCTGCATCTCCTCAGGCTGCAGGAGGAGGACCTTAGGGCTGCAGGGGAGATCCTGCCTGCTGCTATCACCAACTTCAGTTCTAAGCTGCAGGCACTTACTTGGCAAACGCTCAGATTTAGTGGGTATTGCAGAAAAAGCTGCCAAGTCTCAGACTCCCCACACAGTAAATAAAAGGACAATATTGCTCACCTATCTTCACACATGCCTTGGAACACTCTGAAAAGACAACATACTGCTAGAAATCAACAGTGCACAAAAGCAACTGGACCTGTTAATTTGGAGTTTAGCACTATTAATAAGTTCAAGTTCATCAAAGCACAAAGGGCTTTTCCTACAGTGGGAATGTTGTAAGAGGATGACAAGACACAGCCTGCTTGTGCTGCACAATTTGTAAGACTGCTTGGTCTGTCTTGTCACAAAACAACGCTTGTTGTACCAATATTTAATTAAAAATAAGTGCACCCTAACCTTCCCATTTGTTTTCAAGTCTGAGGAACCCACACTGGCACGTTACAGCTGATGAACCTCACTGATACTCACTGCACTGCAAGGAAATGAAAAGCTATGGATTAGATGTTCCTTGATCAACCCTTTTTAGCTTAAGACCAACTGTACCAGATGCTACAGCTGATGTGAGAGTCTGAGCAGTCTTCATCCCTCTTAGCTGACAGAATAACCAGTCAATGCTCACCAGTACAGAGCTGGATGCAGCTCATTTTGCTCAGCTAAACTGACACTACATACAAGAAAGCAAAAAAAAAAAAAAAAAAAAAAAAAAAAAAAAAAAAAAAAAGCACAGGTTGACCTGGCTCTTACATTTCACTACCTCTCTTTTGCAAAGTCAAGGCTGGTTGTTGTGATGATGATGGGGGTTGGGTTGTTGTGGTTCGGGGTTTTTTCCTGGTTTTGTTTTTTTGTTATAACCCCAAAAAACAAAATTCCCACTTCTAAAGACCATGCTCCTGTTTTTTTCTCCCCTCCTTCTCAAGCCTACCTCTGGATACACAGACGCCAAGTTTCTAGCCTCTGTACTTTCAGAAGTTATACTCAGAATAGCTGTGACTGAAGGCAATGGAAGATTTCAATAGTAGTTTCTTTGTCACTGCAAGAATCTGCTTCCCCACACTAGCCTGCAACTCCAGATTTCTGCATACATTGCAAGGGGCACGTGGTATTGGTGCTTAGCAGAGGCTGGAACTGAGCACGTTCCTGGGCAGTTCTGTGGTAATCACATTTAGACTGTTAAAGGAGACTTGAGCACAGCTCAGAGATTAAAGATGGTGAAGAAAAAAAATTGTGAGCAAATACTGCAGATGCAATTCAGACTTTGCAAACCCATGACATGCTGAAAGGGGAAGGGGTTTCCTTCTCATCCTCCAAGGGAAGGTGCAGCAGATGTTAAGGATTTCCAGAAAGGCCAGAGGGCTGCCAGAGCATGCACAGGAGGAGAAGGTCTGTGTGCAAAAAGAATAAACAGCCTCTCCTAAATTCTTGTAACCAATTAAGCAAGAATTCTGCACTGAGAGTACAGCATCGCCCAGCTGCTTACCTAATCCTCAACCCCTGCTTCTTGAGCTGGCTTTCCATTTTTAAGTCTTCCACTTCTCTTCAGAAGCAAAAGATGAGCGAATGCCAATTCTCAAGGCATCCTGGTTAAAAGGCAAATACAAGCCCTGTGAAGACCATCCATACTAAGAAGTGACCTAAAACTAACCAGCTCTCACCAGAAAGCCTACAAACATTAATACATGTGAGTAGCCATGCTAAACCCACCCAAGTTACCTGTCTGCAAGGCACTCTACCCTGAGCTGTGCTTCAAGCCAGAAGAACATCAAACCTGGAAGATGACTGTCGATCTTCTCTGCTTTGCACCCCTGTGTTAAGCTACTCGTGATGCTAAGCAGATGCATTTTCAACGTGCTGCTTCATCTCGTGTAAATGGCGTGAGAAAAGGAAAGTGTCAGAAATAGTACTTATCTGAAAAAAGTGAATATATTTAAACGAAGTAGTGCTACTGTTTGTAGAATGGCCTGGAAGAGAGAGACATCTGAAATTCCTTTAAATGCATGTGTCCCTTTTTTTAACTGCATCCAAGTAAATCTGACAAATGAGCTTTATTGGGATGGCTCAAACAAAGCTGAGGGTCTTGTCCCCCACCCTCTTCCTAAGCAAGCAAGACAAGTTTCTGGCATAGACACTGGTGTGCAAGATTTTAGCATTCCCTTTTCCATAAACAGTCATCCATCAAGCTCTAAAAATTTGCTTCACAGAAACATTTGCACTAGTAAAATTCAATTATTCTAATATTTGTATGACACATGCAGGAGGGGTGCATAAAAAGGTTATGGTGAGCTCATTTAAGAATCTAAACAAGTACTTGATAAAAAGTTTTTGAATTATTCACTCAGCTCCACTATTAAATCAGGCTTCCAAAGAAGTCTTTAAACAATAGCACAGGCGCCGCTGTATTTATAACAAAAAGGCAGTGTTGAAGCTATCACTGTCTCACAGCTCAAGCCATTCATAATTACACCCTTAAATGCACACAAGCACAGTATCCTGTGTGGGTTCACAAGCCTGCTGGATTAACTGGACACTTGGAGTATTTATACTTATATCCCTTTCTGGAGAGGCAGCACCGGTTCTGTCTAAATATCTTAAGTACTGCTTTTCATGCTAAGAAAGCAGTTCCTTCAAGAACATCCAAAGCTGAGAGAAGCACTCGAGAACGGCACTAAGCAAGACTGGAACAGTCTTTTATATTTATTTTTGTACCAGCATGGTCTAGCACACAAGAATTTGGCTATGCCCCTCAAAGCTTCAGAGCCCAACTCAATTGAAGATATCACCACGTCTCTCACTTATAAACTTTCATCCTAAGTTTATGCACAGCACAGTTTTCTGCATATTTCTTCCTTGCATACATACCAATTATTACTTTTATCCCAAACTGCAGAGCCCACTTGGAATAATGACCATCTCTAGAGGGAGAAAAAGGGGACTTTGAAGAGAAGACACAAGTGCTGCTCCACTTGTCTGGTACACACATCCTCTCACCACCTGTTTCCTCTCTCCCCATCCTTTTTTCTTCCACATCACAGGCTGCTCTTGGTAATTCAGCTTGATGAACATGAGCCAAGATTTCCTCTCAGAAAAACCACGCTGAGGTCATTTCAGCTGTGAGCATCACCCACAGAAGCATTCCCGTTTCCACATTGTCCTCTCTTCTGCATCAGTCCGTTCCCAAATAAACTCATGGGCTGGTGACAAAAGGTCAGAAAGTTGTGAAAAAAAAAAAACAAAAAAACAAAAACCACAGGATACCCTCCCACTGCATGCAGCCATGCTCCCAGAGCAAGGGCAAGCTGAGTCAGTCTCCCAATATAGCTGGTTTCAGGCATTTCTGACAGCATTACTTGAATTACAGTATTTAATTTCCTTCAGCCATCTCACCAAGAACGTTCAAGTTAAGTATTAATGAAGTGTTTTCACACTCCCCCTGCCTGGAGGAGATGTGGGGTGTCACCTAAGCAGCTGCTCCAGGGTGAACACATAGCTGCTCCATTCACCAGCACAACCAATAAAAGGGTTTTTGCATCACACTAGGCAAAAGCAGAAGTTTGGGGGTGAGAAGCATGAGCCAAAACTACTGCATTGACAAATACCACTGAGCCCCGAGAGAACAGGGGGAGCCTTCCCTGAGCACTAGAAAGGAAGGGATCTTGCCACCAGTGAAGAATGGAGGTTCAGATGGTTTTATTTTGCTAGTACAAATCCAAACGATAGCAGCACTGCCAACTTGTTTTTTTTTTTTTTTTTTTTTTTTTTTTAACACTTAAATTCAACGTTGCTGCTGTACTTTCCTTCAAACCTACACCCCACCTCCTCATCTTCATGTTTTTACAGATCTGTCTATTTGAAGCACTGGTTTTCCTGACTATGAGTAAAGTAAACACCTGCATCACTGCAAATGTGATTATGGCAAAATACCACAGCTATTTGTAGACTTCCTGTTCATCAAATAGAATCAGTGTACCTTTGCCTTGAGCAATTATTTACAGGGCTGGAAATCCTGAAGAGACACTAGAGAGATAGCAGAAGCAACCCCTCCTCTATTATGCAATGATTTTTTTTTTATATTAGCTTCTGGAATGACTCAGGAAAACAAAATCATACAAATATTTTTTTTATAAATCTGTTCGATGAAAAGGAGATAAAAAATTAATTCAGTTACTACTGCATTAGTTTACTCCAATCAAGACAGGGAAGCATTTTACACTTCAACTTGGACTGGCAGCTCAGATTCAACTTCAGACTCCAATAAAGGCTTTAAGTCAAATTCCTAAGCAGAGTAAACCCCATATTAGACTGTCTTGACTGTAATTTTAATCCTAGTTAATTCTGAGTATGTAATTTATGTTAAGAATAACCCACTTTTATTTTCTCAACTGGCTACATTGCATGCAGAATTATTCCCAGGCTAGCACAATTAAAGCTTCCCTTAGAGAAATAATTTTTCACGTAATGATGAGCAAAAGAAAAACCACTGAAGGCTTTAGAAACATGCAGAAGTGTTTTCAGAAATGTATCACAGACAGTTCTATTAATTCACACAATATATCCTTAGCCCGTCAAAACCTGGCTAGGCAGGCTCACTCTGAAATCATGTGATGTACTGGAAAAGATTTTTGATGTGTTTAAAAGCTGACATTTCTTTTTTCACCACACACACACACACAACATCAAGTGGGAGAAGAGAGCAAAACTGTTGATATTTCTACCTTTTAAATAACCAAAAGCATCCCATACGCTCTCCCTTCCATTTTTTCCGATTTATTACTGAAATTGCAACCCAAAATGTAAACACTTTGTATAGACAATGTCTCCATTTCCAGTTGTACTAACATGCCACAAGTAGTAACAAATTATCTAGTTTAGAAGAAAAACATTTTGAAACATTGTCTAAAATTCATGAAGTCTGCTTTTGTGTTTAAATTCTCACTGCTGTGGGTATACACCACTCCCCATGTCAGCACAAGCAATATTTACATCCTGTAGCCAACCTAAAGCTATGAAGCCCAGGTTACTCTCTCTCCCAGTCATGAAATGTTCATTTGGCATTTCCTGCACTATTTGCATGGTTTCTTAGGTCTTGGGGTTTTGCTAGGGGTTTTTGGTTGGGTTTTTTATTTAAAATGTTTGTTTAGTTAAAAGCTGCTGAGCTCTCCCCAAGACAAGCCAAAGGGGGAAAAAAACCACAAAACAAAAAAGCACCAAAAACCAAAAAAACCCCTCCTCTCTGCTGCAGTTGTGTCACTGCCTTTGCTCCCACTCCTCTTTGAGAGGTGGTTTGATGTAAAAGCAGTTCAGCTCTTATCACCCATCTCTAAGCCAGCAAACCAACACCTCCTTTCAAGTGAAGCTTACACCCTGCCAGAGCCTATTTGTATAATCTGAATAGTAGACACAGGCAACAGCTATGCATTTGCCAAGTGAGGGGCTGTGATTTGAGAATGAAAACCAAGTTGAGAGGCACAGACCAGAAGAGGCAAACTCTGCCAAGAGCACAAGGTCAGCTCCATCCTGCATTGGGTCCCACAGCTGCAGGCTGGCACGAGAACACCAGATACTTTAACAACTTGCACTAAAATCCTCATGAAGAAGGAAAAAGAAAAGAAAAAAAAAAATTATGCCTTTCAGCCTCTAGGATTTCCTCCATTTTGTGTGATGTCCACATGCAAACGTTAAGAAGAGGGTTTCCAGGAGTGAGCAGCACGTAGGGCCCCGCGCTGAGCTGCTGCTCTATGAGGGAAGCGAGGGGGAGAGAGAGGACTGGGACAGATGTTTCCATTCACAAACACTGCCAAGGAGTTGGGAATGCTGAGTTCACTACCTTGGCGTTATTTACATTTCACAACATCCAGTTATAACCATGCCACAAGCAGTTTTTAAAAAAGCAAAAACAACCCCGATGCAGCGGGGGAGCATTTCACCACTCCCTTGATTAAAGGGGCACGAATGAAAAGCTTTTTTATTGCAGTTCTGAAATTTCATCCCATTTCATTTCACCCACTGTCATCCAAACCTTGTCCTCTCTTGAGCTTATTACCTGCCACTGCCATTTTGCAAGAGAAGTATACATCCACTTCCTTCTGGGGCATCAGGGATGTTACCTGTGTGGTCCTTGAACTTTCTCCTTTTCTTTTCCAGAATAAACTGATTTTTTATCTAGCACAGAGGACAGTTTCTCCTTAGGCAAACGGGCTACAAACCAAACAGCTTGAAGACCAAACCTGGTGCACCTTGGCTCAAAAATTATCCTTACAAATGGTTGAGGGGGTACATTTCAGAGGCATTGATCCAAACCTCAACCCTGAGACCCAACAGGTTTGAGAATCAGCTGCCAGATCCTGTCTGGCAACTAAAACAGCTACTCCAAGAACGGTCCCATCCACCCAGACACACTGGGGAGTTCTACATAGACCACATGCAACATGTTCTGCCTGTCCCAAGGTGCTCCCTGCAGCAAGACACAGGAAGGGTGCTGGGGAAAGCATTTTTTTCACACCAGCTTTATGGCCCACAGAGTCCTTTCTGAGCCCACAGAAGAGGTGTATTGGGAAGAAAAAAGAAAAAAAAAAAAACAAACAAACACTATACCCATTTTTTTATGCAAGTCAGTACTCCAAGCTTCTAAAGGGGTTCTGTACTTCAACTATTTAAGCTACACACTCTATATCATATTTCTTTTAAAGTGTCATGCTGGTGAACATTGCCCAGACAGGGAAACTTCACTGCAAGCAAGCCTAAGGCTCCCCTCCAGCCACTGCCACTATTGGACACCTTCCCTCCCGAAGTAAACCAGACACTAATGCTATTTATGGATCCCCTTGCAGCACCAGACAGCCTTTCTAGCCACTATTCATCAACGTGCAAATAGGTTTTATTTCATGCCAGGGAGTACAGATTTAAAAAGTCTTGAAGCTCTGCTTCACTTCTTAAAAGAAACATATACTCACAGAGGAGTTGGAAAATCAGAATTAATACCTGCAAATAAGGACTGATCCCAACTTCTTTGGAGACCCTATTATTTATAAAAAATTGGCTATTTCAAATTAGTTCCTAGAGCATTATATCGAAGGAAACCAAATATCTACAGAAAAGGCAGCCAGCTGATTTACCAAGAGGCAGACATGCAGAAGAACATCAAGTCCATCACTCCCCCACACCCAAAAGAAAGGTGGGGAACATAACCATGAAACCTTCCTTACTTCGCTGAAAACAGGACTACAGCAGCTTCCACAGACACACAGCTGGACCACATTCACCAGCACTACTTTTAGATATTAACACAGCAGAGCCCACTGAGTTGCACAGCTAACTCTCAAGGATTTTAGAGGGAAGTACAACTCTGTTCTTACAAGCATTTTCATAGAAGCACCTTTGCATTTAAAATGCCAACTGTAAATGCATCTGCTATTCAGATAAAGCACCCACAAGCATGTCATTCAATATGCAAGAAGTTTTACAAAGCTCTCAAAAAGCCCAAGGACATTTGGAAAGGTAGACACAAGTTTAGAAAGAGTCTTAGCATATCATTAGCAAAAAACAATTCTATTCTTAGATATCTCCCTTTGGTGTTTCATATAATCTTCCTTTTTTATTTTCTCCCACTCCTTTGAGAAAGTAACTTGCTTCATTATTAGAAAAAAAAAAAAAAATACATGGGAGAACCTGTTCTGCAAGGCATACAAACAAAGCAGTATCTTCCAAAAAAAGAAAAGCTCATTCAAAAGTATGTAAATATTAGGGCTAGTAACACAAACAATAAAACCACAGGAAACACAAGAAATTAAGAATAGAGCAGGACTTATTAGATTTCCTGGCTGCTGGATATATAAGGACTCTTCTAGGCTGGATGTATCAGACAAGACTTATTTTCTGAATAGCAGGCATCAGCCTCAGTTTTTGGGTATATTATCATCTTGGTCAAACAAAAATCCACATCTATTCTGACCCAACCTGTGCCCACACAGTAACACCAAGCACCTCACAGCACTGGTGCTCAGCATCCTGCTCTAAGCAGTGAATTAAAGTTTCCTAACTTCAAGGAGAAGTTAGCAAACAGGGTTATTCCTGTATCCTCTCAGTATATTGCCTACTGCCTAAAACACATCTAAAAGTCTTGAATGAGGAATGGTTTGCTAATGCTGAAGCTGAGCAAGAAGCTGGGGTGACAATTAGTTCCCAACATACAGGGTGGTCCATGCCATCACCACCCTGCAACTCTCCCTGGCTGGAAGGCACACATCCAGAACTCATCAGTGCATTCCCCAGCTCAGGCATATTCCCCAATTCCCTGTTGCTGCTGGGCATTCATTTAGCAGCATCTGAACAGTTCTTACCCTCCTTTCCATCATGGCAATTTTTTTTTTTCCCCCCAGCTGGTCAGAACTGACATGGTCCCAACCAACTGAAGTTATCAAGTGGCTCAGATCCAGCCTTATCTAAGAATAAAAAATATCCCTACAAAGAAAACATTTTTTCTCCCTCAATGCAAATGACCAGTGATGTAACCTTCCCAAAAACCAAATTTAACAAATCTCATAGCATGCTTCTTCCAAAATGGCTACAAGTTTTCCTTGGCACCAAAGTATCACAAGCCCAAGGCATAAATACATAAAGGTACTTATCCAAACTATTATTCGTTTCTAATTAATAGCAGGAGCACTGATGGGTCTAGGTTTTTAGCAAAAATTGGCAACAGTGTTACAAATTAGCTCCTAGAGAAGAGAAAAAAAATTACTCTCTGAAGATGAACATTTAAAAACTTACTATGTTAGTGCTCAGTTGATACCTTTTATCATTTTTAGGCATTCTGAATGCTCACTCTTTGTATTTAATGCATTTGTACAGTACCTACATGACTGTCATTTACCTGCCACCTCACAGTAGCAATTGACATAGCAGAGGGGATGGGTCGTACAAGCAATCCAGTAAAGAAAGGCTGGAAAAAAAAAACCAAAAACAAACAAACAAACAAAAAAAAAAACCACAAAAAAACCCAAAACAAAACAAAACAAAAAACCCACCATGCATTTTGTAGTTTGAGCAAGATGCATTTATTTTCAAGCCCTTTCTTTGCCACAAGTCCTCCATCCTCCGTGAATAGTTTTGAATTTTTGTTTCAAAACTTGCTCTCAAGTGTTCTCCTTTTATACACTTTCTGTAAGCTGTTACTGGGATAGGATCTCTTATTAGACTCAAGCAACCCAATGACTTCTGAACCTTGAGATTATAAAGCAAGAAAGTTACTGAACACTCACATGCAAGGCGATTGGCTAAGAAAAAGCAGCACAAAGTCCTGCCAAAATCCTACCTAATCTGATAAAGGAAAAACCAGGGAGGTCTAAGCACTAAACCCCACAGTTTAAACAGAGCCAACTGGAGCTGCAGAAGGAAGGATATGACATGGAGCTGGGTACCTCTTCTGACACGACCCCTGAAGAGACAATCTTACCACCTTAAGGGTCTTGACCCATAAGTAAAATACAGAAAATACAGGAAAATATGGGACTGACACATGGATTTGATACGGATCAAGAAATGCTGCTTGTAATCTGATTGGAAGGAGAGAGAAACAAATTAACACAACATACCAAATACGCAGCCACTTACCCCTTACTTCAATTCTCCCACTTTTCAATGCACTTCACAAACAATTCTCTTAAGATCCATGCAAACATATTTATTATCCACAGTTTTAGCTTGTAAGCTCCTCAAGCAATAAGCTAGTTTTTCTACTTTAATACGCGACTCATGAAAATTGGGACCAAACCAGTGTTTCCACTAAAGAAAAGTTGCAAAAAAATGAGCTTGCATCCCTCTACCCCCCCCCAGCACCCTAGAGAAGAGATGACACCCACTCACAAACTTAGTTTTAACATACATAAAAGCAATTTTAACCTAGTTAAGTGCTCACATCTCAGCCTCCAAGTATCCACTGCACAAGGGGATTCACACTCCCATGGCCAAGCCAGCAGGACTCCCTGGAGCCACCGGGACACAAAACCATGGTGGGTACCAATGCTAAACACAGCATCCTCCCACACCAGACCTGAAGCCAGAATGTCATTTTCCTACTGGCAACCACACAACTTAGTACAGAAAAACCTGCAGTTAACACAAACATCTGCAGCAGCATTTTGCCCTGCATCACACAGAAGCAGAGAGTCACCTTGCCCTTGTGACATGGATGATCATTACACAAAATGCCTGTCTACAACAACACATATGGAAGGGTTTTAGTCTTTATTTCTCTGGTCAGCTGAGATGACTTACCTTCACTGCAGCTGGGAGGAAAACAAACTATAAAAAATTAAATATCGTGCACCGGAAGGTTTGCTCACTACCTCTTCTGTTCCACTGTGCTCTCAGACGAGGATCACTCATCATCAGAATGGGTGGAGTGGCTGCAAACCACTCAGTGATGGAAAAACTGACTCCCATGTTCAAGAGAAGCTCCTACACAGGCTTGAAACCCCACTGCAACCAAGTGCTGTCACGACTCCCTGCATGGGAAGCCTTTTAGCTACAGATGTAAAAACATCTGCTACATAACATGTGAATCTGCACGTTTTATCTTCAGAATCATTCTCTGCTTCAACTCAAAGACCTTCAGATCAGGCTGTGGAAACTCCTCTAATCTAGGTCACACACAGAGTCATTCATCTGCAATTTGGTTTTAAAACAATTAAAAAACAGCTCTCCCTGAGTACAAAGTGCAGACCTTAAGATGTCCAGTGCTGTCAATACCACAGCCTTGCTGCTGCAGTAAAAGATTTATGGTACCAGGGAACAAAAGAACAACAAAATTCATCACATAAAATCAAAGGTCCATCACGTAAGCCTCAGCTGAGTCACTGATATTAACTCCAAAAAAAGGGCAAGTCCCAGGTTGCTGCCATCTTACCCCTCTGTTGGGCAGTTGGGCAGCATGCTGGGTTGTGCACAAGCTCATGTGCCAAATGAATTGATTTGTACAAGGGTGGAATCTGGCCACCCCCCTTCCCCCAAAAAAATAAATCATTTCCCCCTTTCCTTTAACACCTGCTTCCTCCATCCCAGTATTCATTGTCCCACTGCTATTATGGAACCAAATGCTCCAACATCCCAGAGGAAACTCATGAGGAAAACCAGAGTATAAAGCCAGCAAAGTTCTCATTCACTTCAGCAATCTCAAGCCTCAGCATCCCCCATTTTCTCCCTCTTTGTATTGACAGCACCTTCCAAGCTTTGGATTGGGACACATGCCAGGAAGCTGGATGTGCCACACATCCTGGTATTGAATCCAGTGTGCCCACGGACAAAAGTGTGGACCATTTGCCTTTCTCTTGGACCTCCTCAAGGACCCACAACCAGCAGTGTGGAGTAGAAAATGAGATGGGACAGATCACGGCCTAACCCAGGGCAGCTTTTCATATGGTTGCACTACAAGGAGGGACTTCACACAAGTAGCAGCTCTGTATTCCCCTAAAATATGGCAGGAGCAGAGCAGCATCCCTCCCACAGCCCAGCACTGGGAACACAGGGAAAGGAGTTTTTGGACAAACTGCCCTAAACATCAACTTCCATGTGGAGGCTTCTATCTCCAGCAGGAGGTTGCTTTGCAGATTCAGAGCCCCCCTTCAATCTTCCCTACACAGAAACTAGAGATACCTGCAAGGACTCAAGGAGTTGGCCAGCATCTGAGTATGACACATGCCAGGTGTGTTAATCCATGGAAAAAAAATAAAGAGTGAGTCAGTAGTTTGAGCCTGAAGACAGTCCAGTTTAGAACAGCTGCTCCATGCCAAAAATCCTTGTTTGTAATGGTTTTATTAACTGCAGCATTCAGACTTACAGAGCAGTTACACTACTGGGGGCACAGATACATGGGGAAAGAGATTTACTTTCCCAAGTGTCTTTGCCAGAAACCTCAGATACAATTTAGATGAAGCTACCAAGTACGTCACAGGTTTTAACATAATTTAATGCTCCAATCTGCATTAGTCATGGGTGATAAAAGGCACAGGGGATTCTAACATGACACATGGAGTAGTTTCTCTAAAAAAAAAAATAAAAAAAAATAAAAAAAAATTCTGAGCATCATAATCAAATGACATACACCCATCTGCTTTAAGATGACCACCTTAAATCACACTCCTAAAGACTAAGTCTCATCAAGCCTCATATTTAAACAAGTAATTCAACACTTACTTATTTTCCCTCCCCCACAGAAAGAAAACCCAAAGTAGCTGCTGCAGAACAAAATCCTTAAACCCTTCCTTTTACACTGGATCAGGCAAATCTTAGCCATGCAGCTACACAGTAAAGAGTATCTCACGTTAAACAACAAGTTGGGGAGATCACTCAATGAGTATTTTGCAAACATAAGGTGAACTTAAGGACAGTTCAGCAAAAAACCTGAAGGGTAATGACTTTTGTGAAAAGTAGAGCAGCCACCTGAATGAAGCCAAAAAAGCCAAATGCCAAGAGGCTACAAGCAGTTGGTACATACTAAGCACATTGCACAGCTGATCAGAAAACTTCACAAGTGCTTGAAACTAAGATACAATGGATCAATTGCAATTACCTGCACTCATACATTTTAAATAGTGTCTTAGAAGAGCAACTACACAGGATCCAACTCGCTTACCTGAGCAATGGGTCACCATCCCACAGTTCCCAAGGAATTCAAAAGGATAATTTGTGCAAGGCTTAACCACATGAGAAAACTGCTACAGGTCAGTTGCTACATCTACCAATTAAAAATTACTCCTGCTTTTGAAAAACAAGAGCATCCAGATGGGAAAATAATTTATTGTGAACAAGTTACGGAATCACCGGAAATTCTTTTGGTAATTAAGAAACAGGATTATTCTGAAGAAATAAAAATGTCAATTCCTGAACCTTATGATGGGGAAAGAGATTCAAAAGAAAATACAACTGGCCAAGGAGTATTAACTTTTGTCAGATCACCCCCTGCTCCAGAATTAAATTAATCCACTGAAAAGCACTGGTCTGGATGCTGCACCCAAGGCCAACATCAATGTTCCCTCTGAACCATAGAAGCCCTGGGGGTCCGTCCCACCAGCAGGCTTGGGAGCAGCCACACCCCCTGCAAGAGGCACCAAACCCAACCTCTCATACACACACAAAACATGGTTGGAATATACTCTTTTTCAAGCCCTCAACGCATGTGCTGTAGGAGGTGCTGACAGTAGTTTGCAGGGTATTTTTTCCTCATGCTTACACCAATCCCATGTGCAATTCCCAGTGCATCTTTGCTCCAGTTCAGTGTATGGATTGTGAGTACTACATCACTATCCCAGCAAGAAATTCAGCTTTTTCTCACCCATAATAAATCTCAACCAAGAAACTGTCCAGCACATGATTTTTTGGTTGTTTGTTTTCAATATATATATATATAACAGTCTGGTTAGAATGCCTGACAATGTCACAACATGTGATCCATTACAAATACAACAGAATTGGAGTTTATTTTTTAAAGTTATCACAGGTCATGCTTTTTTTAAAGACCACTACTTACAAATATTTGTGATTACACTTTCCTCCCCTGTTCCTTAACTTAAAAGCATACCTAAAATGGTTATAAAGAAAATTAAAAATATATTATAAAAATGGAAGGGCTTATTTTTGCAGAGAAGACGTATCTTCATTCTAGATAAAAATAATTGCCGTCTTAGGGAACTTAAAAAGGAAATACTTGGACTTCTAACTCACTGGTTTATCTTAGAAACACATCCATCTCCCTTGTTGTCTTCACATGCTATAAAACAGGGACAGGCACCAGAGTCAAATGCCTCCTTTGCAATCAGAAAAGCACTTCCCTGAGTGTAGCTCCAGGAGCATTTCTCCTGGTGGAAGAACCAAAGTCTTTGCCACAGCACAAACTTCTCACATGCTCATGAGACCACAAAGAGACTTAAGTCAGGGAACAGATCCAGACATAGAATGAGCTTTTTTACTCAACTGAAGCAAGGTCTAAATTCTATAGAAAAATAAATATTCTTAATGGGAATTCATTTCCCAGCACCATTTACTAAACAGACCCAGGAATACCAGCACAGCCCAGCCTGGGAACTGGAAGAGGCTGCTTATGCCTACAGTGCTGCACAAAATTACTGTTCAAGTTTCGGGTGACACTGAAGAAGTGTTGCATGCCTCCACCAGCAGTCTCTGGAAGGGCATTCGACTGCTCCCAGCATTTGTGGCATGGCAGTGTATCTGTCATGTAGACATCAGAGGAGTCACACTGCTTCCGTGACAAAGGGCCATAAATATATAGAGCTATATCTTTCTGAAAAAAAAAATCTGTATAGCTTGACTGCAGCCACAAGTTCCCAGCATAGCTGCTTTCCCTGGAGCACTGCCATCATGTTTTCTTATCACTAACCATAGTAACTAGCCAGCTAACCCCCAGTGATGTGCTTTGCCTTCTAGATCCGCATAAAGGTCATTGGCAAGGGAGAAAGGCAGGTTTAAATAAAAATAAAATTACAAACATTCTGCCACATCTCGGCTTTGTTTCCAAAAGTAACTAAGAAGTGCAATGCCAGGCTGCAACACCACGACTGAAGCATTTGACTACTCACAGTAAGTACAAGGAGTGGCCCACTCCCTCCCCACAGCAAGATTGTTGACAGCTGTTCTAGAGGAGAAAAAAGCAAAGCATGACTAAGCTATTCATAAAAATCTCACTGTGTCTAGCACCCTAACAACAAGTTTTGATTTAGAAAAAGTGCTTTGCTTCCTGGAAGTGACTGTTCAAGCAAGCCCTGAATGAGGCTCCCAGTTGGATTATATTCCCCATGGCAAACCCCATAGCAGCAAAGCAGAAGTGTATCTACACCAGAGCTATCAGTGGCTTCAAAAAGTCACTCATTACCTTTATCTTTCCTACAGGTGATCAATGCAAGCAAACACACGAGCACTTGGCACCTAGCAGAACACAGTAATCACAAGCTGCAGGCTGCAAGGTGCTTCCCACCCCAGCTTTCTGCACCCAGCCTTTCCTGTGCCTGCAAATAGGATGCTGCTTACTTTATCCTCGGGCTGGAACCCACACAAACTGCCAACTCCCTGTCCGGGAGGCTGATAAAACATGGGGCCACAATCACTGGTGGAAGGGATATCAGACCTTTACAGCCTCCTGGACTAATACTGCCTTCTACCAGTAGAGCAAAACCAAAAGCAGATAGTTCCTCCCTACTAATCAGCTATTTGGTTTAGTTTACTTCAAGCTATTTATCACCAGTGTGGGGAATCCCTACAGAAATAACATTTAATAGCACTCAAGTAGATTGCAGAGATAACCAGATACAGTAATAAGTAGAAAAGCTTCCAAGCTGCTTCAAGGGCTGTATTATAGGCAAGTGGATCATCAAATATCTGGCAAAGCAAACTGATACACTTGGAAACAAAGTGGGAAAGAAATAAGTAGAGCAGACATGACAACTTCCACTATTGATTTTTTTGTTGAGTAGATATCTTCAAATTTATTATGCCAGCAGAAAATTATATGAAAGCACCCACTGCCTCTTTAAAACAGGAGCCTGTGCATACCATCAGTAAACCTACACGTGTTTTTTCCTCTAGTATAATTTATTGAGGGCTGCCTTAATTCATGCTTTGGATAGAATAACCAGATTCTTTTAACAGTACTTAATCCTCCTCTTAGCACAAGAGCATATCCTGGACCAGAATGCAGCTTACTCAGGAGTATATCCTGCTGAGAGATTAATAGCAAGTTCTGCATAAGCCTGAGTCTCAAAGCTTCCCTACACAGGCTGTGTTTAAAAACATCCATCACTGGACAGTACCTGGCAGAGCTCTGTTTCTGTGAGAAGCTTGGACATCTTAACTGCATTTTCCTCCTTTGATGCTGTGAAGCTGTAAATTAGGAACATCGAGCTCCTGCCTTTCTTTCTGGCTGCAGTTCCTGGCTGGCCTCTGTTACTCCAAACATGCCATGTCCTCACCTCTCGGGCTATGCTGGCCATTCCTGGGCCACAGGAGCTGGGCAGGAGCCAGGCTGGAACGCCGTCACACAACGTGGTGCATCCACACTACCTGCAGGAGACTCGTCAGTCAGGCTTCCTACAGAACCTGTCTGCCTTGCAGAACTCATCATCCATACCCTTCTAGCAACAGCCCCAAGCTAGTCTGTCTGCCCAGTGCTGGGCAGAGCTGGAAGGACAGACAGAAGACCTATTAGGCTCAACCCATCAACGCAGAAGGTAGGTACATGCTTGAACTCGTGCCAAGGGACAACCCATGCCCAGATGATCCTCACTTGCCTAATGCACCCCTACCCTGCTATCAGCCTTGGAAGACCAAGCAAAATAAACAACTCCAAGTGTCCAAGCAAGATATTGTCACCATGGAAGGTGACAGCCTGGACCAAAGTATCCCAAAGCACAACAAATGCCTTCTGAGCAAATGCAGCTTTTATCCACAGCATGGATATTACGAGGTTAATGTCAACCTACTCCCACGGCTCAGGTATCTATGTATAAAAATACATCTCATCTAACACAGTAATAAGTGAATCATTAGTACCTTAAGGTACTCTGTGGAACTTGGTTCACCTTTGCAATTCCACAATAGCTCAGCAAGGGCATGCAAAACATGAAAAACACACCTGGTGAGGGACAGATTTCTAAACCAAAGAGAATCACCACACACAGAAATAATGTAGCTTAGCCCTTTAAAACTGATAAGATTACATTAGCCAAAACTCACAGCACACAAGACATTCATGGATCTCAGACCAACTGTCTAAACTCAGCTCTGAAGCTACATGCTTTACATATTTCTACTGCATTGCATATCTCCATGAGTACCTAAAGTTTTACGGCTGACGAAGATTACAGGGAACATCACAGCTATCCACTGCCCTGCAGAAGTACAGCAGTTCTAATCCCTTTATCAAGTCCCTGTCTGGTCACCCACAAGAGAATTAGTACAGCACACTCTTAAAAATTATTTAAAAAAATAAAAAAATTAAAATCAAAAAACAAAAATAACTTTTTTCCTCTTCTGAGTTCCAGCAAACATGAAGCCCCATAAAGCACACTGGACCAGAACCAATACAGAGGTCAGCAAAATTGATCTCGACTAATCCCCACTCCTTTATATGATTTGGGGGGATAACACAGTCACAGAAGGTGGATTAGTGAACTCCAACAATTTCCAGGTTAAGAAACAACTCCACTTACACAACCCCTCGTCCAGAAACTCCCGCATTTGATTCTAAAGACGACAGCGTCCATTCGAGAAAGAAAAAACCAAATAAATTATATTTTCAAGCAACAGAGTGAATGCATAAAACAGGCCCCACAGCAATGACCCTCTGAGTAACTGCAAAGGCCCACTGAGCCCCAAAGGTGAGAAAACCCAACACCGGCCGGTTGCTTAGGAAACTCCGATATAAACCCCAGATTACTTTAATCGCAACAAACTGAGATACAAAGTTGCGTCAGCGAGGCTGGATGTTAGTTTTGTTGGGGTTTTGTTTGGTTTAGGGGGTTTTTTGTTTGGTTTTTTTTTTTCATTTTTTTTCAGCTCAAGATATCAGTACTTTGAATAACGAGAAAGTCGAGAGAGTTTGGGGGCCAGGCTGGACGGGGTGGGCTGGGTGCCCAGGCACACACTCGGGGTACGGTCCGCGGGGGGGTCCGGGGCCACCACCCCTGATCCGGCAGCTAAAGAGGGGGGAACCCCGCCCGGCCCCGGCCCTCCGCGCACCGCCGGCCCCGCAGACAATAGCGGCGGGGAGCAGCCGCGCGAGGAAACACAGACCAATAAATTAAAGGCCAAATAAAAATAATAACAAAATGAAAATAAATAAACACAAGCGAAGGGAAGGGGGAGGGGACCGTCCGGAGCGGCTCCACGCGAAGTTCCACGGAGAAGGGTGGAAAAAAAAAAAAAAAAAANGGAGGGAGGGCCGGGGGCTGCGGGATCTGCAACCTGAGCAGCTCCGCCACCGCCGCGCCCGCCCCCGCGCCGCGCCCCAGCCCGCATGCGCGGATGCGGGGCCACCCCGGGGGAGCGGGTGAGGGGGCCGAGGGGGGTGTTGTGTGGTGGAGGGTGGCACAGCCGGGAGGTTCCTCCGGGATGAGTTTCAGCTGCGTTTTGCCTGGCTCCCGATGAGAGGAAGGGATGTCTGGGAATAGCCCCGCAGCCCCCGTGGTGTGTGGGCCCGTCACCTGCCGGCCCCTCACCTGGCCGCTTCTCCCTCAGGTTTCCCCTTTCCCGATTTACTCAACTGCTGTGGGAGATCTGTCTACTCGTTTATAATACTGTGAGCCTGATGTGGAACGTCATAGGCAACTTCTTACACTGTGGGTTTATTTTTCTTTGAGGGGGATCCTTCCTTCCCACCCACTACACTTGAGGTTGAAGGGTCTGTGCTCTTTGGGGTTGCCTTTCTAGCGTTCCCACCTCCTGCAGCGAAAAAAACTCTTCTGGTGCTGAGAGCACAAGTTTGTCATGCCATGAATGTCATCTGCTGCACATCAGTACCTGTCACTAAATCTGGTAGCTCAACTTGAATCCCACCAAGCCAGGCCACAGCCATGTCCTGCTACTCACCATCTTTCCCCATTTCTGCTAGGGTTTCGTGAGGTGTGTGTGTTGCATTGAGGAATATTTCCCAGCCCGTTCCCACGCCTTGCTCCAGAAAAATGGTGGAAACGGCAACCCACCATTAGCAAACGAGTTCATGTGGCCTGTGGTCTGCATGTAGCTGGGTTTGAGGAGGCCCCTGGGAATGAAAAATCATAATCTGTTGTGGTGGTGACTTGCCTTCAATTACCATTTTTGTTGGAAGCTCTTTAGACATGTCTGGCCTGATGTTTCCATTCGACTTAACCCACTGCACACATATATATCCCTCTAGCCCTGGCAGTGGCTGGGTGATCATGTCCACAAAGACATAAACAACACGAAGTTTGACATGTGTGTCCTGTCCCAATAGAGCTGGGCAGCCTCACCTCATGATAACCGACCCAGAAAAACACTTCACAACACTTCCCAAAGAGACCTTGCTGCTGGCCAGAGCACCGGACAAAGGCTGAACCATGTTCCCTCTAGGAGAACAGAACTAACAATCCTGTGTGCAGTACAGAAGATTTTCTCCTGAAAACCCTGTGTGAGAACTTGGCGTTGCCTTCCAAAATACGCAATGTTGATCCAATTTAAATCAACTGAAATAATAAAAATGGTTTCAACACCTATGCAATGTGGTCATTCTGGAGGCTGAAGTGGACCAGCATTGGACACCCTTTGTAACCAGGACGCAAAGTGAGGTATATGGTTGCAGGGATCCTGGAAATAAAATTTAATTTACCTTCCTCCCACCCCTCTAAGAAGAGCTTATGAGGCAGATCACTTGGAAGTGCCCAGACACAAGAAGGGTCAGGCAAAGTGATGGCCCAGGAAAGAGCACCATCTAGTGAAAAGACACCTCTTGCAGTTCTGTCCCCTGCAAGACTCCAACCAAACAATGACTAACCCCTCCCAGCCCAGCCCAACCTGCCTCATAATATCTGAGGCAATCATGAGAGAGGTAGCATGGTAACAGATAACAGATGCCTAAAATTTTCCATAACGCACACGCTGAGATCTTTAACTCTACCCTCTTGGTTTTCCATCAAGGGAATGTTTCTTTTCTGCTTGTCAACTCCAGTCTGGCAAGTTAACATATGTCTTCTGCTGCTTTGCCTGGAACTGGCATGGTCCTGATATTGCTGTAGCCCTGACAGTTTTGTGGGGATCAGAAGCCACAAAGAGAGGGCTCAGGCTCCCAGATGATTCTGTACCCTCTGTGCACATGCCCATGCATGAGCTCACACATGCAACTCTTGCAAATAGTTTGGAATTGCTTTGAGGGAGTCTTTTCAGCATGAAGGTTCAAAGGAAATCTTCTAGCAAGTCTGTCCAGGAGCATTTACTCTAGTCATAATATTCTAAACCAAGAGGAAAGAAAATTGGTATAGAAAATATTGAGGCAAGATGATGCAGCAGCTTAGCACCAAAGCAAGAATATCAGCTGATGATTCATCAAAGGTGTTGTGGCCCTCTCAGCCAAGGAGGGTGAATCAAAACACTGTCAGAGAAAGTGTAATTTTTCCTGTCAGAAATATTCCCCTTCAGAGTGGGCTTCTCCCGTGTATCTCCAGGGCACCAGGTGCTTGTGGTGTTTTAGGAGGTGAATTTAGGAGCAGAGACAGGCAGGACTGTGGGATGGGTTTGCCTAAACCCAGACTACCAGGGGTTTAGGCATAGAGGCTCAGTTCAGATCTGAACCCAGGTCCTCTTTGCCTGTGGGAAAGCTCATGGTGTCCCAGGGAGCTAAGACCAGTGAGCATCTGCCACGAAAAGGCTGTATCAGCCACTTCAGTTGCCCAGCCCCTGCTACCAACAGTGTTGAATACATCTCCGCTCCCTTCCCCAGGATGCAGTCTGTGCTCAACTTTTCTCTTTAATTGTTACCCACCTCCAAATCCTTTATCTCAAAATATCCTGTCTGCACCCACATAAAACCACAAACGAAAACAGAGAGGCAGTAGATGAAGGGAAATTTGTGCAGCAGTTTTGCGGATGCCAGCCTCCTGACAAATCATTTGCCTTCAGATTTCCTCTGACAGTGGTTCCCCTGGGTTTCACCATTTGCTCTAAGTGCAGGTCTGCTTTTGAAACAGTATTAAAAAAGAACATGAGCTATTTCATTGCTGCTTTCAGGTTTTGATTTGTCACCCTCTTTGCTGCGAGACTCCCTACTTCTTGCTAGGGAAGTGGGTTTAAGTGTGAGTTGCTCTCATGAATGAGACTGGAATTTGGATCTGCCCAACATAATCTGAACATTTGTGTGTAGTGGCATGAATTAGCAATATGAGCGCATTGTTCCCATTTGCTGGAAATTAGCTGTCCTTGCAACTGAACAGAAAACCGAGTGCAATGTAATGATGGAAGCAGCAACTGTTCAAGATTTGTTTTCCTCATGTTGAAGCAGCTACAAAACTAAGACGCTGAGCATTAACGTGGCTGACAACAGCACATGGCATTTTCTTTGTGTTTTGGGTTGTTTGAAGCTGGTGCCTGGTAGCTGAGATAACAGCAGCTACACCTGAAGAGATCTGAATGGCATTTTCCTTCTTAAGGCTCCACCAATGTCACCTCTCATCTCCTGCAAGTGGTACAATCTTGGCTGCAAAATTATGAAGAGTGGTGGAGAGCAACCTTCAGGAGCAGTTTCCCCATTTCCATGAATGATTTATCTCAGTTAACATGTAAAGTTTTTAGTGTGTCACAATCATCAGACATTGGAGTTCGCCCTTAGGACGGGAGATAGCCTGGAACGGGTGAACTGCAATAAAACCCACACAAACCAAAACACAAAAACTTATGACCTGCAATATTAAATTAATGAAATCAAAGAAAGTTCCCCGGGTTCTTCTTCTGCTCCTCTGTGGGAAGTTTGTGGGGCTTTTTCTGAGAGGAGAAGGGGAACAGTACTGCACAAATTGCCCACAACATACCTCAGCTGTTCATCCACTGAGCCCTTTCTGATGATTTCTCAATTCTGGGAGGCACTGCTTGCTGGTTGCTCATGCAGATGTGCTTTTAGCTGGTTGCTCAATTGGTGTGTCACATCTAGCAGGACCACTTCTGTAGCTCACAGCAGCTCACAGGGCCCCTCCATCTCCTGATAAACTGTTCTAACATCAAGCTTTCAAACCTCTCCCTTATGTAGAGAAGCCCTGATGTAAATACTGACTTTTTCTTCTGGTCAGAAAATTCCAGTTAGTAATGTTTGAAGGGCCTGAAAACATCTGAGGGAAGATGTCAGCTGACAGTCCCAGAAGAAGCACACCCACATGCATTTGTGACAGGCACAAATAATCTTATTTCACATCATATTTTCTTTAGATATTCTTAAGAACAAAGAAACCATCCTGTGAGCTCCCTGCTTGCACCTGCTGCCTTGCTAGGTCTGTACCAGCAGCTTCCAAGCAGTTAACACAGAAAGAAGAAAAGGAATCAAAGAACAAGAAGAGCTTCAGGATTGTCTTTACTGTCCCACAGGGATAAGGAACATGCAGGTGTGTGGCAAAGAAGCTGATGTTTCCTCCCCTTTGCCCTCCTCCTGCCTGAGCTCAGAAATAATAGATACTATAACAATAATAATTCATGCAGCCCCTCACTGCCTGCACCAGGACGTTGGAGATCTGACAGGGCTTGCTTGTCCCAGCAGGGAGACTCAAGGTAAACGGGGGTCTTGCCCGCTGTTCAGCCCTTTGGGATAGATGCTAGAGAGAGCAGGAAGGGAGGGATGAAAGGAGACTTGCAGGCTGCAGACACTGTTATCATTAAGCCTCCCAGAGGGGTTTTCTCTGCTCTCTGCACAAAGTCTCTTTTGCACTTCAGCTTTGCACTTCATGCTTTTTCAAAGGATGCTGTCAACAGGCATCTGCTCTGGCTATCCTGTCCTTTTCAATATACCTTTTAATTTAATGCTATTCTGTTCATGTCCTCAGCCAGGGTTGTTGTCCAGTTACGTGCGAAGCAAGGGATAGTCAAATCTGTGCCAAAAGGCTTTATTGAAGTATCAGAAAACATCCATCAAATCAGCTTACAAAACTGAATTATGTGGGATCCCGGGAGTAAAAAATGACAAACACAGAGAGTTAAATTGATAGCAGACCAGGATAAGAGCTTTTAGTCAATGAAGGCTATAAAATTAATCAAATACAGCATAGTCCCTAAAAATTAGAGCAGTTTCATCATCTCCCGCACTCTACTCCATTTCAGATCTAAATAACATACAAAGTAGATTAAAATCAATCAGTACAGCAGATCCCACAGTAAAGCAACTAATCAAGAAAGCAACACATGCATTTGCAACCAATTATTTACTGCCATCACCACGTGTGGTCAGGATGTGAACACATATGGCATCCCTGGCTTCTCTTGGACTGCTGCCAGTGCTGTTGGGTGTCTTTTCTTTTTGTGTCAGTAAGAGAAACTGTGGATGTCTAGGTCACTTGGAAATACTTGTTAGAATCTTGCTAGTATTACAAAGGGTGAAACAGGACAAAATTGTATGTATAGTGTGGCTGTGCTATGGAATCTCTTTCTCTGTCTAGGGCACGGGTGCTCCATCTCCTACTTCCACTATTCAGATTTTCTGTGTAGGTGTATGTGGATTGGATGAGACTTCCTAAGCTACAAAACATGAGAGAGTCCTCCAGGTGTTAGGAACCAATAGTCCACAGGTGATGGCCAATATTTCCATCTTATCCAAGTATGTATACACCATCTCCCATTCATATTCTCATATTAAATACCTGCCCAAACTTTTCCTACTGATATTCATGAACCTACCAAATGAAAAGGAAGTACCAAAAGAGATGCCTTCCTCAGGAAGACAAACAGAGTATGTGTTTCACAGAGATCCAAGTGCAGCCTGGGATCTCACATCTGAGACCACTGACTTCAGACATGCTGATAAAGGAACTGTTTTAAAAACTACTCTGAATTTCCATCATCAGCCACCCACCAACTGCTCTGCTAACACCTGTGTGTTACAACATGTACCTGTAGCAGACTGGGATAGTTGGCTTCACGTCTTGAAAACAAAGTAGGCTCCCTTTATTGAGATTCCCAGTGCTAGAAAGTCAGCAAGTTCCCCTCCTTGTGTTATGGAAAGCTGCTTTTTCACACACAAGTTCTGTACCCGTTGCCAGTCAGCCCAGATCTGCAAGATGACATACACCCACCAGATGGTTCTAGTACTTCTGCACCAGAACTGCTGATGTGCACAGGGGTCAGCAAAACTGCACTGTGCTTTTCCTCAGTTTAACATGCTTCCAAATTACAGAAAAGTAGAAAAGACCATTGCACATCTCTTTCAAGCAGCACAAACTCTTGGCCTGTTAGCAAGTGCAGATCTCTTGTGGAAATGGCTTGAAATAACTTAAGTTCTCAAGAAGGCAAAATAAAGCTTCCCCATGCTCTGTAAACAAATGTCATTTGGGTCCTGGGAAATCAAAGATACATTGCCACAAATCCTAATGCCAGGAGGGACAACAGGGACTTAGGCATTCAGTGTCTGCTGTGCATGCAGGTAGTGGTGCAGTATGGTTCAGCATGGCAAACACAGTATCATGCTGCATGAGATTCCACTGGTCATCAACTTTTGTTATTGCACTGCTTTCTTCTGCTCTTCCTCTGAAGAGTTAATACTGAGTATGTGTGAGAAGCATATCACTTTGTCAGCCCAGTTGTCCCCACTGCCAAAGGAGGTTCTCAAGAAGAATCCAGGCTCACAGACAGTCTTGCTGCATGAGATTCCACTGGTCATCAACTTTTGTTATTGCACTGCTTTCTTCTTCTCCCTTCTCCTGTCTGCCTTCAGTTACAATAGCTCTGGCTGCTGAGAGCATCATGGGCTTGGCTGAATATTTGCATCAGCAGGTGTGTGGGACATTCTGTGAGGTGGACACATAGCAGGGTTGCCATTGTGCCTTCTCAGGGTTTCCCCTCACTCCTGTAATGCTAGCCTGCTTCTCAATCATTTCTTAACAGCTTGGGCTGAGAAGACCATCACATTGGCTGTGGCAAGAGTGGGATCTGGCATCTCTGGCATCCCAGGCTGGGCGAGTTGTGTTTTGCAACACACACTGCTGTGCTTTTGTGTGGAAGGGATCTATTTCACATTAAGCAGCTGTCGTGCGGTATTTTTGATCACCACCTGTAAGCAAACCCAAGCAAAGCTCATTCCATGGTCAGCTGGGTATTTCTGCAGACTTATCTCCAGCCTTGCAGGCTGCAGAGCAGGCCACCACACTGGCCATTTAAACCTCCATTACATCAAACAGAGACAGAACTGATCCAGGCTGGCAAGAAAGAGATTAGGATGAAACAGCCTCCTCTGTCCTTGCAGCTCTGCATTGACAGGTGTCCAGGATGTCATTACAGTCATCAGACAACTTCAATTAATGAGGTCTTTGTCTTCACACTTTCTTGTTTTTATTATGTTTTTGCCAACACAGACCAGTTAAACCATGCTTAGACGTACTTGAGCTTGCTCTTAGTGAAGCTTGTTCAACATATTATTGTGTACCTGCCCCAGGTAGTGAGGCAGGCAGGGGCCATGCCTGTGGCTACCCTGGGTAATGTGCCAGCCTGGGGAATTTGTTTGTGACTGATTAATAGCCTTGTCATCTGAAAACTTCACCAAAAGCTGTATTTCCCTTTTTATTAACTTCCTCCTCCTCCCACTGTCTGCCTGGATTAGCCAAGAACACAAAGTAACTTACATGCATACAGTAATGGATTGAAAATTTGAGAGAAAATACCTCATCAAGATGACTTTACAGAAGAGCAAGTTAAATGCCTCACATAATAAATGTCCCAAATATATTAAAAAAGTTGATGCTGCACAGATAGACATTGAATTTCTTGCACGATTATGCCCTTCAAAATTATTTCAAAATTAAAGAATTTTGATTCTCTTCTTTGTATTTATATTTCCAGATGCTGGTGTCCATTTTCTCATGTTCGTCACAAGCTGAGAGCACTGGTGCTTGTATATATTCAACACCAGACCACATCCAAGCATTTACTGTTACACTGGAAAAGAAACAAGTTAGCACCCCTGGAACCATCTCCCACTTATTTCACCAGGATGGGAACAAAGGTACATCTAACAAACTTCATCCTGCAAAGCATTAGGCAGCTTGGGATGATGTTACTTACATTGCTGTTGCTCATTGAAGATAGTGAAACTACAGTTTTTACAAATTGAGAACACTATTTATTTGCCTGGCTTATGAAGAACTGTTGAAAGCCTGGGTGTATGAAGACTAACAGGTCTCCCTCTCTTGTCATTAGTCTGATTTATTCACTAATCCTAATATCAATGAAATGATTTGCAATTCCTTTATGCTTCTGTGATTATTAAAACCACAGATACTCCAAGTGTTTGATTCTGAGAATGAGACCAGGAGGCTCATGTCTCTGTGCCAACCTGTGGCTGCATCAGGTTACTCCTGTAATCACATTCAGTTCCTTTCTCAAGCATGTCTAAAATGAAAAGAGGAACTGAGTTATTCTCTCAGCTGTTGTGGCAACCAGAAGAATAGGGCAGCTTATGCTGAAAGCCCCGAGTCAAGAAAATAGTTATGGGTCAGGGGTGTACAGCTGTGCATGTAAGGAACATGCAAAAGTTGAAGACACAGTGCTGTGTTTATGTAAGGTTGTATTGAAACAATCTGCACTATGAAAACAATTTTATAGCAAAGAATCAATGGGCACATTTTGTCTGCTCATTTACTGTGACTCTATACACTATCTGATAATTACTTCCACAAATTATTATGTAGATATTGAGCTGTTTATTCTCCCACAGAATTGAATTAAGATCTGGCTGTTAGTGATAGAGGAGCGATAACTTCTAAATATCTGCAGCAGTTTTTCCCATCTCTCATTATCTTCTGATGAATCATGGCAGTCCCCTCTTCTCAGCAATGGCTGTGGCACCCTCTCAGCTGTTACCCTCAATCTGAACCCATGGGGTATCTGGACAATAACACATGGTGGTCCTTGCTCCTCATACCTGGCACACTGCCTTCAAAACCTTCTAGCTTTCAAAAATAAAAAATTAAAAAAAAAAATTCAAAAAACCTTCAATACCTTCAAAAATCTCTTCTAGCACAGACAGCAAAAATCTGGATATTCAATGCCCTACAAGACTCTGAGATATATCCTAGAAGCAGCAAACATCTATCTACCCACTGTGATACCATTTATCCTAAATCTGAAAGGCAGGACAAGAGACAGCTTCAGGAACGTAACGGTGGGTTAGGATGTTTGTGCAGCGCTGCTTTGCTGTGTGTCGGAACAAAGTGCCATGATGATGATGATTATAAAAGTGAGAATGATGATGTAGACTAATCACCTTCCCTCATCTATAGAGGGTGTTGGTTGTTTTCAATGTTGTGTGTATGACTTGTGTAATACAGCAGACTAGAGTGTGTGCTGAAAGACTGAATGAAGATGGGAGCTGGTTGTGTTTGGCAGGGAAGATGCACATGATGTGTCTCGTTACTATGGCTTTGAAGGATCACAGAAGTCAACATCTATTAGATCATGTATCAGGCTTCTCCACACCCTCACACTCTTTCTCCTAGTTCAGTTAGTTCCCTGAGTCCATTTTCAGTGTTTTATTGGTTGAATTTTCACTACCTCAAGAAACGAAAGAGCCATCTTTTTTTTATCACCTTCCGAGTTTTCTGCAATCTAACACCTTGCAGAGCTGTGTCTGTCTCTCCTGCCTGAAAACCTTTTGTTTGAAAGCCATGTAGCTGTTTGCACATGATCCACACTCACTAGATGGAGAGCAGCACTTTATTTTCTTTGCATCAGTTATTCAGCTCTCACTTGGCTCTGAGTCCCCCAGGGCCGGTCACGGTGCAGCCATTACCTCTGTACACGTGCACACCACATGCCTGCCCGGGGCAATTTCCACCATAACTCAGCATCAGCTACTTAGTTCAGTGGCTGAAACAAATACAATGAATTAAAAAATAGGGTAGCAGGAAGCATTATTAGTCCCCAGGGAATAAAGCCTCCTGAAGCTCTATTTCCTAAAGCTTTTAGAGCAGGTCTTTCTGCTGTTGCTTTCTTCTGCTCCTGCTGTCATGAGGAGCCAAATGTCTTCAGCACTTTTCCTATCAGTTTCCTTGACCCCTGGACTCCTGTCCAACCAGCCACTGTCTCTCCTTGCCTTTTGCTCTAAACAGCCTCTAAACCAGGCTTACACTCTACCTTTGTGCTGTGCTTTTAGCAGCACTGCTGAGGGGTGTCCTCAGGACAAAAAACATTGTGAGAAGATACTCACCCTGTTTGAGTCTGCAGAGACAGAAGGACTGTCACTTCTGGTGTTCTGATGGAACAAGAGCAATAGCCAGACCCATAGTGAGTTCAGTTTTATGGGTTAGAAGTAACATTTTTAAATTCTATATGTTATTTCAGGAGCCAGCAAAGGTGATGCAGCAACAGCTGATTCGTGTTAGTTCTTCATCCCATACACCCATGCCACTCCCTGGTCCAAGCTGTCAAAGGAGTGACTACAAATGTACAAATATCCCCAAGGAATAAACGAGCTGATAGTCACGTCTGGGCCTGATTTTCTGTGGTAGGGGACTGAAAGTTTGGACTTCTTATTTGCAGCACCTCATGCTGTAGATAAGCGAGCTGCTGATCTTTTCCAGAAATGAGCTGCTTACACAACAGAACTGAGAAGATAATACTTGTGCTGCTGCACATATCCTTTCTATTCAGGGATAGAAAGGAAAGTGATAACTGATGATGATTAGCTTCTGTGCTTGGTACCATCTTGCCAGTGGGTTGTGAAGTCATGCTTTCAGTTATTGAACTAAGAATTATGCAAGGACATAGATGGGACACGAGCAGCCACCCACCTGGATATCAATAATAGCAATTCATTAACACACTGAGAAATTTTAGAATAGCTGATAAATGATGCCTGAATTACTGAGCAGATGCATAAAGTGAGACAGAATGTAGTAAGCCTTAACCTCATTTAGGCTCTTGCCATAAGAGTCCTACAAGGCTGATGGCAAAATTGAGAGTGTCCAGGCTGGACAGATTCTGTATCCACATCTAGCAGCTTCTTTAGGCAAGACTGGTAAATCATTGCCTAGATCCCAGAGGGCCCATTTGGAAGGCAACTCCCCCTCACATACACACCCACTGATGACTGCATTTCTACTTGGAGAGCAGAAAGAGGTGTAACATCAGCTGGAACAAGCTGGATGTGCTTGGCCACATTTCATTATGACTGAGACAGACTGGGGCACATCATCTCCATCTGAGTACACTGTGAGAGCACTCTGTTCCCCCTGGTACTGTGAGTAACAAGATGATAAAACACATGCACAAGAATCAAGTTTTCCTTCAAAAATCTAAAAGGCAGACAGTGAAAAAATGCCAGGTTTCTGAAAAATTAACACCCTTTTTCATCACATAATGAAAAAGGCCCTCTGTTCCTTAAGAAACACATTTTAAACTATTCTAAAACATTAGAAAGCTAATATTAAGATATTTTAAAAAAGAACTGTTGACTTTACTGGTGGTGTCCTACTTACTTTTCACCATTAGTGCCTTTTTAAAGAGTAGCAACTGGCATTTAGAGTCTGCCCTCCGTTAATTTCACTATAGTAAAAGCACAGCTCAGCTTCATTTTCACAATCCCAAGCCATTTCAGACATCAAAGCACCTCTCTGAAACTGCAGCAGCAATACTTGTGTGAATTTCAATGCTCCATCCACTCTGAGTCTTTTTAAAATCATCTTAGTAAATGCCCAGAAGGTTAAGAGCTTTGTCAAGGGTCAGCCCAAAGCCACATCATTGCAGCGGGAAGGGCAGGTGCCATGGACTGCAGAGAGGCCCAGCATTAGGGAAAGGAGAGCAGACCATGGCCTGGTGAAAGGTTTTTGAGGATAACCCGTCTGAGAGATTCCCAGTTTCATTTTTCTTCCTCTCTTATAAAAACTCGCTGTATCAGACAGTCTCAAAGATATCTGGGTTGGAGTGCAGTTGCCCCCTGGCAGCCTGCATTTACCAGCTCTGGTTACTGACAGTTCAACTGGTGATGATGGTGAGTTTGGAAGGGAGGGACTCAGCCACTTACATCAGCCTTTTTGCAGACAGCAGAAAGGGTGGCTCTGACCCAATACTTTGCAACACGCCTGGGGATCCTGAAGCCAAGACATGACACCATGAGGAGAGAAAAACACACTCTGGAACAAGGAGCATGCATAGGAGTGAAGACCTCGCCAGAGACTTCAGCCCTGGAGTTGTTTTTACAGCATACACCAGTGGCCTCTACTGGCTGTGATCAGATCATCAGTTTTCTGTCTTTTTTGCTGTTTTTTCTCCCTTCTCTGATGGGGCTGCCTGAAGCAATGACCAGGCTTTGCTGAGTCCAGGTCCTCATTTCCCAGTGGAAAAGCAAAAGCCAGAGAGGAAGAAGTGATTCTGCAGAATGCATCACAGCACTCATTGAGACCCTGGCTATTTCAGCACATTCAAAATTAATTGACAAGAGGTTTGACAAATCTGGCTTCAAGTTCCTGATTAGTCTTCTGAAGTGAACCTGTGATATGCTGACTTTTGGGGCTGAGCAGTCAGGACCTTTGCTGTGCAGCTTTCCTCAAGTCTGTGCCCAACCTGAGCTCTCCTCTCCTTTCTGGTCAGCCCCAAATCAGGCACTGTGCTGCAAGGCAGGGCAATGGGTGCCAGCCCAGTTTCTTGCCAAATGCTTCCCCTGTCCATCTGCAGTAAGGGGGAGACTGAAGTAGAGTGGAGTACAAGGGCCACCCTCCTTCCACCAGCACATCTCCATGGATCGGGCTTTCAGGATCTGCCTTTTCCTCCCAAGGACCTCCCTACCTCAAGGTTTCTTCCCCAGCTGCCTGCAGGCAGGAGTGAGAGACCCCCATCTGCACACCTTCATTTTCCAAGTCCATTTCTACTGGAATTATTACTCCTCATCACATGTCCTTCAGCCACTGAATCTCAGATGCTTTTCAAAGCTGAAGTTCCTGACCTTCCTGGCTGCTTTCTGCTACCCCCACAGGGAGCATCCCACGCTGCTCTGTGTTTTGAGGAGAGGCACGGGCAGGCAAGCACGATAGCCAGCATCACCCAGCCTGGGTGGGAGCAGCACCCAGAGCTCCCCACTCCCCCTTTAGTGCCTTGACTGCTCCCCACACCACTGACCATTGCTGCTGTGACCCTCTCAAGAGCACAGACTGGGTCTTCCGGCAGCAGCTACTCCTTTACAACCACATTAGTGTTGTGTTTATGTATTTGTTACCAACAGCCCAGAGCAGCTGATAAACCCCAAATGTTAGGGCTACAGGCAGGACAGGGTCACGTGTGGAAGGCTCCTGCATCTGCTCCCCAGCTGCTCTCTCCCCCAGGCCATCCAAGAGGATATTGGGTAAGGATGCCAAAGGCTTGTGGGAGTGCTGTGGCGAGCTTCCCCCCATATTAAGCAGCCTTTAATTTGGCCCTGGCTGGGAGGAAGTGACAAGGACAATGCAAAGATCAGACAGTCAAAATTTTTGTGCTCAGTGTGAATATTTTACATGCTTGTCAAGCTGTGCAGTAAATGGTGAAGGGCTGTAGCCAGCTGTAATTTAACACAGTGGGATCAATTCAATGCGAAGGGCAACAGACTGTATCTTTCTTCCATATGGACATCTAAACAAACGTTTTATTGATTTCAACATTTCTCATCATTTATGGGAACAATTTATCACCATGGTCTTTTCAAGCGTCCCATTTTGTACTTTGAAGCTGTGCATGGGTTCAAGGATCAGATGAGGTTTTTTAACTTAGGGTGCTGAAACGTTGCTGAAAAAACAGGTGAAGGCCCCACTCAGAGGGCACCTGCATAGTTATTGCCTTTAATTACTTGCTTTGCACTGAACTTATGTTTAGCACTGATTAGGACAAAAATATTGAAGCAGCTCTGGATCCAAATAAGCTGAAATTGAAACAGGAGAGCCAGAGCAGATAATGTGTACAGGTCTGTGGACTGTGAAGGTTGGGAACATCTGTCCATCCCTCTGACTGTTTTGCAGGCTTCTTACAGCAAGGACTGCAAAATGGAAGATGTTCTTTTAAATCCAAATACCCCACCTCCTTCTTCAGGAGCACTGTTATACTGAAACCATCCACTCAGCCTAATGTTGGGACGTAGGTAGGGTTGTCTGCTGAGCTTAATTGTCTTTCTAGGGAGTCTCAGTATTCAGATTTTGATTTTTAGTATTTGCTGTTGACACAAAAAGTGCTTTACCTACCTACTAAACCCAGATGTTCTCCCTTTGCTGTTCTTTCTGCCAGAACAAAGCAATAAACATCCAGTCTGCTTGGAAGTTTATTTTCCTCCTGCAGCATCTTCTCCTCTTCTCCGCTGAGATTTATTTTAACTTTTTAAGGGTCTCCTTTAGCTGATAACAAGTTCTGCATTCCAAAATACCAAAAAATGCTTAAAAATTACCAGAATTGAAGTAGTCACACACTTTTCTTTTTTTTTTCTTTTTTTTTTTTTTTTTTTTTTAGGTTTGGACCTGTCCCACTCACAAGCTTTTCTTTTAAAAGTGAGGGATAAAAACTGCTATTAAAATAAAATAAAAAATAAAACATCTGATTAATCCCATGACTCCAGGAACTGGGGCTTTAAGAAAGGAAAAACTAGTGCTGTGAGGCTTTTGATAACATTGCAGGAGTTGGCAAAAGTGCTGGTGCTTAACTGTAGGTGCTGCTGTCAATACTCGTGCCATTTGGCTTCACATCTCGGCAGGGGGTGGAAGATCTGGCAAACCTCTATTTTTAAATTTGTGTGTGTGTGTGTGTGTGGTTTTTTGGTTTGGGGTTGGGGTTTTTTGTTTGTTTTTTGGGTTTTGATTTTGTTTTTGTTCTTTTGGTGTCTGCCTCTGTCTGTTGCAGCAGGAACAACAGTCTAAGTCCCAAGTCCTTGGCACCAGGTGGGCTTTTGCGCTCCGCTGGATCCTGGTGCTAAGTTACACTTCCTCAGATCCTTTGCTCCCTTGTTCATCAGTCAGCAAGAACCATGAGGCTACAAATGGTGTCTGCACATAGGAGTGTGTGTCTGTACATGACTGTGTTTGTCTTTGGTCCCACATTCATCGTGGTCAGGTCCAAAATGTACTAGAGAAGTGTTTAAAAATGGTGTTGTGTCTTAGAGGACTCTACCTCCAGTACAATAAGAGCATGAGATGATTGCTGGCCCAACCAAGAGTTAAAACATGATGCTGTACAGTGCTGAAAATTGGAGATGAGTAAATCTAACCAGATCAGAGCCCCTCAGTGCTTTGTACCTGTGCTGGACTGTGTCTGGCCACAACAAACTTGTCCAAAGAGTAACTTCAGCATTGAATTGATCTCTGGTCCCATCTTAAAAAAGTATGCTGTGAAGGGCCTTAGGGTTTCCCCTGATACAGCCTGCTGCTCCCAGATATGTCCAGTTTCCCTTGCTGATCCCTAGCAGCATCTGTGTGACATCTCTGTGGCCAGAATCCCCCCTGCCAGGGGCAGACAGCCCCAGTTCTGCTCCTCAGCCCTTCCTGTCCAGTGACCAAGCTGCTGCTCTGACCCAGCCCCACTTTAATCCTGTTATTCCATGGGCCCACTTCACCACAGTTGTGTTTGAGTTGCTTTTTGGTATCTACCCACTTAGATCTGACCATCAGCCAGAGAAAATAAAATCTAAAAAACTGCTTCAAGTGTTCTGAAAGAGCTAACCCCAAAATGGAAGTCACGAGGATCCCTGAGCCCAAACTAGCTCTGTGCAAGGTTTTGAAATAGCCACATTTCTCAGTCAGATGCTGCTAAAGACCTGAAGGCAGAGGAAAGAGCTGAGTGCATCTTCCCACCACCATGCTCCAGCTGGAGCTTTGCTCCTTCACCCTCCTCAGACCAGCCCCAAGCAGAGCAGGGAGTCAGGGAGAGTGGGTGTGCAGAAGTGATGCTGGCCTAGAGAGAGCAGCCCCAGCTGCAGATGCTGGCTGAGATGAGCTGGATAACACTGCAATTACCCAGCCATCACCAGCAGTTGTTATTTTGCTGTTTCTTCAGCTCTGAGCAGCTGAGCTCACAGCCCAGCTGTGCCAGGCACCCACAGCCCGGGGAGAAGAGGCGGTGCCTGGCCAGGAACACATGGAGAGAGCAGAGCCTTCCCCTGGCAGAAGGGCAGGCACGGGGATACCTGGGTAAGCAGCAAGCAGACCCCTGCACCCACATCCCTCCTCCCCCAGGAGAACCCTTCTCCCAGTTTTTAAACAGCAAGAATTTTCCTACTGCCAAATGAGCAGTTAGGGATGGGTCCCACGCGTTCCACATCTCTGGCTGTCCGTGTACCCCTTCAGACACCAAGAGTAGTGAGTTTCAGCAGTTTTGGAGTTCAGACACAGCTTGACAGGAGCTCATTCTGAAGTGACATCATTTAGCAACAATTCCTAAGACATAGGTCCCAACTAGCAGCAAGAAGTTGTGCCTCCAGGCAAACAGATGCTGGTTCAAGGCTGTTATCAGGTAAAGTGTGTGGGTGAAAAAACCTTCCCTGCAGCTTGTCACCTTGTCGGTTGCCATGAGAAGAAGCAAACAAAGCAGGGCCAAGGCTGGACTCCAACAAATGAGGCTGCTGACTGGCTGGCACCATGTCCCTGCTAGAGACTGTGATGAGATGCTTCCTTCTGAGGAGGGCTGGGGCCATGCAGCATCACAGTCTCAGCTGTTGGCAGGCAGCTACTCCAGTGAGAACAAGCTTATCCAGGGACCCAGAGCCCCAGGAAGGTAAATGGTGATTAGATCTTTGCAGAGGGAAAGAAAGGCAAAAAGAAGCTGAGTTTAAATTTGCTTCACTTCTCTCTCTCTCACTATACACATGCAGCAGCAGAAGGGCACTGCCCATGATGGGAAACATCAGCCATCTCTTCTTGTGTCCCCTGTGCCACTCTGCAGCATTTCCACCTCTCTGATTATTCATGCACTGAATTGCTGCTGGAGTGATCATGCCAAAGACTGCAGGTGACCCTGGAGGGGAGTGAGGCTCCGAGCAAGCAAACTAAATCCTACTGGTGTTGCCTTCTCAGCTGTATCCAGTTCCGTGTCTTGGGCTGAGAGGTTCTGAAAAGGCACCAGAGAGCTGTATGTGACCTGGTCTGACCAAAGGTCATGTTTTAACAATAGCATTTAGGAGTCAGGACTATTTTTTTATTATTTTTTTTTACCTTAAACAAAATAGAAAACAATGAAAGCATGCTCACAATTTGCTCAGCATTGGCTTTTCCAGCTCTTTTGCAGCACCTTCAGACAGCCAAGACATGGGGAAAAAAGAAACCAAGATGTTTTACGTGTGAGCATGACATACAGCAAACTACAAGGCAGCAATTTCAAGCAAGGGGAGTGGAGACCTCCTCCTCCTCCCCCTCTCCTCTTTGCATAAGGAAGTTCTGTGCCTACAGAGAAACAACAGCTGCTTGTTTTCAGTGCTGAGAGATGGTGTGCTTGGGAGGGAAAACTTCTAGAGAGCAAGTACACATCTGGGCAGATGTACCCATATGGTGGAAGGAGATGATTAAGGGAGTGGAGTTCAAAGTCTGATTCTTTGGGAGATCTTGTGTCTTACCTACTCATAGGCAGTGCTGAATCCTTCTTGTTCAGCTGCAACTCAGGTATCTAGCAGCTCCTGTGTTTATATTTTTCATGTTGCTCTTTATATTTTTAATATTATTTCACTATTTTTCATGTTCAAGCTCTGTGTGTTCCACTACTTATGAATACTTGGTGGTTGTTCTACAGAAGTGCTGCTCAGCTATGTTTAGAGCAGCCATGGTGTAGAACATCTACCAGGTACCTGGTCCCCATGAGTGCTGTCTCACTTCTCCCTCACTTGACCATCCTCAGAGCTTGTGGCAGCAGCAACAAACCAATGGATGCTTCAGACGCTGAGAGTAGGACTGAGCCCCATCTCTAATGTCATTTCAGATTATGTGATATAAAAAACAAGGTCTGGAAATCACATGAGATACAGCTTCCTCATGGGTTATCCAACCAGTCCTGCTTCCAGCTGGACAAGACAAAAGAATCTTTATTACCACTGAGCAAGCTCGTGTGTCCATCCCTACTGAGAAGATCAAACCCTGTCTGTCTTGGCAGTGGTGTTTGTGGTCACATGCTGACCTGTCTCACTGTCTGATGAGAGCTTCTTTCTGACACTGTGGTTCTACATGTAGCTAGGGAGGATATAAGCATGAGTCATGTCACTCCCAAACTGTGTTTTCTTCATTAGCTTCACACAAAACCATCACACACTTTGGAAAACCAGAAACTTGTGGGTTTCCTTTTTGTCCTACCCTGGGGGCTGGGTGAAAAGAGGAGGCTGTATAAGCCCTGCTAATGAAATTCCTGGTTCAAGGCACACATGCGCATGCAACTGGAATCCAGCTGGAGCCCAAGCAGAGGGAAAACATGATTTGGGGAATGGTCAGTTAATCCTGGGGCTTTGAAGAGCAGTGAATACAGTGTTTCATCTAAGCAGCTCCCTGAAGAACTTCCAGGAATGGCAGTGGTGAATATGGCTGAATTCTCCTTCTCCTTGTTTGTATGAAACTGCAATATTGCATAACATTAATATTAGACCAAAGACAGGCTGAATTAGGAAAGATAATCCCCTCCTTTTTCTTCTTCAAACATGGCTCATGGGCTTACCCAGGGTTGCAGCTGAACACCTGTGTTCCCATCTGCACACAGAAGACTGGTCCAAACAGAAATATTGCATTCACAATACAAGCAAACCCAGAGCAGGAGCTGAACTTCCCCACAGCCCCACCTACACCTCCCCAGAGCTCAACCTTCAGAGGCAAGCCCTGGGGGACTGGGACACCTGCTAGAACACAGCTATTGAAATTACTTTAAAATATTAAAAATACCCACAAGTGCCTATCTGCTGCTGTGATAATATAATGCCAGCTAGCTGCTGTCTCAGCTTTTTTATGCTGAGTGATCTGTAGATTTTGGTGGTGAGGGTTTTTTTGGTGTTTGTGTGTGTTGGTTTTGTTTGGTTTTTTGGTATGGGATTTTTTTGTTTCTTTGTTTGTTTTGTTTTTGTTTCGTTTTGGTTTTTTTTTTGTTGTTGTTGTTTTCTTTTGTTTGTTTGGTTGTTTTTTTGTTTTTTCCTCCCGATATTAGGAGGCTGCTCTGTTCCTTGTCCCGGGCCCTTATGCAGCATCATCCCCTCCATCCCAACTCCCTTGCTGCCACCTGCTGCAAGCGGGTCCCCACTGCAGCCAATTGCACAGGATTCAAAGCCAATGGTTCAAACACCTGAATCATTTCTAGGATGGTCAGCAAGTTTTTCTTCATACAATTTCCAGTTGCATCCTAGGGAAACATTTCCCCTCCAGCTGTATTACTGGGAAGCAGCTTGGATGCTGTGGTTCCTGTCCAGCGGGATGCCCAGGATGCAGATGAAGCCCAGTGCACATTAAACCCATTATCCCAACTTTCTTTTTTTTTTTTTTTTTTTTTTTTTTCCTCCACCTTTTATTGAAGGAGAGGGAGGCCCCTCCACTTCCCTCAGAAAAATTCCCCAGAAAGATTAACTTCAAGAAAATAAGCTCTCCCAGACAAGTATAGAAAAAAAAAAATGTAACCTGAACTCCATCTCCCTCTGTCTCTTTGCATCTGGAATTTCAGGTTCATATTGAACTTCTCTGTAATGTAATATAACACATTTTCTTACATCCTTAGATGCCCACATCTGACAGAGTGTTCTTGGAAATCGCTCAGCTGCAATGAGTGTTGTAAACCAGGTTGAGACAATTTACTGTGGCTGCAGAGTAATGGTGGAAATATGAGAAGGTTTTGCAAGTGTAGCATTTATGGGTAATTTAAACTGAAAAATTGCCTTCACTGATACCTGGAAAGCTACTGATAGTGTTGTTATCTATTCTGTGCAGGGGAGCAGGATGGAACTGTCTATAACCCTCAGCTGTATCACGACGTACAGAGGGAAAGCAGATTTAATATTAATATTTACTAAACGTAACCTATAGAATAGATAAGTTTATCTGCATATATACACATAAAAGGGAAAAAGAAATGTTAATGATGTAGGATTCACACTCTTAATGTTCTTAGTTGTCTAATTCATAGGAAATCTGGATAGAAGATGTGAGATAGAGGTGATTGTGTGATGAATTATACCATGGCTGCTACTTGAGGCCTGCTCTTTCTCTGAGATTTGTGTGTCCTACAGTTACATGAATAATCAAGAACTTGCAGGGGATGTCTGCTGTTAGATTTTCTCCCTCGTTTCTCATCAGTACCTCTCACACACAGATTGAGGGCAAGCATGTAATAAAACTAAAGAAATCATGTGGTGACAAAAAGCCAGAATGCCATTGCAGTAATTTCTTGCATGTATTATACACTGTACATAAATGCACTCTTTCTTGACAGTTAGGCTGCCATCCATAAAACCAATGTCTTTTCTACTTACCAGTTCCCACTCAGAGAAATCCCACAAATAATGCTTATTCAATTCCTAGCAGCTTCTAATCTCCTGACTCAGCCCTCTTTGAATAATAGTCAGGCATGTACATAACAAAGGACATTAAATATTTATGCAGAGGATTTTGTTGCTGATTGTGCTATTAACATGTAGGGAACCATTCATCTTTTCCACATAAATAAACTCTGCCTAATGCACTAGAGTTCTGCCAAGGCAGAGTTAAGCTGACAATATATTCCTTCATTTCCAATGATGAAAATAGGGGAAGAGGTGTGTGAACTGCTCTTTAATGGTTCGCTGCACTTGTACTTAGGATTTTAAACCCAGACTAACAGAACCACTAGAAAAAGAGGGGAAAAAAGGTGGGGAAAGAATAAAAAATATAATGATTAAGGTGATCCTGGAGGATGCAGCTCTTATGTGGTGCACTGCCTTTAGCAGAGCCTGGCATGAGACAGTGACAGTGCTACACATGAGTGGGTCCAACACTGTCAGCACAGGTCCTACCACGCTCATTTCCTTCATCTTTGCACCAAGACCTGCCAACATTCCAGTGTTTTTCCACTCAGGCCTGTCTTATGGAATGGTTTCTGCTGGATCAGAGAAATTTAAGCACCCTCATCCCTTTACAGTCAACCTTTCACAGGCAGTGATGCTGCTGACGGACGTTATCTGACCTTGTGTCTCCCTGACCCGTTGCACCATGGATCAGTGGCACACTTTAAAAGCAGTGGCCCTTTGGAAAAATGAAGCTTCCATGCCACAAATAGTTTTCAGCCAAGTGTTTAGTATTATTCTTCGTTTCTGTTTTTCTAGTGTGGTGCAGCCTCTCCAGCTCATGTTTCCAGCTCAGACAAACAGATACTACCTCAGTGTTGCACTTTTGCCCTGAAATATCAGTGTCCTGGGTGTTGTGCGGATTTTAGGAAGTTCAGAAACCCCTTTGGTTCAGAGGGCACAAATGCAGATCATGTTTTGCAGCCTGTACTCTGGTGAATCACCTCTCCAAGGAGGTGATGGGGCTGACATGCAGGAGCACAGGTTGTGCTGGGATTCCCTTATCCTCCCTGAGCTGCCGACTGTGCAGTCGTTTGGATTTCTGCAATAATCAGGAGATTGTGTCAAGTGGAAAGCAACAGACCAATCCAAGAAAAAAAGTATTATTATGCTTTGTGAAAACAACCTTAGTCAGATGAGCTCAGAAATTCAGTGGAAAATATAAAATATATTGAGATTTCCCCTCCTCCCCCCCTATTTCTCCTAGTTTCAGCATCACATCTCTCCTTTTGATATTTCTAAGCAGCATGTCAGTAATATGGGTAGAAAGTCTCATACTGCAGGTGCTACAGCATCTTTTAAGGGTCTTTTTCTGCTCTTGACCAGCACTAAACAACATGAATTTAGGTATATATACATACATGTACATCCATATACCCCATCTGAACTGTGGGTGCAGAAAGATTTCACAGATCCAGACCCTTACTTCATGCTGCAATGTCTTCAACATAAATCCCTTTTTGCTCATGTTTAAGCTGGCCATTTCCCAGAAACAGGCAGCAGCCCTGTTCCTTTCTGGTGGGAAGCAGTGGGGCACAGCTCAGCTCTGGCCCTTTGCTGTTTGTTGTGTCCTCCAAACCTGTTTGTGGGTCTTGGCAACAGAATCCCTTTGCAGCAAGACCCACAGCATGAAGGACTAACAGCTATTTTATAGCTATCCAAATTTCTTCCATATGCATTTTAACTGTCTCTGCCAGCAAGCAATACCAATAATTAGACTTAAGGCTTGTATAGCTTTTATGTAGTCCCCACGACCCATAATACTAATGCCACTCATCAGGTACAACAGAAAATGCAATCAAACTTTTCCTGGGATTCTCCTTTCTATTAAGGCCAGATTCTCGATTTTGTCAGCAAAGTTTCAGTAGCAGAATTGATGGAGGGAGAGGGAGGTCAGGGCTGTCCCTGGATGGATCACTGTCACAGGCAGAGAGCAGCACCTCAGAGAGGTGGCAATGTCCAGGTCCTGCTTGCCCCCACCCTGCAGCCCCCAGCCTCAAGTCTTGTTGGCTCAAGGATTTCCCATTGCATCCCTCAGACTTTAGTCCCTGCTAGATGTTAAAGCTGGCTTCTCCCCACTCCTCTTTGGACAAGGACATCTCCAGGGCCGACATTCAGGAGTATACACTGTCACAGCTCAGCACTTTTTTGGGAGCCCTTGTCCTGTGCTCTGCTGGGGCTCCAGGTGTAGACCACGTGAGAGAGCTCAGGGCAGGAGTGTGACATGTGAGTGTGCATCCATGCACATGTGTGAGTGCCCACATATGGAGCAGACCCTTACAACCAAGCCAAAAAGCCCTGCCCTGAATGTCTGTTGGTTTCCCTCTGAGGTCAAGTGCCTCCCACTGCAAGTGCCCTGGTGTGTAAGCAATGGCTCTGGCAGAATCATGAAATATGAATGGTTTGTGTCGTTTTAGAGTCATGCTTTTCCTCTCATCATCTTCCTTTCAGTTGACAGCCCCCAGGTCCTTAGAGGAACTTCACCACCACCATTTCACTTCTTGCTTTGCTTCAGTGTCCCTTAAGCACCTTCTCAACAGCACCCGAGCACTGCTGAAGGAGGGCACCCCAGTCTGCCCCTCTCTGTTCCAGAGTGCAGACGGTGCTTTGTTCATACAAGGGGTCAGAAGAGAAACCCCTGATGCTGTAGGTGGGATAGAAGAGGACAATGTCTTGATTATGGCTGTGGGGCTCTGCTCTATTCACATGGCTGGCCAGACTCCGATCCCACACCCCTTTCCAGGAGGTCAGGGCTGCTCAGTGAGCAATAGGGCTACATCAAGCCCCCTTTGCCTGTGTAACAGTGTTGATACATGGACTGTGTGATCAGCCATTACACAGACACCTATTTCCTCCCCATAGATGAGCTTATTTAATTCCATCCATCTCCACACCCGAACCTTCTTCATTGCATCTCAGCTTTGTTTTCCACTTCTTTCTTGCAGCTCTGAAACGGTTGGATTGTTGCAGATTTAATCAATGTGCTTTTTAAAATAGAAAGCTGTTAGGCCTCCCCATCCTGCTGCCTTCAATGTCAGGCAGCCCGTGAGGCTCCGGTTCCCCACTGGTACCATATGGTGCTGTGGAAAATGGTTCTTCCCTGCCTGAAGTACCTGGATACAGCCAGCAGTGATTAACAGAGAGACTCACAGTTGTGCCTGGGGTGCAAAGGTAATTAGAAACACTGTTAATCACAATGCAGTGGTAAAGAACTCCTTCCAGATTTATTGCCTCTCTCCCTGTTGTTCCTAAAATGGGATTTAATACAAATATACCCCAGTTAGATCTACCCTGCTTAGATAATAGTAAGCAAAGTGAATGCAGGGACTGGGAGTAAAGAGTAACCCAGCAGGGACATTGGGGTGTTTCTTGGGCCAGTTTGCCAGATCTTCCTTTGCTTGCAATTCCATCTAGAAGTGGAAGGGACATGGAGCAGAGCAGCCTTCTTCTGAGGGCAGCGTGTGAAGCAGCTTGGAGACCATCTCTGGGTCTGCTCAAAGCTCTCTCTGGAGTAATGCAGTTACAAACCATGCTGTGCTTGGTGAGCATGACACACACGAGGTGCAGTGGATCTGCTGCAGGCAAATGGAGTTCCTGTGATCTGAAGAATCTGAAGTATCAACGAGCTCAGAGGAACAGTGACAGGCAAGCAAAGAGGTACTCCGTGGCACTGTGACAGGACTGGCTTGCTTTTGAGTTTTGCCAAGGCCTTGACACTCAGCCTATAGCTTACAGGGGTGCTGATAATAATTGAACTTCTGAAGTGCTCTGTCATCAAAGCAAGCAGTGTACTGCACCAAACACAAAATGCAATTAAACTAATGCATTGCGCTAGGGACAATAAAGCTGAAATTCAGATTTGAGTTCCAATTTTTAAATGTGTGGGTGTGAAAAAATATAAATGTATCACCTACTGCAGTTTCCATATGGAAGTGGTGCCACCTATACAGTCACAGGAACTGTTCCAGCAAGTAATCAGATTAAGAGAGAATTTTCAGACCCAATTTGTAATGCTGTCAGCACTGAGCTGAGCTGGAGATTCAAATCAGGTGAGCTGAGGAGGGAACAGGCTGTAAATACAGGACAGAGAAGAAAGGTGAAGTGTGTGCCTGGAGGGGCCCTGCAAACAGCCAGAAGAGTGATATCTCTGAGTGCTTATACAGACTGGAGAGGCCAACACTGTATTACAGGTGGGGAAACTGAGGCACAGAATGGTAAAGTAGCTTTGTAGATGTCACCTTCTGAAAGAGGCAGAAATAGTAGCTGGACTTCCAGTTCCACTTCTTTGTTCTATCCTTCTGGCAAATGCAGGAGATTCATGCTGCCCTGTAAATCCATCCCTGCTTCCTTTCTGATAAGCCTGTGGCTCCATGCTGCGCTTCAGTTTTAGGTTATCAGAAGCAGCAAAGGAAACCTGCCAGACAGAATCTTTATTGCCCCCATTACGTGGACAAGTTTGGGCATCTCTGCATGGAGAGATGTCACAGGGTGTGGACTTTCCCCCCTGTGTGCACTGACAATGTTCTTTTAGTTAGGAGCTGTGTGCTTTATTCATCAGTAAGACACCTCCTTGTGTAACCAGGTTATCTCTTTCAATAATACAAAATGATTGAGGATGGATTTCCATGCTGGACTATGCTCCACACTGGTGTGTCCACATGGTCTCTTGTAAGTACAAAATTGCATGGACAGTAGGATTTTTCCTGCTGCTGTTCTTCTGGCACTATACTCGCAGATTATAAACACGAGGGGATTTTAAACAGAACAGGTTTATCCCACAGCAGGATTATCCTAAAAACATGGCACCCTCCCTGGCCCTTGCTCTTCAGGCATTCCAGGGAGAGGGGTCTTGAGTGTAGCAGTCATCCAATATATGAAGTGGAGGGAGGAAAGATGCCAGCGTAACACCCAGCCATGCTGGGATTCCCTTTTACTAGCTAGGATTCCCTTCTGCCCCTAGCTAGAAATAGTCCTGTACAGTAGCAATTTAAAAAAAAAAATATTTAAAAAAATAATAAAATTGAAAAAAAAAAAAAGATCCTGTATGTAATGAAGAACTCTGCTGGAGAGCTGCGACGTTAAGGGACTGGGTTGGATTTTATTACAGTGATGAAATTACACAAGCTTCTCCTCCCTCTCCCTCTCCCCCCCTTTCCCTGCCGTGCAGCTCCTTAGCTGCCTCCGCACGCTCCCTCTCTCCTGGCTTTGCAGCCGGGGTGGGGGAGGCAGGGATAGAGGTAGGACGGGCAGCCCTGGGCTTCCTCCTGGGCTGGGATCCCCTGGGCGAACCAGTGGGATGCGGCGCTGGGCAGGACCGCATCGCTGCTAGAGGAGATGCCAGCGCAGAGCCCGGCTGAGCCCCACCCCGCCCTGCGCCGCAGCACCGCCCGCACCTTGGGGTGCCCGAGGTAAGAACCCGTCGCTCTATCGCTTTTATAGAAAAGGGGCGAAGGGCAGCTACCGGGGAGCTGACAGCCCGTGGGGTCTGGGTGCTGGGGAGGTAGCTTTAGGGGCAGAGGAAAGCCCTCTGCAAAAAAAAAAAAAAAAAAACCAAACAAAAAAAACTAAGGCGAAAGATGCCGCTGAAAAGCGAGGATGCTCAAGAGCGCGGAGTTGGTCTTTGAGTTGGGGTGAGTCGGGGGCAACTCTCAGGGACACCTTTAGCTTAAGGAAATCGGAGGGGTAAGAGCAGCCGGGAGGAAAGCAGCGATTTAAATCAGCCCCTTCAGGCTGCCCTTGCTCCCTGCAGAGAGCGGGGGAGCTGCTGCGCTGGAGAGTTCCAGCAGTTCCTAAGCAGTTCCTAAGGGAGAGCCCCCAGTGTGTGGCCGGGTCCCGGTGGGCTTGGGGGACAAGGAGAAGTGGTTTGCAAGGGGAAAGGGGTTTCCGTGTCAGCTGTGGGTGGCTGAGTAGGTGGTGGCACCCTGGGACTGGGAGTGAGTGTGCTGGGACACCCCCCAAGCTACCAGCCCCCTTTAGCCCGATGGTTATGGCACTGCCAGAACCCATTTTAATTGTCATCCCCTCATTATCCTCCCCAGTCTCCGGGAGAGCTTAAACACAGTTAAAACTAAAAACTGCAGTTAGCCACCTCTGTTAGGAAGGATTATATGAAGCAGTAGAGAGAAAGTGATGATTTTAGGGGCTGGGCAATGGCTCTCTGCATGGTGCCTGTCACAGGAAGCCAGTTCTGTGGTGAGAAGTTTCCAACCTAGAGCACATTCAGACATACACCTCTGCAGGAACTGTTTTTCTTTTAGAGGATGGGTGTTGTTTAAGGGAAATCTTCATTGCACGTGCCAAGCTGCAGTAGTATCATCCAAAAAGCCAATGATGGGTGGGAACTGGCTCCACAAGGACATTACTAGTCAGGGATGAGCTCACCTCAGGGAAGAAAAAACAAAACAAAACCAAACAAAGCAACAAACAAAAAAAACAAACCATAAAAAGACAAAACAAGAAGAGTAATAAATTGTTGATCATAATGTGCAGGTGAGGAGCAGTGCAGTGCTGTGTGCTGAGGGGAACTCTTGCTGTGTTTCAGTTGGGTTCAGTTGGTAAGAACATACCAGAGATTAAAGGGGTCTCCTGCCATGCTGAGTAATGGCAGAACTGTCAGATTGGATGAGAGTAAGTCATGTGTCTGTCATGGCATGGAAATTGCTGGTTTGTGATCCCTTTGGATCCCAAGTGTTATAATTTTCTTTCTCTCTTTTCTATCTTTTCTTTCCATCATTTTGGAGGAGGGGAAAAGGGTTGATTCTCTGTCTCACTTAGCCAGGTACTGATTACTCATTAGTGCTGCACTGACCACCCCTGGGGGAAAGCATTGAGCCAGGTGTCTGCTGCTCACTGGGAAATACACCTTAGTGCCTCTGCCCTAAATGACATGTGGCCCTAACACTTCATGCAGTGGGATGCCCATGGTCAGACTACCTTGTCCTATACCACAGCTAGGAGGGAGCAGAAGCAGAATCCAGAGCTTCTTCTGATTCTTTTTCCCAATGGAAAAGCCCTCTTCCACCTTCCAGCAGAAAAGAGGTGGGGAACATGTCCCTCCCCTGCAAGAGAGCTGTCACGGGCAGCAGTCACCAACACAGAGGCCCTGGGTCTCAAGAGCTCCACAAGGTCCCAGTTAGATCCTGATGTCCCCCCAGTTCAGGACCTTGCTGGGAAAGGCATGTCCACCAGTACTATACTCACTCAGCTAGAAATCAGACATGCAATGACACCTTTCTGACATGATTTTGCAAAGGCACCATGAGCATGCTGGTGGAACACTGCCAGAGCCTCAAAGCCAGACCTGGAAGGCAGGTGACAGAAGACAGTCTTGCTGCTTACCTTGCCCAGTTATGAGGTGTGTCCTGTGAAGCAGAGATGCTAGTTGCACCCATTTTTGTTCTGGAATGTCTTTGAATGAAAGCCACTGGCACCTGACAACTACTGGTTGAGGGAACCAAGCTGGAGGTGCTGGAAGCCCTTTGTGCCAGGCTTTGATGAAGTCCCCAGCCTGCAAGTGCCCATATGGGTGCTCCCCATAGGCAGCCTTATGCATGTAGACAAACTCTGCAAATCTGGTTTCTTGTCTGCAGGTAGGATGTGGGCACCAGATTTGGAAGTGCAATGAACATGAAAAATCCCAGGATGAGAGTGAAAGCATGTGACTTGGTACAGGGGATGAGTGAGATTAGTTTTGAAACAGGAATTGATCCAGCCCATAGCTGCAGGGAAAAAGAAGGATGCTGAAGGTGCATCCCTTTCTGGTGTGTGATAGCCTCTGAGCTGGGACTATTGCTTTTGGTGAAATGAAATAGGAAAGGTGAAAAAGGCAGAAAAATCCCCCATGATCCATGGTGATCCTGTCCTGCTCTGACAGCACACTCATGGATGAAGCTTGGTGAGGCAGGTCTGGATTTTGAGGCACAGACAGAACCTGATGCAGCATGAACTTGGCTCCATACCTTGCCTGACCTGAGTGCCAGCCCCCAGGCCCTCCCTCCTCTGCTCAGAGATGTTGTGGGTAGCTTCTTCCTGGCCACAAAGTCCTGGCATTGCTAACAGTCCTGCTGTGAAAGCGAAAATCATCCTTGAAAATCCCCTTCCTGCACTATCAAGTCAGCAAATTGATTTTCCAGATCATAAGCTGAACCTCTGAAATCATTCTCTTCTGAAAAGATTATGGAATTACTCCCATGTTAATGAATGCTTTAATGTTACGCTGAATTAAAATCTCATACAGACTTTAAACACCAAAAAAAAAAAAAAAAGGACACTGTAGTAAAGGGGAACCTGTCACCATCTGAGGCAGAGGGAAAGATGACTCAAATTGGAAAACTTGAAGGGTGAGAAGAGACCTGTGGTTTGCCTAGAAGCTGCCAAATCCATTGGGGATACTTTCCAGAGCTCTCAACCTTCTTCCTGTGAGGGCAAGCAGGAAAGGTAACACATTATCTGTTGCTTTTTGCTTTCAGCATCTCTCTGGCAAGTACCCACCCTCTCCAGCAGCAAGGACAACTTTGCTCCTGGTGACCAGGTGGGAGATCCTTGAGGGCAGGTGGCAGAGCCAGGTCCCCATCCCGAGGCTGCTGTAACCTGCTGTGGGATTATCTGAGTTTAGCACTGACCCTTCTACCCTCCCACTGCCTTTCTCTGGAGTTCAGGACTGGGACATGGGATTCCATGTTAGGACAGAGTGTGCCCTGACCCCACTGAAGGACTCTGGCATTTATTAGGGAGCAAATACTCTTCTGGGGATGAGTCTGCTGCAATGTCACTGGTTTTCATAGAGCTGCAGTTTTGCCTCCACTTTGCTAACTTCACTTTTATTAGACCCTAACTCCGTGGGCTGCCCCAAATTTGGAGGAGAGCAGAGTTAATCCTTAAGATGGCACAGGAGAAGCAGTCTGGGGGAAAACTGCTCCATGCCATGCAAGCTGCAACGCAAGGGGAAGGCTGCTCTATATTTAAGTAAGGGCTCTGCACAGAATGGGTAATCCTCTTTCCCTGAATTATCCAGCCTGGGGATTAGACCTGCTTTAGCCTCCCCCCAGCCTCCACTGCTGCAGGCAGGTCGGGAGGGGGCTGGGGAGGGGGGCAATGGTTTGAGGGAGCTATGGGCAGGTTGCTGATGACTCACTTGGCTGCTGCCAGCCTTGCCAAACCCTCCGCGAGGTCACCGCGGGCCCAGACACAGGGTGACACACGAGTGACGTGCAAGGCAAAAGGGAACATTATGGCTTCCTGATTAGGAAGGAACACAGAGCTTTATAAATAATTGCAGGGATGAGAGAGTGCGGCAGCAGGTAGGAGGAGGAGGAGGGACGAGAGTCCCAAAGCAGTTTTCTAAAGTGTAACGTCCTCACCAGACTTTTTCCAAGCTGTTTCTCTAAGCAGAAAAAGGGAAGGTGCTCCAAACCCACCTGCTTGGGCTGGCTCTGCAAAGGCAATTCTCAGGATCTAAGTCAGGTTCATCTGTTTGGAGTGCGAATGGATCACTGTCAATACTCCATTAAAATGTTGAAGAGAGGCCAACAACACAGCTCAGGGACAGCGAGGTTGTGGGGGGGAGGAAGGGGATGTGAGGAGGGAGGCAGGCTGGATTGCACCAAAACCTGAATATCACTCAGTTATGGAACCAGTGAAGGCACATTGCTGTCCTTTACCTAGTGCATAGCTGGTAGAAAAAAGGAGTCCTGTCACTAATCTCACCTGGGTACTTGTACATGCCATAGAGAAGACATTCTTGACATCCCTACAGATGGGTCCTGGGACAAAGTTTTGGTGGGGAGAAGAATTAAAATGGCTCAGATGTACCATGGCAGGCATGCTCTGCAAGGGTGCCCAAGGGGATCTTCCCCTGAGTGCAAGAAGCAGCAGAGAAAGGGAGGGCAGGGTCTTCTTTTGAGGCAGGAACATAGTCTTTGTCTGGGAGACCAAGGTAGCTGGCATCACTTATTTGTATCTGGGTTTGTGCTGTGGTCACTCTTTTTCCTCTCCTAATCTCTGGGATCTGTCTCATAACTTGTATGGTTTATCCTCCTTCACTCCGCTTTCCAGTCTTTAATTAAGAAATGTGTGCAGGGTTTTTATTTCCCCAATTCTTTTCACATTTTATTGCTGCCTGGAATTCTTGTCACCTTGTCATGGAGTTGGAACCTTCTGGAGTCTAACCCCCTAGACCCCCATAGTAGAGATGCCATCCCCAAGACTTGCCCTTGTTACCCTTGCCTGAACTGCTGAAAAGACTGGTTTATTAATGAAAAAGTCAAGTGCACAAGGCACATTATTTTTCCTGTGTTAAAATCAATTTATTCTACTCTCTACTGCTTACCCTACATTGCGTAAATCAAGATTTCGACCCTATTGTATTTTCCTCTGCCCAGAACTGGGACAAATTGAAAGCCTGGTCCTGCTGTTCAGCATTCTCACTTTTAGTCTTTTCATCTTCCAAAGAATGCAATTTAAATAACTTCAGGGGAGTCTGAATTGAACAGGGAATAAATGATCAGTCCAGTAACTCACTGCTGGGGAGTACCTCGGCTGGCCCTGAAGCTCCTGCCTTGCCTGCACACACAGGCAGAGTCAGCGCCAACCCTAAGCTTGGTTCTGTGTCAGCTTAGAGCTAGAAATCTGGAAGGAAGAGGGAGAGCAAAGAAAGGAGAGACCAGAGAAAGTCTCTGCCTTCGCCATGACCTAGTGTGTCTTTCCTCCCTGTGTCAAACATCCTCAATTTCCTGTTTAACTTAAAGTCAACACATCTGTCACTTTAACATCTCTCACTGCCTGGTTCTCCCAAGCCACCCCCCTCCCATCTGCTCTCCCTCCTGCCTCCAGCCTCTCTCCTCTCCCATTGCTCTGTGGCTTCGGGGGGGCTGGAGGGGATGGGGGTGGTTGCCTGTGCCTGTTTTCCCCTGCCCGGTGGACTTTTCCATTGCTTCTGCTTCAGTACCTGGATGTGATCACAGCAGGATGATCAGCTTGGCTTGCAGAGCATTTACTTCTAATCTCCGGCTTGTGACATCCTAACAGAAAGGGGGGGACCCTTTCAGGAGCAGCTCCAGCGGCTAGAAAGAGGGGAAATGGCTGGTGAATGGCTGTGATGAAATATTTCCTAGTTCTGGTAAGAGATGTTTTTCTTTTTGGTCCCTGTGTGGACAATCAGTCCAGATGCAAAAGTAATAAGGCTTAACGGGGTAAAAAGCAAAGGGAGGGGAGCTAAAAAAGAAACAGAAGAAAACATTGAAGCCCATTTGGCTTGTATTGAAGCTTTTCCAGGGGTCAGTGCTCACCAAAGCAATTTAATTAGTATTAGTGAGAGGCTGGGAGCTGAGCAGATGAGACACTGAGTGTGTCTAGGCTGTCAGAGCAGCTTTCACTTACATGGAGTTTCATTTCCCACTCGCTTTTTTTTTCCCCTACCTGATTTCCAGCTTGGTCTTGGGCACATTTGGAGCTCAGAGCCAAGCACCAACAGTGCTCTCCACAGGGTAGTCCTAGGTGAGCAGCTACCTGAATGCAGCCTTTCCTGCCTCATGCTCTTTACTGCAGTACTTTTGTAACGTCGTTCATGAATTTTTGCCCCTGAGTTGGTTCATAAAGCCCTTCAACTTTTCTAGCTGATAAACTATCATAAAGTCTAACTGCATTTTCCCCAGAAACCAGCCCCCTCCCCAGATCCTGAGAATAGCTGGTATATAGAATGGTGCAGATAAAGATGTTTGGAAGGAAGAGTCCAGGTGAACTGCACACTGCTGGGATTGTGAGCTGTCTGATGTCCACTCCTCTGGGCTACTCTAACTGAGAGGTCTGGGAGTTGGTTTATCTGACAGGACTCTCAAAATGGGTGTCCTGCTTCTAAGTTGAGTGACAGCAAAGCTCTTACACTAGGGATGAATTTACGTCCCTTGTACAAAGAGGATCAGGGAATAATAAACCTAAGGGCAGCCTTTGCAGTCTGGCTGTATTGACTCTGCAAAGGTCTGACATAACATACCTCTGTTGGCAAAAACCAAACCAAAACCAAACCCATAAAACCAAAAAACAAAACAACAAAACAAACCCCAAAAGCCCAACCCAACCCAAAACAAAAAAACAAAACCAAAATAAAAACACAGTAGAGAAGATCTGGCAGTTTTCACAGGTAGAAAGCTGTGACCTTCTTGACAGACCTCTGTTCCACCCAAAAACTGGCACAAAATGTGGTTTAAGGATGCCTTAAACAAACTCCTTGTGGTTTTATTTATGGCAGGTTGAGTTAAAAATTAGCCCTGCAGAACACTGCAGAGATGATTTGTTTATAAAAACATTCCTCTCATGATGTATTCATACAGAAACCTCCACTTGCTAAAACCTCATGCATTTCCTACACTTTGATGTTAGACACTGTGACACTTGGAGTGCCACACTCTAATTACTCTGTTTATTCTACAGCAACCTTGAAGTTTCAAGCACCAGTTACATTGAATCTAAGGAAAAGTATCTTCTTCCCCTAAACCTCAAGTTTGGGCTTGGATTTTTGTTTTAAGTGTGTTTCAGGGTGGCAATCTCTTGTACCAGATCAGTGTCTGGTGAACAGAGGAAAAGTGGAAAGGGGTTTGTGTGACTCTGAATTCCAGTGTTGTGCAAGAGGCAAACAGTGCAGGAGCTGCCAATTTTGTTGTCTTTGGGAGGCTGGTGATTGTATCTGTGAGGAAATCTTTTTAGTGAAGGCAGCTTTTGCTGATTCTATCCAAAATGCTAGAGTTTGTTCCAAAAGGCTGAAAATCCTTCATTCCATGTTTCCTGGAAAAAAACTTCTGAGCACCAGAAATTTCTATAAACTGCTTTTCCTGTTGAATTAACTTCTAAAACCTGCAGGAATGTTGATGTCAGGGTATTTTTGCTGTCAGATTTGTGTTTGTGTGTGTTTGACTTTCATCCCACATTGATTCTGAGATGCTGGCCAGTACTCACTCTGCTTTCCTGGTCCCTGCTGCAGTGCTGCCTGGAAGGGTTAATTTCTCCTGTTTAATTAATGAATCTGTAATATTTATAAAGAGAAGATCCTCAGACCCATCTGTGGTACTTTTGGTACGTCTGCCAAGAAGAAATTCTAGGGCCAAATGAATATTACAATATGCTAGATGTACAGATTTTTATAACATTGAAATATATTTCCTGAGAGATGCTGATGGGATGTTGGGGAAGTGAAGGACAGATCCTAAAGTCTCTGGATGGTAATAGAATTGAATGTGGTACAGAATTAATGAGTGTTATGACTTCAAATTGAATTGTAGTCTTTTCTCATGGACATTTGGGCTATAAAGGATGGATTTCCCTTGTGAAAATGTCCATTTTGAAAGAGCAAGGAGTCATAAGAGGTCCTAAATAGAGAATACTCCAGATCATTTCTATGAAGACACTTGGCCTCATTGTCATTATCTCTTCAAGACAAGGTAATCAAGGAGAGAGAAGATGAAGCTTTTCCTTGCCAGGGAAACTTCCATGTTATTTGATTGATATTGGAATCCAGTCACCTCATGCTTGCCTCTCCAGATTTTTCTTACCACATCTGCTAAATTACCACCACCTATTTGTGTTTTAAATGAGGGCTTCCTCCCGCACAACCCATCTGCTCAGACTGTTTGTTCTTCCCATGTAGTCACGACTTTGTGATCATGTTTGTGTCAGTAGGAACACACTGGTATTGGGGGGGAAAGCAAGAGGGGAACAAAGTGGCCTTGCAGATTCCCTTGTTTTGGTTGAATTCAAAACAGGGGTTTGGTTAAAAGAGGGGGAAGAACCTCTTATGAAAGAGAATTAAACCAGGGCAAGGTGTGCAAGAAGTTCAGGCTACTCTAAGGATAAATATTCTCTTTTTCTAGCATCATCCTAGAGAATCTTTATGATTAGACATCCCAGACTATCTCATGTCCAAGGTGACCTCATTAAAGTGGAGGAACTACAGGTTATTAGTGATGTTTTCTGCTCACCTTGATGTGACAAATGAGATTTTGATTTTAGATACAGGCAGATGTCATAGACATCTACAAAGCTGTCAGTGACATAGAGACAGTGAGTAGGGCTGTTGATTATTTTTTCAAGTCCAAGACCTGGACAACTTCCTAACTAGGTGACAGAAACCAAGCACAGATTCAAGATACCTCTACCTGAAAGATCAAATGTAAGGTAGTCTTGGCCCATCACCTAAATTTCTGTCTCCAAATAATAAGCACTACTATGGTCAACCTGGCTTCCAGACCAGAACTGCCCTAAGTCCAACCAGCTTCAATCTCTCTGTACCCTTATATAGATAGGATGTAGATACTGACTTTACCCCAGATAAAAATAAAAGCTGGATGTGCTGAGATGTATGTAGCTATGTCTTCTTCTCCCAGCTTTTGAGGGAAGTCATGAGCAGGGCAGCCCCCACATCCCACATCCCACATCCGTGAGGGTCCTGTAGGCTGTGTGCCAGAGATTTGGGGTGTCCTGGCTGAGTTCAGCTATTATGACAGTCACTCATGCCTGGCGTGCATTTTCTATAATGAGAAGAATATAATGAGGGGCACAGCCCAGCCATGGTAAAAAGCAGCTGTCTCCTAAATGGAACAGGGCAGCTAAGGGAGCAGAACATGTTATATTCAACAGTGGAGATGCTGGGGAAGAATGGAAGTAGTATGTGAGCCCTAAAGAAGTACTTTTGACTGAAGAAACTGTTCATAGTGGCCCACACATGGACACAGCCACCTGAGAGATGTCTTCTCCCTTCTGCTTTGTGGTCACTGTTGTCCTGACTAGGAGAGAGACTTGTCCCTGTCCTGAGGACTGTGGCAGGCCTGATGCTGGGCAAGCTACTGCAGGAGATGCTGCAGGACTCGGCAGCAGCTGGTTCTTGGTGATTCAGTGTTTCCAGTTAAACTCAAGGTTTTGCTGTGATTCACAGCAGCTCTTGTGAAAGATGGGTTTGGAGGAAGCTGGAATGCATCCACTCCTGCCTGGATGATGGATGGATTTACTCCACCTCTGGTTTCCACCATGCTGCCAGCACCGTGGTTGCCTCCCTGGCCTCCCAGCTTTCCAAGATGACAGTGAGCCAGAAGAGTGGGTGTCCTCAGGACAAGGCAGCCCTGATATCTCCTATCAGCTGAGCTCTGAACACCATTGTAACATGAAGAGTGTCTTGGGATAGTGCAGTGGTGTTTTGGGAGTGGAGGGGCCATGGAGGCAGCTCCTGTGAGAAGCTGCTGGAAATTCCCCCAGGTTCCATTCCTGGCCCAGAAATGAGCAGACAGGGGAAACTGGATGCATATTGAATGTCTTGGCATTCAGTAGAAACCCTTTGTGGAGGTAGTGGTGATGGCTTCTTTGAGAAACTTCATTTATGTGGCAGTCCTAGAAGTAGTGATGGTTCTCAAACAAGCTTGGTGACTTCTAGTTTTGTAACTACCATCCTCCTCTGGGCAACATTCTCAGGGGGATCAGTACAGCCAGAATATGAGGTTGGAGTCAAATTCGATTGGATGCTCCCATGATAATGACTGAGGAATCCAATAAAATGAGGAGAATTCCTCTGGACTGAGAATAACACATGGCTGATGATGAGGGATATGGCATGTAATGTAATTAATTAAAAAAGTAATGTTCTGCTCTCTGTACACAGGCTCCAGGGCTGTCTCTGCCCTGATGGATAGGAGGGAGGAGAAGAGGGGGTGATTTGGCCTCCTGGCTGCTGGAAGCCACAACTGGGGTGGGCTTTTTGCAAATCCCTGTGGCAACTGGGAACTGGTTCTCAAATGCTTTCAGCCCACAGCAAGGGAGGAAATCTGACCCTGATTCCTCTCACCTACTTCCCCTGAAGCTCAGAGTGGGCACCAGTGGGATCAGCCACTTCTTGAGGGGCACATTTGTCCTTCTGCACCCCCAAACCACGTGCTCTTGCAGCCCAAATTCACAGGAATTTCAACAGGACTGTCTCATTGCCAAGGATCCAGCGTGGATTAATTCTGAGCATGTGTGAATCATGTGTTAAATGATTTATACAGAGACCCAGATTGAGAAATCCCTGTGGTCTCTCCTCCAGATGAGGAGCTATGTTGGCAATTAGTCAAGGTTCCCTGGCATTCAGGAGGAGCTGAGGAGCCTTTTAGCTTGTGATACAGACCCCAAGTTGCCAGGCTTGGTGGAGGCTGAACCTCTCCAGTGAGCCAGGGCCAGCTGGGACCAGTATGGAAGGAGCATGGAGCCCGTTTCCAGCAGAGCAGGTGGGTGCGTGAGGAACCCTGCTCACTGTGCCATTCCTTCATTCCTTAGCACTTCAGGGACTGTGGTGATGCTCTGATGTAGCACTGCCCTTGGGAACATGGGGAATGCCTTCTGCAGTCTCAGAGCCAGAGGATAGGAATTCAGCACAGAGTGATTTTAATTAAACTTGTATGCATTATTTATCACTAATTGAATGTGGGTTTGGTCCTCTTTTTTTTGTTTGTTTTTTTGTTGTTGTTTATTTTTTGTTGGTTTTTTCTTTTTCTCTTCCTTTTTTTCCTTTCTTTTTTTTTCTTTCTTTCTTTTTTCCTTTTTCTTCTTTTTTCTTTCTTTTTTCTCCCTTCTTTTTTCTTTCTTTTTGTTTCTTTTTTCTTTTATCTTTTCTTTCTTCTTTTCTTCTTTCTTTTTTTCCCTTCTTTTTTCTTTCTTTTTGTTTCTTTTTTCTTTTATCTTTTCTTTTTTCTTTTTTTCTTTTTCCTTTTTTCCTCTTTTTTCTTCCCTTTTTTTTTCTTTTTTTTTTTTTCTTTTTTTCATTTAGATAAGTGTGTTTTGGGTTGGTCATTAGTATCTTTTTTATAATGCCAGAAAGACTGTATCCTTTATTCTTAGGAGCCCAGACACAGAACATCACCACTGATGCTGCCCTTGCTGCTGCTGTGTCTGGTGTGGTGCCCATGGGTGCTGGCAGCACAGGCTCCTCCAGCCCAGGGTACCCAGCAGGAGGAGAGGGAGAAACCAGAGTGTTGCTGGTTTGCTGGGGGAGCTGTGTGGGGCTTGGGAGGGTGCAGGACTCAGGGGCTCTGGTAGGAAATTCACAGAGACCATCTCAGACCAGAAGGCACCTGGTATTTTGACAGGTTTTTTTGAAAAGCCAGGTATGAGACTGATCCCCAGTGGTCACGCCAATGAAGTGTTCTGCTGTATTTTACTGCTTTATTTCAAACCCTCTTTAAGCACAGGGTCTAAAAGCAGAGTCCACATTACAAGAGCTTCAGATCCAGCCCACTGAAGGTTGGTGTCCTCTCAACCTACTTAATCCCCCTGACACACACAGAACAGGCACTAAGGGAAGTAGGAAAGATTAGGAAAAGTCTAAATTAGCCCCCACATGCTTTGCAAGTTCTGCAAAGCCTTGTCTGTAGCCAAGATGTACACCCTGAGTACTTTAACACCAGAAAAGAGTGGGAGAGAGCTCAAGTCTTGCTGATTTACAACTACAGGGTGCTGAGCACAGCAATTTCCCATCTGTCAGGAGGACAGAAAGTAAGATTTACACCTGGAAAGCAACTGAGAAGCTGGGAGAGAGGAATGAAAAAGAAAGAGCTTCAAAGCCATGCTACTTGAAAGCTTTCTTACAGCAGCAAGTGTGCAAAGGAGGTGAGTGCAGAGGAAGGAGAGAGGCTGGGAGAGGAGAGGAGCACCCATCCCCCCTTGCCCTCTCCACGCCAGGCAGCTGCTGCCAGTTCCTGCTGTTCTGGGCCATGCAGCTGATTAAATATTGAAAGGGTTTGGTTTGCTGTTGCTTGAAAGCTTCTGTCGGGATGAAAATGAAATTATGTGAGGACAAGTTTGGGCTGGTGCAATTAGTCTTTGTTTAAATAAGGCTGACCATAAACAGGCCAAAAAAAATAACTTTGTGGGTTTTGATGTGAAGGCACTGTGAGGACGTGAGTCTGGGTTACTATTTTTTCAGTCCAAGGGGAGTGAGAGCTTAGGAAGGGGGGTTACTGCTGTTGGGAGCCAGGCTGAATGATCAGAGGGACCCTGTGGTGTTTAGAGGCTGAGGTGGGTGCTCAAAGGCTGGCTGCAATGGGAACTAACACTTAAGGTTTGTTCACACAGAAGCCTTGCTCCAGACTCACCTCCCACACACCCCTGGCACCCTGGGAAGGATGGTGATAGATGGAGATGCACGCAGAGAGAGGAGAGGGTGGAGAGATTTGTGGTGGGTTACAGGATTAGGCAGAGGCAGGAGGAGAGTTGGCACTGTGGGTAGAGGCCAAAAGTGTATGGAGGAAGAGTTCAAAGAGTTGATGTGTCTGGGAAGATTTTTAGAAACAGAAGGAGAGCTCCATAGAGAATCAAGGACCAGAAACCTCAGGCTAAGGAACAGTGAGAAAGAGAAGGCAGGGTGGAGGAAGAAGGCCTTTTGCTGACTAGTGGCACAGCCAAATCTCAAATGCATACAAGATGACACTTCAGGTGGAAGTAGAAAAAACATAGATGTTTCTGATCTCCAGGCAGGACCACTGTTGCACTCTCATTTCTGAATGGACTTGGAGGGCCTTTTCTAGCTTGTAAGGTGTGTACAGTCTGGAGCCTCCTAAATGTTATGGCTTGGAACCTTCCTGACAGAGCACCAAAGGGACAAGCCACCATGCTCCTATCAGTGGGTACTAGAGATTTCCAAACACTCTCCATAGCTTTTGGATACACCTGTGTACTGGATTCACCCACAGAGGTTCCAAATCACTAGGAACACCGATTTGTGCTTCCCATGGGTTTGGACAAAATTGCTTTCAGCCCCAATGAGGATGCAGTGATTTCAGTCAGTGGGCTGAGTACTGCAGGGAGAGCAGCAAGGCTTGGCCTGAGTCCTTTGGTCACTTTGAGTAGCTGGAGAAGACACATTTGAGCTGAAGAAGAAAGCTTCCTTCATTGTCATTGAGTGTCCAAAATTTACATTAAAATCTTTTGTCCTGTGACTGAGGGAAAACTTTGGAAAAATCTCTCTGATCTGATTAGATATAAATATATCCAGATGTCCTGGTTTGGGCCAGGATAAAGGTGATTTTCTGGTTTGTACTCTTGCTTTCAGCTAAGTCTCTTGTAAGTAGTTGCACTTGCTGAAATTAACAGCAAGTTTCTCAGAATGTCTGCTTCTCCGACTGATAACAGTCCATGTTTATAGTTACTGCTGGAGACTGGTGTGCTCTGCTCCAAGGACACTGCTCAGCTCTGAGGAACATTTTACCCTCCAGAAGGAGTAAAGAGGTCCCACCTGAACCCCTCCTTTGGGGAGGACCAGACAAGATAGATGCCAGAACTGACCAAACAGAGTATTCCATCCCATACACGTCATACTCAGTATAAATTTGAGGGATCACAAGGGTCAAACCCCTTCCTGCTCTTCCTGCCCTTACTGCTTCCCTTCCTTCACCTGTCCCTATTTCCTTCGGCATCCCGGGAGGATCCTGTCTGCCTGTGGTCCTGATCCGTGCCAGCCTGAATCTGTGTGTTCCTGCCTCCAGCTCCCAACTGCTGCTGACTCCAGGAATCCAGCCTGGACTTTCCCAGGGCTGCCCTGCAGCCTCAGTGGTGACGTGAGAATTACTGGGGAAAGGGGGGAGGAAGGTGGTATCAATTTTCCTGTATATTTGTATATATTTAGTAATTTTTCCTATTTATCATTACTGTTCCATTAAAGTTGTGTAGTTTAGTTTCCAACCATAAGCCTCTCTCCCTTATTCTCTCTCCTTTCCTTCTCAGGGAGGAGAGGGGGATAAATAGAGAGCATCTATTATTCAGTTTAATTGCAGGGCAAGTGTTAAACCGTGACACCAGAGAATCAGAGAACAGTTATCCACTTGGTTTTAATGTTGCTGTAATCTACATAGCTGCTGGATAGTCTAAAATCAGAGTACCATCCAGCCTGGGGGAAAAGAGAGCTGCTGGTCCCACTGGGTCATGTAGAGGTTCAGACAGAACCAACATTTCCATCCTTCCTGCAAAGGGAATTTAATCCTTTCATTCAACTGTATTTGTTTTAATAGATGATCATAATCTGGTTGGTTTTGTCCATAAATGCTGCCAATTCTACTGAAGTTTTACTGAATGTTTCTAGAGTTTGCTGGTCACATCCTATGGGAGAGGAGTTCTGCAGAAATGCCTGTGAGTAAATATATAAACAAAGCTTTGCTTATACTCACCCTAAGTGAACTGGACACTATTTGCTAAACCCAATCAGGAACCTAGCAGCTAAATTTTTTTCAATGGTCTGGAAAAAGGGGTCATATTTATCTTTCTTGTTCAGACTCGGATGGCATGCCTGCAGCAGAATTTGCTGTTCACATTTTTATTATCTTTCAGAGCTAATTGAAACTTGATTAAAAAAAATACATTAATCAGTTCAGCTTATAGTACCCATTGTTCAGTTCCTAAGTGGTTTTTAATAGTGTTACATGACAATTGGTAATTGAATTTGATTAGAAGAACATAATCACAACAGGGCTGATGGACGGACTCCCAGTTGAGCAAATCTGGGTTAATCTGTTAATCTACAGACCTGAGGTTCTGATCCATAATATATTTGAAATCAAATTAAAAATCACAACTGATGTTATGAGAATGGGATGTGTCTTCACAGTGAAAGTCATGTGATAAAATTTCAGCATCTTTTGGTCTTTCAGAGCATCTCATGTAGCTGTTCATTTTCAATTCTTTTTTTCCAAATTGTTCCAAAGTAGCTGTCTCTGCACTGGGAAGTATTCCTGCTGGAAGACTTCCAAAACAAAATATTTTCTTTGACATTTAAAAATCAAATTCTGAAAGAGGTTTTTATTCCTCCTGGATTTAGATAAGCCATTTCATTAAAAACCATCCAGAATTTTCATCTCCAAGCTGTATATTGTAAAACACATGACCTGATAGTAATTATCTAATTCATCATTGTGGGTTGTTTTTTCCCCTCATACCTGCTATGAAATAATACTATGATTTTGGCAGGCTTACAACATCTGAGACCATGTGGCTCAGCAGAATTGTGTTCTACTCCTAAGGAAGAAAACAGTCTATTATGTCTGTGCTATTTCAAGTAGGGAATAATGCAGGGTCTGCCAACACAGAAAGTTATAAACAGTCCCCCACACCAATGCTTCAGACATTTCACAGGAGTGTTGATCTCCCGTGCATCTTCCTCACCCAGGATTAGCTGAGGGATCTGATTTTCCTCTCTGGATTCTTTGTGAAGGTGGATGTGGGATGGGGGATGAGGGAGCTGAGGTGTGCACACCCTTGCTGCTCTCACCAGAAGGAGCTCTCTCTGACTCCCACCAAAGCTGTGGCACATGAGTGATAGGAGACAAACTTAGTTTTCTTTCAGCTGCTCAGCTTCTTCCTTGCTTTCATTCCCCCTTTCTTTCAGTTTTCAAGTGTGAGGAAGTGTCCACCACGCAGGGATCTCTGGATGGGAAAGGCTATGGTGGAGGAATGGCTGTGGGAGTAAGGGGGAGGCTTGGGGCTTCCCACCTCCACCATGAGGAGCTGGTGGGTGCTTCAGTGGCCCTTCAACAGCAGGAAAAGGAGCATCCTATTGTTCTGCCTTCACAGGGGGCTGGGTGGTGGCAGGTGGTGGATCCCTACCCTGCAGGGTCCAGGGGATAATGGAGCTGCTTCCCTGATTGACTCTGGCAGCAGCTGCTGAGTTAATTAGTGGTCAAAGCTACAATGCTGGCAAAACATTATTACTAATTTGTTTGTGAATGCAGCTTGGAGCTGGGAGCGTTTTGACTGAATTTCATCTGCACTGTTAGTGAAAATAATTTTCAAGATCTGTTTCAAAATGAGTCTTTGAGCAGGAGATGCCGCGGATGTTTCCACTGTGAAATTCCATAATGATTTTCAATCTGTGTGAGATTTCAGTGCAGAGCCTTCTTACATGGCTTCATTTTGCATCTGTCTGGCCCTGTTTGCTCATATCTCAACTGCCTTGCCCTTGCAAGGGGTGGTCTTTCAGGTTCCATCTTCCCACCGAGGGGAAGTCTGGCTTGCTCCAAGCAGGAGAAATCAGGTTAAACATGAGAGGCTCCCGAGAGGTGTCTAGAAATAAATCATTTACCGTGGCTGCAGAAGCAAAGGCTTGCTATGCCCAGCCATGCATGGCTAAAGGCAGAGATCTCTCGGGATCCATCTCTCATGCAAAGGGCAGGCAGCATGCACAAAGCCTGTAGAAATTTCACAGGGAGAAACCATTCAGGTTTGCACAAACTCAGAGCATCCCAGTGAGTGTGCCTGTTGCTTCAGCTGGAAAAGAGTGGTTGGGAAATGTTCATCACAGAAGTAACCATTTAGCCATTGGCTTGTCTGCATGCTAAAATCTGTATATCAGTAACTCTTTGTTTCCTGTCAGTTCCAGGTAGACAGATGTTTTCTTTTGAGGTGTTAGGGAGGCTGTAAGTGGTTTGGATCAGGATATTGTGTCTATGTTCTGTCTTGCTTCCATCAGAGGCTCTTTCTAAAGAACATTGGAGGTAACAGTCTTCTAGGTGGGTGATGGAAAAAAGGTGGTGTGAAAAGGGAGAAATGGTGAAAATGGAGCTGCCTGTGTAGTTACTGCTCAGTTAAAGGACACAGAGGAGGATTTTTCTTTCTCTTTTGCCAGCGACTGCTGAGTCAAGTGTACATATCAAAGTTTACTGAATGAGCCCTTCCTGCATCCTTATGCAAAACATTTCATGCCTGAAAATGGAGCCAATCATCCTGCATGTATTTACCCAGCTCCAGGAGCTTGCCTTGCTGCTATCTATATTTCATGAGTCTTGACACTCCCTCAGGCTTGCTGCACTCCGTGCTGCCTGCAGTAAAGGGCTCCTCAACTGCAAAAGCAACAATGACTCAAGAAAAATGCACAAACAGATGAAGCTCCCTGGATTTACCTCCCCAGGCAGCTTTGGCCTTATCCCTGTAATGCTGGGTGGCATTTGGATGCTCTTTCAGAGCCTGCCAGCACTCAGGGACACACAGTAGCCACCACCTGATGCTCAATCTACCTGCCACTGGGCTCATGTAGAACACAAGCTGCTTCTCACACCCTGTGCAAATTGGCAGCAAGTAACAGTACTAACCCTCTCCTGTATGTTTGTTGTATTTTTGTTTTGTTTTGCTTTGTTTTTTCATCTTCAGTTCATAGAGGGGTTAAAGCAAGGCCTCCTACATCTTCTGGCTCAGTTGTACTGTCAGTGGCAGGGACTCACACTCCTGAGATATTTCCAGCAATTTGTCTTTGATTTTCAGCAACCTCCAGGTTTCTGTCTTTCCCCTTGAGATCCTGTTCCCCAGCCCCAGAAATGTTGCTGTCGAGAAGCTTTGGCTAAACTTCAGCCTCAATTTGAATTTCAGGCTTTCATATCTGCTATAAATGACCCAGCACTTGGCCAAGTTGATCTTTCCTTTTATGTGACTGGGAATAGATCATCAGAATCTGTTGTACTCCTCACAGAAACTCCTGGGTTTCTAGCCAGCTCTGAGAAGCAGAGGATGAGACTTTTTTCACTCAGTAATTCCTCAGAAACTTTCTGAGAAAGTTTCCCAGCTGAATTGTCTTAGCCAGCTTGCACTTTTCTTGTTCTTGCATTGACATTAGATAAGGGGCATTTTTTTCCTTCTATTTTCTCCTCCACTGCTCTTGAGTGCAGCTGAGTCCAGCTGGACAGTATGGACAGTCCATTTGCACTGTTCAATGAAGCCAATGGATTAATATAAAAGAGAAACTCCCCATCTCTCTTTGGAGAATATGCTCCTTTCCTCTGGTCAAAGAATATTCATCCAAACATTTTATTCTCAAAAGAAAAAAAAAAGACTTGTTCTGGACAATTAGAAAGCTTTGAGAAGCAAATGTTCCCTTTTTCACTGAAAATGACTGAACCCACTGCAGAATTCTGAATCCCTGGGGAAAACCTGACAAATTTTGAAGAGAAATATTGATGGGTGTGAAGAGAAAGATTGTTAGTGTCTCTTTTTTTCCATATAAAGCTTGACAACTTTGACACTTTCTCCTTGTTTTGTCTGCCTGAATGAAACAAACAGACAAGCAAGGAGCAGAAAACTTTTCAGACTAATTTTTTCATGTTCAAGGTTTTTCCACTAGTTTCTAGCAGATTCCCTGGCTTTTTGGCTCTCTTAGTCAGAATCATGTGGAAGAACCAATGTCTGTTCCTACCAGCAGAGCTATATTTTTAGTAGGGAAGCAGAAAATAGACACAAGGCTGTATTTCTTTAAGAAATGTGGGCTTTCCAATGATATTCCCCTTTCTTTCTTATTTTGAATTTACTTTAGTATTAAAGTACTGCTTCACAGCTGTGCCTATATGATTTCTTTATATTGCTTTTATTGTGGAAAGAACAAATATCACCTCAGAGTTAAATCTTCAGTCATTGACAGTGCATCTGTTGGAATCAAGCCAAAGAAATAATCATGTTTATCTAAGCATATCAGTGCATATCTCTGAAATCTGCAGTTCACATTGCTCTGGGATCCAAACCTAGGTGATTTTGTGACTATTGACAACTGCTGTAATTAGGAACCTAATTAAATGTGCTCTGATGTTTGCCTTCTCAGAGTCAATCAGCTCTGGAGACTGATTTGGATTTTCCATCTCTCTCTTCATAGAGTCTCATGCAACAAGTAAAGCACAAACACTTTTTAGCATCCTTTGAAGTCTTAGATATTGCTCACCAGCATCCCAGAGCTCAGGGATGAATATACCAGCAGCAGGAGTTGATAGGGCTAGGAAGTTCCTACAAACTAAAGTGAATGTCTTCAAAAAAAATAAATTCACACAGAGTCACTGAGCTAGAAAGAAATCAGGGAGGGCAGGAAAGCTTCACCACCTTCCAACAGAGAGAATCAGTGGTGCCTCAACCATCTGTAGCAGCACAGAGGCAGTTTGTCAGGTTAGTGTTGAAATGACTCTGAGAAGGACCTAATCTGTGGCTGGGGGCAGGTGCTGAGGGTGCTGTATGGCAGGATCAGCAGTTTTGCCTTTGCTTGGCAGCCAAGGTTACTCTACCAGAAGAAATCAGTGCTGTCCATGAGCCAAAGGAGCTTTCTGCATGATGTCCATATGCAGGGGAACCCCTTGCTGCAGGGACCTGTGAGCAGCACTTCTCTCCTACAGAGCACAGGAGATGGGGGAAGCAGAAAGGAAAGGCAGGGAAAGATTCCCTGCTTCCCTGCCTCTCCCGTGGGTTGTGCCTCATTGGATTGGCTCTCAGGGTGAGGCGGGCACCCTGAATGGGCTGGGCAGGAGTGGCTGTCAGGCTGGAAGGATCATCACCCCAGGGAAGAACCCCTGGGGTTATAGTGGACAAGTTGCAGGGATGGATTTGTGTTCACAAAGCCACGCTGTGATTTTCAAGCAGCTATATATGGAGTAGCACACTTGCACTGACCAGCTCTGTCAGACCAAAGGGGAGTTCCTGAAGCCTCTGCAGAAGCCAAGCATGTAGCAACAGACTGGGGACCCGTGGAGAGAAGCATTTTCTTGGTTTCCAACAAGACAGGAGGCAAGTAGAATTATTTCCCAGAGAAAATCCTGCTCATTTCACAGGAAAACTTCAAGTTCCATTTTTTGCAGTCAGGAAATATCTGCAATCTTCTAACTCCCCATCTCATGTAAGCAAGAGCTGGACTGGTCAGCTTTGCCCCTTCTGGTTAGCTTGCAGTGATGGGATCTGTTGCTGCAGTCTTGGCACTGTGGGCTTCAGTGCTCTGGTTGTTTAGTTCTGGGTAACCAGAAAGATTTTGCAAACACCAGCAGATTTTGCATTCCTCACTACAGTGCCATCAGACAGCAGTCCTTTTCCCTAGCCAGTCTGGGTTAGATGAAGGCTTTGATATACAGCCACCATCTGCAGGTCATTCCCTGGCTCCTTGTCAAGTATGTCTGATGTCACACTTTGATAAAAAACTTTTGATCATAGTCTTCTTGCCCCTTCCTTCACCTGGGATAGTCTATCTTCTTTTCCCTGAAGAGGCACTACCATGATCTGCCTTGAAGTATTTGTTATCACCTTGAAAATTTCCAGCTAATCCCCCCAGGCTTGTCATCTGGAGGACACCTGCTCTCACACTCTTATTTCTTACCTGCTTTTTCCTGTCTATCATCCAGGATTCCTGCTTTTAGCAAAAGTCCTGAACTTATTTTATCTTAGGTTTACTCAGGGTGTGATAGACTGTACTTCTCCCTTCCCCCTTGGGAGTAGAAGTCCTTTGCTATGACAGTGTTCTATTTTGGTGTCATTTCTGTGTGAATTTTCCCAAATTAGCTGGTCAATGGAAAACCATTTCACAACCCTCCTGTTACTGTTCCTGGGGAACCCTCTAGCCTGGGATCCCCTCTCTGGCAGAGGGCATCAGAAAATACATTCAACGAATTCCTTGGTGGACAGTTACAGAACAACCTGCACCAGAATGAAGTTCTTTTGATGTCTTGAAGACGTCTCTTGATGCCTTATGTCTTGAAGAACCTTTTTCTCTCAGTAGAAAAAAAAAGGATTTCCTTGTCCAGGATTTCAGTCTTGCTTTTTGAATTTCCTTAATGTCCCTTTGTCTCCTGTAATGAGACCACAAGTAAGTCTATCTCATTTACATTTTAGGATCTAGACAGATTATTTTTTTTTCCCCTTCCCTATTGCAAGCAACAGATTTCAGGTCCCAGAGCATGCTTGGAAACAGAGTCCAAACAAGGGGGTGGGAAGGCAGATACCGCATGGAAACCTCTCACCGAGCTCCTGCCACATCACACCTTCCCTTCCACCCCACATGGGGCTTGGGTACGTGGTGATCTGGCAGCTGCCAGGCCACCAGTGCTGTCTGCCAGGAGGTGACTTCACTCAGTCTTGAGAAGATATCTTGCAGAAGGGCTGACAGCTGACCTGGGGCTGAAGGGAGGAACCCAAACAGAGTCCTGCACAGCGGTGCAGGATGTGATCTCTAAAGCTACGTGGGGATGGATAGTATCAGCAGTAGGAGGACGTGTGAGCCACACAGCTCAGGCTGTGCTGAGATGCACACTGTGCCAGGTTCAGCAGCTCCCCTGAAAAGGGGACAGCAGGAGCTAGAGGAAAGCCCATGATCTCTGGTCCCACTCATCAGAAGAAAGGTGAAAGGACACTGCTGTGAGCCAGGTTGGCAAGAGATGTACCCAAAGCCCTAATCCTGGCAAGGAATCCCTACCTCACTTTTCCAGAGCAGCTTTCCATGCACTTTTGCAGTCTGTTGTGCCTGGCTCTGCAGCACACAGAGTGGGGCCACCTCTCCTAAATCTCAAGACTATCAAAATGACAGCCAAAAGGACAGGCAGTCAAACAGCCCTGAAGAGCCTGGTGAGGTTTGATCCCAGTGCATTGGGATGTAGACTGGAAGCTGGATAATAACATGCTGACAGATTAAATCCTCAGAAGGGGCCAAATGCAGCTGCCCAGCACAACCCCACAATATGCCTGCTGACAAGAAAAGCCATGCTCCAGCTGAGGTTTAGAGAGGCATGAAGGAGAGAAGGTGTCCTGGTGCCAAAGAACGTTTTTTGCAAGCAGGATGAGGAGAAGTGGAGGCCAGCCAGCTCTGTGAGAGCAGGCAGCTGCCAGAGAGGCACAGCCTTGAGTCCTGTCTGTTGGTGACAGGCACTAGGGCACATGGTGACAGCAGCTGTAAGATACACTGTGTCCCTGACTCCTGGGGCTAGGAGGAAGACAGTGAGTTCTTCACTGCTTAAATCTTGCAAAAAGCAATATTTCTCCATTCAGCCCACTTCCAGGGAATTTGAAGCTGGAATTTCTACTGTACAGCCTCTTGGAAGTTTGAGCTGGGTTGAAGAGACAGGGCTTAGGGAGGGAGTAAAGGGATTTCTCTCAGTACCTTCAGGAAGGAGCTCATTCAGATCAGGAATGATGAGGACTTATCTCGTGGTAACCGGATCCTTGTACTCCCCAGCTGCCAGAGCAGCTCCTTTGCATGGAGATTCCAGAGTTTCAGGATCTCTTTCCATTGCCTTTCTGTTTTTAGGGAATCTGATTCACTGGGGGTTATTCACACAATCACAGGAGCTCTGCCCTTGCAAGGATAATTTCAAGAAAACCGTGGTATTGGGAAGGACCATATGAATTCCAGAAAGTTGAACTTTTGAGCTCCATCAGTGGTTACAAGAATCACTTTTCAGTTGTGCACGTATTTCCCCTGCATAATGTCCAAAAGGTAGAGAGTAAGTTATTACAGCTATTTTGCAATTAAGAAACTAAGCCTAAGAGTTACTAAATGATTTCCCTAAGGTTAATTGAGCCGTTTGTGGCACAGCAGAAAACTGTGTGGAGTGCCCAAGACATTAAGCCATCTTTCCTCTAACAAAACCTGAGTCCTGAAAAATGGCTGGACAGGCATGTATCTTTCAAACTGTTTTCTTACCTTTTCCACATTGTACAGAAGAATCACAGGTAAAATAGAAGAGGAAGTAGCCTGGATTCAACTCTCCTGGCATAAATTACACTGGTGGCAATCTGACTTTAACTCCCATCTGTGCTGTTGTGCCCCTTCCCACAGGTATGAGTCACACTAAGCAATAAATAACAGCTAAATCCTTCTTCTGCCTTGACAGGTGATATTCAGAGTTTTCTCTCTGCATACACATGAGCTATGGTGCTACAGGTTATGGTGCATTGGAGTGATTCATTTGGGGAGATGAAGCTTTTTCATCATGAATGTCCAACCTGAACACAGGAGTTTATTAGGCTGTTTGCAAGGCAAACACACAGCCTTCCCACTGCTGTGAAGCGGTTTGCCTAATCACTTTTTTCTTTTTTTGCCCTTTTTACTGGCTCAAGGCATCATTAGTTTCCCAGACTGGGCTGCTCTTATGCCTTCTCCTCCATCTTTCTTTCTGACCTTCCCACTCCCACTCTTTCTTGTCCCTCCTCCTTTGCTATATCTCATGCTCTGCTGTTGCTTACTCTCATTCTTTGGCTCCTGCAGTGTCTGCTCCTTGTTTCAGTGGTTTCCTCTTTTTGTCCTCTTCCTCTTCTCTGCAGTAGAGGCACGAATATCATAACAGAAGACTGGGAGATGATGGATACAGCTGAGATTCACAAGGCTGGGCTCAGTCACAATAGTGCCCAGGCTTAAGGCTCTGTGTAGATGTGCTGCTCTTGCAAAAAGCTAATCCTGCAGGAAAAAGAAAGAAATGTGGAATGCTTGGGAAAAACCACTGCCAAGCAATCCACCTTTCCATAATGCTAGGGAGCTCACTACACGTGTTCAAATTAACCATGCTCCTCTGGTGCTGCATAGTGCACAGAATTCTGCAGGGAGCTCTTCTGAGTTGAAAGCTTCCACATGGGTATAAAACATGAGCATAAATGTAGTGTTGCTACAGTTGTTGTCTAGTGTTGTTGTGAGGTCTTATGTTACTGTTAAGTTGGTGCCAACATATTCTAGTCCCTATGGCAATTTTAGTTGGTGCATCTAGGCAATGAAAAAAAAAAAAAAAAGAAAAAGTCTATTTTTGTGACATTCTGCAAGATGTTTCTTTCAAATGTGGGTTCTACAAAGATCTGTGAAGCAGAGATATTCAAGGTGCAGTCTCCCAGCTAAAACAGGCTTTTACAATTTTTACAGCCTTCTTGGAAAAGAAAACATCACATTGTGTGCATATTTTGTTTGTGCTGCAGTGGTGTATATGATGCACATAATGAATTTGATAACCAGGTAATGGCATCTGTTGAATGATCCTGCTTGCTGCAAAGTTCAGGTCTCCTTGATATTTTATCGAGGTTGTCCTCTGACAGATTTTATACCCAAAGAAATGGTCAAACTAATCAAAATGTTGTGAAAATGTATGGAGCAAAAGCACTTGCTCCAGTATTTTCCCTGCTACATAACCTTGAAAGGAGTCTCAGAGCGAACATCTCTTTAAATCAGCTGCTGTTAATACTCCTCCACAGGCAAGGTGAACAATGAACAACACATTTGCAATTTTGAAATCTCTTGTGGCCACAAAACATTTGTGTTGGAGTGTTTATGAGAAAAAGAAAGAGGCTGAATTTTGTTTGAGCACAACCCCTCTTGCTCAATCTCAGTCTTAGCACAGCAAGAACCATGCTCCTCAGACTTGATCCTTGAGCAGCCCCAAAGGGAATCATAAATATCAAAACTATTAAAGAGCCTGATGGAAGCATAAGGTTGGCTGTGACAGGCTGCAGCATGGGGGATTTCTTGGAATGAGCCTGAATTCTGGCACAGCCAGGGCCTTGGTGCACTTCATTGGAGCAGGCATGCAACTGCCTCTGGAGACTGATGCCTGAGCATCCCTGGGCTGGAAAAGAGCTGTTCCCAGCAGCAGGAATGGGTTCCTGCAGGGAGATCTCTCAGCCTGTGGAAGTGTCTCTGCTAGAGTCCTTTCTTAACATGCTCTGATAGAGTGGTGGAAAACAGGAGACAACAGCCCTGCAAGGCTTGCTGGGAGGTGCATTACATGATTTGTTCTTCTGCCTCCAGGTTGTGTGGAAGTTTATAGGCCCCCCAGCCCTGGGAATGTGATCCTGGCCAATAACTGATGATACTTTTCAATATCTGAAACAACTACATTGAAGACACCTAGGCTGCATAGAGCCAAGAGAGAGGGAGAGCTCCAGGTTTGGCAAGGCAGAAATGGAAGGGCAAGAGCTGGGGTGGGAAGAGGCACAGCAGACATTGGCACTTCTCTGTTATCAAATGGCAGGAGAAAGAATAAAGTATTTAATAAAGATACTTGCTCAAATAAAATCCCTTCTGAAGGAAAACAGTATTTAGAAATTACCCAGTGTCACGTTTGCTTTCATGACTCTGTCACTGGAGCTAATCTATTCATCTCAGCCATGTATTAATGAATTAGTTAATTAAGTGGCTCATTATTTAATAACACAGATTGCAAGTGTGATGAAATAAAAGCCCCCTTTGTAGCTAGAGGCACATCTTTGCCAATAAGCCAAGCATAGCTCATAGTTAATCAGGCATGTTTCTGTCTGACAGAGGCAGAATTTGCTGAGCTGAAGGCAGTTTATCTGCAAGGTTATTGCTTACACTCCTCTCTGGGAGTTTGTCAGGGCCCCCAGCCCAGTAAAGTTAGACCTAATAAGCTGTCCAAGGGCAAAACCAAACAGAAATGTTCAAACTCATTATAGGGCACCAGGGCACTATTGTTTCTGAACCAACAGTGTATTATCTATTGGCTTATGCTGCCAGGCGCAATGCTGATAGAGAGGTTGGTTTCTTAATAAGAAGTAAAGCCTTGGAGACTCTTGCACTTTATATTTAAGAAGACAAGAATATAAAGAAGCTGGACTGGATGTTTGGCACTGATAGGGCTTCCTAAGCTAATTTTGAGAAATCTTCTTGATTCACATCTATGTTGGAACATCTCAGAGTATTCCTTGGTGTCCTGGTGAGGGCTTGAGTATCAGGTCCATGTCAGGAAAAGGTTTGTGGGGCAACAATGCTCAACCTCATCTTGATCATCATGTCTAAGATAGGTGAGTATGAAGGCTGGGAGCATAGCTTGCTGCTCTACAGGAGCCCGGGGAATATGGGACACAATTCACAGTATCTCCATTTCAGTGCTGTAGCCTTTCTCTGCCACAGGTCATGATGTGAAAAACAAACCTAACAACTTTTCCCTGCCTTGCAGGGGAACTCTGAGCACTGCAAATTGCAAATGGGATAGGAGAAATGAGGGAATACATATCTAGGAAAGATTTAGAAGCCGTGAGTATTTTCTTTGAGTGTTAATCTTAGTAAGATGGACAAATTCCAGTTCAGGCATATGCATTTCTAAGTTTTCTTTGGGTAAATTATCATCTCCACAAAACTCTGGCACTTGAAACCAGACACTTCTCTCCCACCAGTCTTCCCGCTGTGATTCTCCTCCATCCTCCATGGTTTTGTTCTTTTCCCCTTCATCACCTCCCTTCTGACTAAGCACTTGGTTGTGATTCTTTCCCTGCTTCTGCTCCTTGAAGCAAGCCTGTTCGTTATTTATCAGCTATCATACTCTTATGCCATCTGTCTCAACTCATTATCCATATTCAGCTTGTCAAGCTGACCTTTTATGGCCTTTCTCTAGAATCCTAATACATAGTCTGTTCCTCCATATAAGCTGTGTGCTGCTAAGCCATTACTTTCCAACTCTTCCTATTAAATATTTCTCTCTATAACTCAGAAACACCCCACTTGCTAGTCTGCATCCTTAACTTCAGAAAAGCTGATTGTTCTGCTTGACTGATGCTTGTTCCTTATTTCAGCTGCTACACATTCACTGTGCCAGCTTGGTGCAGCACATACAGTCTTAGATATGACCTTTAAAGCATCTGCATCAACAGAACACCAGGCTTTAAGATACAATCTCCCCTGAATAATCTGGGGGGCTTTCTGTCCCTCAGTCCATAGCATAACACGGTGGGTTACTATTTAAGTTCAGCATACAGTTACTTTTCTGTGAAAGTCACCACCAGGAACAGTGGCAATGGCATCTTAGTGCCTGATCTGCTGGAAAATAAAAATCTCCCTCGGTGCACTTGGAATGGGTTAGTATGAAAAAGTGTAATGATTTTAGAGCAGTACAGCCAGATGCTTATTGAATATGAATCAGTATAGTTCAATCACAGAGCTGAACGCTCATATCATGTCCAGATCTGCCCTCAAATTTATAAAAAAAAAAAAAAAAAAGTGTTGCTGTAGCAAAGTAATACACTCCAGGACCAAATTACACATTAGCTATTTTGTCATGGTGGAACAAAACACACATTTTGCACCTATGCAGAAATGTGTAAAACCCACCACAGATCAATAGAGATTATCCAGAAACTGTAGGATGACTTAAGTTCAGTAGCCTCTGTAGCAGAGAATTTCAGACTCAAATGCTTTCTCTGTTAAATAATTAATCTGATCTGCTGGTAACAGGGCAGCTCGGTTTGTCCTGCATTTCTCACTGTATCAGGGCTGCATCACCACCAATCCTCTTCCAATCTACGGTGTGGACAAAGTGAATAAATGAGTCCTGTCCCAGGGATCCCAGCATCATCTTAGAGCAAATCAGTGATTTTTACACTGAACACAGGACTTTTACCCTCCCTGTCCTACCTATCTGCAGGGGTGCAATCGTCACGTGCCATCTGCACTGCTGAAAAGCACTTCTTTGAACCAGATGATTTCAAGTCAATGACTTTCAAATATCTTCTCTTCTTTTAACTCATAGCCCCTCATAAAGAATCTGTGGCACAAATAGCTTGCTAATAAGCTCCATGGAGGGTTTTTGAACCTGTGTTACATATCTATAAAATAATTTTTGTAGTAATAAAAAAAGTCTCAGAAGAACTCTGTTTTTATCCTTAGTTTTCACTTAACGCAGCACTCTCCTCTGAAGCCACAACAAAAGACACCTTTTTGTGCAGAGTTCAAAGAAAACTCTATTTAAGGCAGGCCCTGCTGCAGACTTTGATTGTTACATCTCTTGTCCAGACCCAGACAACCTCCTGTAAGTATCTGCAACCACAGTTGATTGTTGTAGCCATTAACACATAACTTTGCCCCTGAAAACCATACATTGATGTGCCCACATGAATAATCCTGGTCACATCCTTGGTGGCAAAGTAGTTCCTTTTTGCTTCCAGCTACCATATCAGTGATAAACTCATAGACCCACCTTGCCTTTTTTCTGAACAAGAGCAGAAAACAGACCTAAGAAATTACATCTGGAGCTGACATTCTTCCCAATGCAAGGGGCTTCCAACCCAGGACTGAGATACTGCCTTCTCTTAAGAATGCTTGATGTTGCAAAGTCAATTTTTATTTCCAGTCTTGTGAGGCTGTTGAGAGAATGGGAGGAATCAAAAGGAATTTTTTTCCTGGTGATGTATATAGTGCTCTCTTACCTGTCTACAATTATATATAAAATTGTATTCCAAGAGCTGACATGTATTTGCAAAAATGAGACCAGTTCTTCAGCTGACTAAATCACACTGATTCACTCACCAACATATGTATGTTTTTACATATATGAAAACGTCTAACTGGAAATTCCTCAGGGACTCATTCCTCATCACTATCATCTGATTGGGGTATTGGATGGAAAGGCAAAATAAGAAAAGCGACTGCAAAACACATGGCTTATTTTGATATAAACACCCTCTTAAACACCAGTAAATATTTTTTATTGGTTTTAAATTTTTTGGACTGAGTGATGGATGTTCCCCACAGCCCACTTCTTTAAAACTGTTTTAGAGTCCTACGTTCTCAGACTTTTCTCCCTGCCTGGTTATCATTTTGGCAGTGAAAACGTGCTGTAAAAAGTCAAGAAAGAATTAGTAAGGATTAGGGCTGAGCTCTAGCAGAGATGGCCTGAGATGGGTTTATAATCCTTAGATATGAAGGCAAGAGCTGCTGTTATTACTAAGCAGCAGGTGTCATTATTTTTCACAGTTTGTGAATCAATAATATGTCAGGGCTTCCACCCTCCACTGGCCATTTCCCCCTTTAATCTTAGCATAATTTGGATCACTTATCCCCATCCCTTCTGCTTGACTTCTGATTTCACTTGGTTTCTACCTCTCTGCACCAGAAGCCCCCTCATTTCCTTTTTCTCACTTCGCTCGCATCTATATTCTCTCCAGATCTTGCTGCTTTTCCCTCTGTGGAATCATTGCCAAGAACCCAGCCTTGCCATATGTCCAAGAAAATGATGATACTGTTCAGCTCTCTTCTGGATGTTGAATCGTGTGGCTGCAGCAGCAATGTTAATACTAAAAAAACAAAAATAAAAAAAAAATAATCAGTGCCCAGTGGAAAAACAAGAACCTTTTCTGCCACAGAGGTCAGATACATTTAACTGGCAAGAATACCTTTCTTATATTTCTCTATATTACCTTCCTAAAGATTCAACTGAGGGAATATTACACCAGTAAGACTAAATTGGAGAGTTTCTCACGGAATTTTTGTTGACAAGAAAACACTGTTTTTTCAAATCCTTAATTTTTGAAGGGAAACAAGTAAGTTTCGAGAAATGTTTCTAATAAAAAATGGATCAAGCAGCTGATATGATGGCATTTCTTAAATTAAATGTTTGGTTTTCAGTTTGAACTAAGTCTCTGTGCACCTGCTTTTTTATTTGATTGAAAAATAAAAATTTTATTTTTTATTTGATGCCAATGAAAAGGCCAATCTTTTACAGGATAAAGGGAAACACTTTTAATGGGCCTGATCTGAAAGTACTGTTTTCATGAATTTTGAGGTTGAAAACTAATTTCTTAGGTACTGTTTTAAAATTATTATTTATTTATAAATGGTTGGAAAGAGAGAAAGTTTCAAAATTTTCCTGAGGAAAAATAGCTGTCCCCATGTGCAGTTGGCAGTGACACATAAATGCTAAGAAGCCAAGAGACAGACCCAAGGATTCTCAGCCTGGAGCACAAAGCTGTGTCTCAAGCACTGCAACACTTCACCTCAGTCTGGCAATAAAATGATCAGACCTTGCTACAGTCTTTGGTCTGCCTGGTAATATTTGTGCAATTGCTGCCTGCCTGAAATCCAGCATAGTGCTCCCCTGGGAGATCTGAGTTGTTAAGCATCTCAAAAATCTGGTCCCTCATGTGTACAAATGGATGCTTTAATTGCATTCTCATTAAGAGGCTGAGATAAGGTTTTGTGAAGTTTCAGTCTGCACCATCACATTCTTCCTTCCAGACAGGTAAATTTCCTCTTAGGATTTTTTTTTTTTTTTTAAAGTCATTTTTGTGACTGCTGAATGTCCTAATGGCCACTGCAGGGTCTGGACATCTCCCTGTCACTGCCAGCAGAAAGCAGCTCTGGGAGGGAGGATGTTTTGCTGGAGGAGCTGTCCTTCAGGCAGAATATTTAACTGCTCTGCCGTCTGTTTTGCAGGAATTATTCTGGTGAACACTGAAGATCCCTTGAAAGCATTTTTACTGTATTCCTGTACTGCTCCTTATCCTTAGCATTCATAGAGCCTCTCCCATCAGCTGTTGCCTTTCAGAGCTTTCCTTTCTGAGCACACGAAGGCAAGGAGGAAGCTGGGGATGCCAGCTCCCAGCCTTGGCTCTCCCTCCCTGCACCCATCCCTACACCCACAGCTCCCCTGGGCTCTGCTCCCACAAAGCAACAGCCTTTCCAGAAGCACCCTTGGTGCCCCAAGATTCAGTGGATTTCATATGAAATCATCTCTCCATAACTTCCCTGCTCTCTGACTTGCTCTAAGGTCTGTTCCCTGTTAGAGCTCAGCTTTTTAGCAATCCCTGGAAACTCTTCAGTTTCCAGGTACCAGAAATTCACCTTTCTTCATATTCCCTCCCAGCTCTGCTGCCCTTCAGCCCACAGTTTAGCAACTGAGCAGGCCAAGCACCTCCCTTACATGCCCTGTCACAGGGGCAAAATGGGTTCTCTTATGAGTTTGTCCATCTGGGTTATTATTTTACATTGCAGAGCTCAAATGACTGAATTCCTGGCTAAGTATGCAACATCTGAGCTGAGTGAAGAGTTTGGGAGTTCAAGGAAACTGTAAGGTGAAGAGTGTGTATTAAAGAGTTGCTGATAAAAGGAACCAGTGTGTAAGATACAGGACTAAGTGAAGGATGGTTGCTAACATAGGAGTAAGTGAGGAGGTACTGCTTGGCATGGAGATAGGATTATGGTGAATATCAAGCAGAATATAAAGGAAAAGCTGTAGTGCAAAAATTAGAGGGGTTGAAAAAACAAGATAATGTAGTAGGAAATCAATATTGTGCTATGGAGGATGAGAAGCAAGGAAAGGAATTGTATTCTCAAGCACTTCAGCTTTTTTTGTGTCCAAAGCTGAATTTAACAAGCTGCTTTGGGGAGAAGCAGATTAAGACTTTTCTGTTCTGCCACTCCCTCCCCTCTAGGCTTTCTGTCGTGGGAGAACTAGCAGTTGAAGGGGACCGAGGCTGTAGTAGATATGATGTGATTTGTATATTTGTCTCAGTCTCTGATGCATCACTGTGAAGGGTAATTATAGCAATCCAAGCCTGCAATCTTTATGAGAAATCATGATTTCATGTCTAAATGCTAAATGGAGCTGTTAATATGAGTAAGTGCAGCTCAGCATGAGTGAAAGGCTGCTAAAGAACCAGGTCTAGAGTGAAGCAGCCTGTGCATATCTAGCAACCAAAGGAAACAAATAGTGTGAAGTGTCAAAATAAAGCATTTGAGATTCCCAAATTACACTTGGTTTCTGGGCACTGCCTTTTCTCCTAGGATGATCACAGAAAATACCATCCTACAAGCTGATAGGGAACCCACTGACTATTATTTGGTTCAAAGATTTTTCTTAATGACACACTCTACCTGATCCAGGTGTCTGTCACTGGTCTATGAGACTCACCAGCTCATTGTTATTTTCTATGCTGTCCCAGATGTAAGTGATGCCACATGGTAAATAACAATTTTGTGTATCAGTGAAAGTGCACCATGCTCCAGTAGGCTTTTTCTAAGTTTGTCAATCTTCTTTGGGCCTGTTATTGTGGGAGGCAAAGAGCCCAGCTTCCAACCTGGACAGCTTCTTAACAGAGAACAAAAAGATTTCCAGGCCTTGGTCTTCAAGAAGATACTTCTACCCTTTGAAAAAGTAGGTATAAAGCCAGGGGTAAGGTTTGGGAGACCTGGAATCTGATCTGTTCTGACATTGATCATTAGTGTTATCATTACTTCATTTCCTAAGATGAGTTTTCAATTCACTTTTGCAGCAACCAGAAAGGGACAAATACCGTAAGGTCACTGTGTCTCTTGCTCCAGTGTTTGAGGTTGCTTTGGAACAAAACCTGCCAACATATGACATTTAAAGGCTTCCAAAACACATATTGTTCTTTTTTTTTCTTTTCTTTTCTTTCCTTTTTTATCTGAAAAGGTCCTTTTGCCTTCTTTTCAAAAGAAAATATGTCTCTGTGGAACTACATTTTTAACTGCCTTGGAGAACAGTGTGTTCAGTCATGACACAAATCCTTGTGCAATCAAGAAAGTTACTTGAAGACTGGGAGGTTTTGAGTTTCAAAAGTGCTCTTGAATTTTTTAACCATTAGTGGTGACACTCCAGCATTGAAACAAGGGCTGTAAACCCATTTCAGTGTTTCTGATGGCTGCACATTAACATGTCCATTGTGGATGCAAATATTTCTCTTTACTGCTACCTGCACTGTAGTATCATGATCTTTCTAACCTGATCAGAATGCCTTTGGGATTTTTATATTTACTGTTTTGTTTTTTTTTACTTTATTGATTGTTTTCTTTCAGCCCTGGAAAAATACCCTGATGCCTTTTTAACTTAATGCAAAATGTATTGTGATTCAGCATAAAGAAAGGGAAGAGGAAACACCTTGAATGCAGTGACAAATGGCAGAGGGGTCAGAGAAAATTAAGATGCTCCTGCAGGGCCTTCAGAGACTGCTGTGATTATATGCCATAAATATATGGGTAGCTGAAGAGAAATGCAAGGGAAGCTTTTATTAGGTTTCTTGGAGCAGTTCCCATGAACAGCATGGACAAGGCATGACCGTGACTCCATGCAGAGGAGGAGAAGTCAAACCTCTGCTCTTCCCTGATCCTGAACATTCGGCCTGCTAAAAAACTGCAGCATCTGCAGAAGGAGTGGTGCCCTCCTGAGCATTTTGTGAGATTGCTTCACCTGAATTTCTCCTCTGAGGTCATTTTAGCTGCGTGTTGCTCAAATCCATCCTGCCCGCTGAATAAGATCCCAAAGTGTAGAGGTAGGGCTGTCATTTACTGTGGGTGCATTTATGGACACTTCTGTAGCCCAGCAGGCTGTGTAGGTCACAACACCTGCGTATATACTGACACGTGCCTGCCTGTCTCACTCCATAGCTCATTACACTGCATTTAGTCAAGTATCTCAAGGTGAAGTCCACATTTTGTGCATGTCTATGCTGTTCTGGCTCCTCCAACGTGATTGTACTCAGTTTCCCACGACTCCCCTTTCAGACTCCTTGACTACAGTTGAGAATGCAGAAGGCTGGAGAGGCAGCTGGCTGAAAACCGCTTGAAAAATAATGGAAATCAGGTGTCCAACATGAGAATGTGTTTAGATGCAGTTTGGCTTCCCTTGGTTTTCCCTGCAGAGAGCTTTGGTTCTGTATTAGCTTTGGTTTTTTGCTCTCTCTGAAAATCACCCTCTGTCGATGATACGGGAAGAACAGAGCTTGGTGTAACTTTCGGTCACTTTATCTTGGCAGACACTGTTTGTACATCTGTCATACAGATGGGGAGACACCAGGGGGAAAAAAAAAAAAAAAAAAAAAAGAAAAAGCCTTTAAATAAAATTAAGTTTGGAGTCTGGATGAAAAAGAAGAGCAAGCTCATATTTTTTGTCATTATGATGTTGGCAGTTGTAGGTAACAGGGAGGAGCGTGCTCTCTCTAGATGGAAAGAAACATTTTTAGCAACCTGAGAGCTCTGTTCCAGCAACCCAGCTCTGTTCTGCTCCCTGTAGGAACCAGCACTGCATGTGGGAGGTAAGACTTCTGGGAATGACAGAGATGGGGACCACAGATTACTTTACATTCTAGTTAAGGTTCTCACTTAACTTGGTAATTTCTAACGCTCTTTTTTGTTCTGAATCTTTGGGGTTTGACGATGCAAAAATATTCTTCAAAACCATTTATTTCTGCAATGGAAATGTGTGTATTCAAATTCTTGGATCTTGAACAAATGTGTGTGTATTAACTGCTGTCTCATGGCTATCTTTTTCTCTTTCTCAGGATATGACCTTCACCACCACAATGAATCAGGAAAAAGCTGTCAAATCCTCCTAGCTCCCTGGTTGTGCAGTTTGCTGTTCCCCAGGGAGCAGCTCTTCCCACCCAAAGCACAGAAAAAGCCAGCAAGTCACAAATGACAGCTGAGAAGTGAAGCATTATCAAAAGCTGGGTGAGACTCTGTCAGAGACAAACTTTATATAGTAATTCTCCATTTTGAGCCTGGGAAGCTGTGTATCTCCTCAGTTCCAAAGAACAGAGAGCAGACATGTTCAAATAACCAATACCAGAACTTGCACGCATCGATACATATATCACAGCACTTCCACACAGTGATCTACAGCATTTAGAAATCTGCATTCAGAATGGATGATGGATATAGAAACACAAACCAAGTCTCAGATGACTACAGGTACCAGGATGGTAACTACGATGCACCCAACGATGGCTACTATCGGGGTGGGAATGAGCCTGCCCAGGAAGAAGATGCCCAGAGTGATGTTACAGAAGGCCATGATGAAGATGATGAGGTCTATGAGGGAGAGTACCAAGGAATCCCACACCCAGATGACATCAAAGAGAAGCAGAAGAAGCGAGCTCCTGTCATGGATGATGAATACAGAGACCGTGCTGACCTTATGGCAGAGAGGATGGAGGACGAGGAGCAGCTGGCTCACCAGTATGAGAACATCATTGAGGAGTGTGGCCATGGACGCTTCCAGTGGATCCTCTTCTTTGTTTTAGGGTTGGCACTGATGGCAGATGGGGTGGAGTTGTTTGTGGTTGGATTTGTTCTTCCCAGTGCTGAGAAGGATATGTGCTTATCCAGTTCTAACAAAGGGATGCTAGGTAAGTGCCCCAGTGCAGACAGGTTTGCATGGTGCTGAGAAGGCAGATACTCAAAAGTGGCAGGACTGCACCTCATCTAAGCCCACCTTTGGAGTGTTTTGTGGTCCTAATATATTGGTCACTGCAGGCTGGATCTGAACAAGGCAGCTCAAAGTCAGCAGGTCCAGGGGTGTTCAGGCACAACAGGGTACATAGGGGTGTTCAGGGACAAGTAAGTGGAAAGTTAAAGTTCTTTTTTCCTACTTGAGGATCTGGAGACTCAGATTTCAATGCTTTTAGAAATTAAATTGTAATGAGAAGTCCACAAGGCAGAACCACTCCAGTAGGATAGATGTAAAAGCTGGTGGTCAGTTTGCTCTGGACCATTAACTTGGTTGTTACATTGTGACTCCTGATGCTGCCCTGCTCTCCAAAATTTTCCACTTTGTCCACGTTCCCCTTTTCTTCAGACACTTCACTCTAATTTCTTGGACAGAGCAGTTTGCTAACATGTACAGGGTCAGGTGGAGTTTTTGTAGGACTCTGGAATGCAGTTATTGTGCTTCATGGGGATTAAAGGCTGAGGCTACAGGCAACATGCCCTTTGCAGCAGCATTGACATCTCCCCATGGTCAAAAATACAAAGGCTTAGTTAATGTGAGAGGTACTGGGTGGAAAGGTTTGACTGAACAATTTCTTTCCTTGCACATTATAAGCCAAAATCATCAAAGTCTCTCAGATCCCCAAGAATCAGGAAAGCATCCAGCATGGCCACTGAGAAAGAGCTGTGCAATCGTACTGCACATCTGGAAGGAAAATAATGTAGCTCTTGGAAAAACTGCTTTTGGAAAGGGATGGTTGTCTGGGAATGTGTACTGGGGTTGCAGGATGATCATCAGGGTTCATACAGTGTGGTCCAGAAGCCTTGCCTGATGCAAGGAAAATGCAGATTTTAGATCAGATCCCAGGCTCTGACTCCATTCCTGCTGCATATTTCATGTAACAAAGGTGACAGATTATTATCCTTACATAAACCTCTCACCTTGGTGTACTGAGGTCCTAGATATTTTTATAATCTTTCTTTGTCTTCTTTATTTCTCCTAACTTGCGAATTAGGGTGTTGATTTCCATAGTTAGCTAATTTTGTACTTAATGTTCCTTAAAGAGTTTGCTAACTTTTTTTGCTTCACAAACCACTTAAAATACTTAGCTCAAAATATCTCAGGTAAGATTTCTAAAAACAAATCAGTCACAATTGATTCCCAGTTTCAAAGGGACTTCTGAATTCACCAGCTCCCTACGGAACACCTGGCTGAGTGTCTTCTCAGCAATGAGACCTTTTTTTGAAAAGCAGGTCATTTATTTTGGTGACTGTATGAAAGATGACCCCATAAATATCTGCTTCCACAGATCTCAAGCTCTGACAGGCACCTGAGTCAGAAAACTTCAAATGTCACAAGAAAATCTATCTTTAAAATATATCTGGCCTAGCCACAGTTAAAATGAACAAGAAATCTCCCTAGAGAGCTCATTCTGCTTTTTCCAACTCAATATTTGCAAGACTGAAAGTTCAGAGTGTTCTGCTAAGCTCTGAATAAGCAAGGAAACATTTGGGTCCATATCTAATCCCATCTCCACCCTCCTGCACATAGATCAAGCTCATCTGGAATTGCTAATCAGTACATCACTCTCTTCTTCCCCTGCCCATTTTTAAAGACAGCTGATGAGAACCTGGTTTTGCAAAACAATTTCCCCTGCCCTTAGCTTGTTTGTTTTGAGGATCTGTTGTCAAAGCTTGTGATCACATTGTTCTGTGGCTTACATATGAGGGAGGAAAAAAGATTTTTCCTAAGAACAATAAAAGTTGATTCATCTTGGTTTGAGGTAGGTCTCTGATTCAGTCCATCTTCTTCGTTAAAAGTGCTTCCATCTGCCTGCATCTAGAAAAAAAAGATACCTCTGAGCCTCCAACACATGCCCATTGTTCTTGGAGTCTCCATTCCTCTGACAATCTGTGGGTTGTGCTATTGAAAAATGATCTTGCTAATACTTAGGGTTCAATATGACTTCCAGGTTGACTTGGTGGCAATCAGCTGCCCCTTACCTTATCCTCAATATCTGATAGATGTCTACGGATGAACTTGGGTTTATTCCCAAGTGACTGCTCTTCTCAACACATTTTTTCCTGAGGAAACATGATCAGGTTATCTCAGGTCGAGCTGCTGGTGTTTAAACACATGAGGAGGTCTCAGGCTTAACAAGAGAGGCCAGAAGGGAAAAAATGAGAAATAGGCCACGTAAGTAATCAGACTCTCACATAAATAAGGAACAAACAGGAGAGGTAAAGAAGATTCCCCCTGAAGACCAATCTGATGAATTTCAGCTTCTGCTTAACAGACTTTTTGCAATAAATACCCTGTATATTGCAAATTTTTCCTCCCTCAGAAAGCAACCATGGAAAAATATCAAGGAAATTATGGCCAAATTATGCAAAAATTACAAATAAACAGATGCCCACAGTGTTTCATGAAGAGTGTGAAATGGATATGACACATCTTAGAAAACGTTTACATTTTGTTCTGAAAATAAACACCTCACCATCAGATGCAAACTAAGAGCTATTTTAGCTCTAAATACCCCTAGTGGAGCAAAATAGATATTTGGAGTTTTTATGTTACATGAAATGCTATTTTGAAGATGATTACAGAGGAATGAAAAGAAAAAAAATCAAAACCAGCTGTACATATTTGAGCTGCTTAATTTCAACAGATTTTAATACTCGTTAGGAATAAGTTGGGTAACTTGCAACAACATTATTTTTATATATTCATTTGGTCAATCTGCTTTGCTGATTTTTCACCAGCAGTAGACATAATAATAATAAATTTCTTAAATTTACTGAAACAGGATATTCATTCTCAGTATGATAAACTGTGAGAGGCAGAACTTTGTTTACTTACTAAGGATAATCATATAAAGAGTCATAAAATTTTTATTTATTTACTTGTTGAAAGACACACAGTAGCATTATTTGGAGAAATATATAAATTTATACCTTTGAGTGCTTTTAATCACCTCTCAGAGGACTAAACATTTATTTGAAAGCGTAAAGCAGCAGAGCAGTAAATACAGAGCAAGTATAAAAGATGGTGCCATAGTAGTGTTTCAAAATTTCACATCCTGCATACAAAAAACTCAGGGCACAGATAGAGCATGAGACTTCCCAGCTCCCCAGAGCTGCAGCTGTGTTATCATCGTTTTATAGTTCAGTAGACTGAGACAAAAAAAAAAAATTAAGGGCTTTGCTTATAACTACAAAACATCCACACCAACATTGAGAATAAAATCGGTCTTTCAGGCACATATCTCCCTTTTTCTTTTTATGATTTAATAATATTTGAAGAAGGGCATCATCTTACAGACTCTTAACCTTGCAATGTTAGATAAAAAGAAATATAAAAAATATTCCGTTAGTGATTATGCAGTTATGTAGCAATTCGAGCCTGGCTGTGGGACTCAGATTAAATAGGATGTGTAGCAATATCCTTGCATCTAGTTCTGTGAAGAGGATGTTTTATCATCAGCAGCTGAGACAAAATCTGGCCTCAGCTTCTCATTGACCTGAATTCACCTGATATGACAGTAAATCCTAATCCCCTCGACAGAGCTCAGTGGCTTTCCTCCATTCCTTTTTTTTTTTTTCCCTGGATAAGTGCAGATGAGCCCGGCCATGGCTCCCCTGCCCTGATATAGGCCATGTCTGCCTGTTTTGCACCTCCAAGGCCATGGACCTCCAATATGATAGCTGGAAAAACCCTGATGACACCTCCCATGTCCACAGCCTGAGCATCAGGCATGAATTTTTGGTTGCAAATTTGCTCTTGAGCAGAAATTCTTCTGCAGCCCAAGACCTATCATCAGGCCAAGCAGCAGGGACGTGTCAGGGGAAGGAAGGGGTTTTTTTGTTATTCAGGAACACCCCCCACTTTGTGCAGCTCTGGTGTGTGGATGGTTAAAGTGTTCCCATTTGTGAACACTGTGGGAATTTCATCTGCGGAGAGTCAGCACCAGCAGGCTTGCATTTAGCAGCAAGGGATTTGTTTGGCTTCCTCTGGTGAAAACTTTGCTTTAGCAGAGGGGTTGGGTAGGGGAAACCAGATGGTCCCATGAATGTTGTAGTGATGGACAAGTCCTGTGGGGGGACTGTGAAGCTGGCCAAGTGTAAACAGGCAAACAGCCACCCCCGCCGTGCTGGCAGCCCTGGCTGCCTCACTGGGGCTGCATCAAAGAGCTCGTGGATTTATGCATCCACCTTTGGCTTTAATGTGCGGAATCCCCTCAGTCTCAGCAGCCAGATTTGCCTGATACCCACTTCCAGATCTCTAAAATCAGAAAGTCACCTCTCACGTGAGTGATCCGTTTCTCTGCAGAGACAATATCTGTAGATGAAGTCTCTCGGTTTGGACTTAATCAAGAATGCAATGAGACTGCCCTCTCATTTGAGTTCCTTTTACAAGGTCAAGCAGATACATGGGGAAAGCACTAATAAGCCAACAAGGAACAGCAGATTAAAAATTTCAGGAATAAAGGGGAAAAAGGCCATTCAGCTCTCTATTCATCCTCTGTTGACACCATCCCCTGCCTGGGACAAGCAGGACATCACTAGAGCCCAGGACAGTCAGGACTTCCACTGATTTATTCCTCTCTTTAATTTCCTTACACACCATTGGATCCTGTGCCTTGCCACATCCATCTTCCTAATTATCTAGGCCTGACTCATGAAATTTTGTTTCCTTGAAGTGCATCCTTGTCTAACAGATTCTACACTGGTAAGAGAGTTTGGATTTCATTTTTATTACGGTTTGAATTACAATATATATAGTGTCCTAATCCTTTTGGGTTGTTTAAATGCTTTCCCCTCTCAAAAGCCTTTTCTTCTACGTTCCTGTGGTTACTGGCTGCATGCAGGTCTTTTAGCAGGGCTGACATAACCTTGCACCTGGGCCCAGGCAGCCTACACATCTTCCTGACAACCCCAAGGACTCTGGGACTGATTCTTCTCATTGAACTGTTGGTTTTTTTTTTTTCTGCTGAAATGTTCTATTTATGCCCCAAGTCCTTGTCCTGACTCAAAGGGAATTATTTACAGATGTGTTCAATTTTTAAGAATTTTAATCCCATTAACTGTTAATGAAAGTTCTTGCTAGTGATAGAAGTTTAGGTAAACCTTGACTTTTTTGTTTTCCTTCTAAAACCCTTACTTCTAATCATATTGAAATAATAAAAAGACAGTTTAGCACACATACCCATATACTGTATCCACCTTCCTTTATTCCTAAAACTTCAGCTTTTAAGTACACAATTCCTGTCTAACATGGAGCACACAACTTCAATGAAGACTAATAAATTTCTTAATGACAAAATACTGCTCTTTTCTAGTGGGAATAAGGCCAGTCAATGGTCACACATTTTTCTTATAACTTCACGACTGGATGAGCCTGTCATGTAACATGTAAAGCCATGTAACTGGTACAGACCATTGTGATGTTCTCTATTTGGTGGGCAGCACACAGCAGAGGATATACCATTTAGTGATCACTTTTCTTGGTCCTTCTCCTTAAAATTTGAGTTTCCTTGAAAAGAACTGGATCTTTTTCAGACATAACCACCACTGTGTTCTCCAGAAGACTTTTTCTGCTGCACAGAGACTGTATTAGTGACTACTCCACTCCTCCCTGGGTCCCTGCCACCTTCTTGTTAATGCAGGATGCAACATTCTGCAAACCCTGATGCTGTTCCTGACCTTTTGTCCCAAGATCCATCACCTGACAGAGTGTTCTAAAGCAGCTGCCCCAGAAGTTTTAATGATATTGGCCAGAACATAGAGTCTTCCCAAAAGTGACCTCTCCATCATAAGAAAGTGTCCTTTGATTTTGTTTCAGACCTGATGAAAACCTGAATCCTCCCTTTAGAATATGGCCAAGCAGAGAGTTTCTGGTCATTCTTGAGGTTTCCTTTACTAGAGATGCTCACAGTTTTAAATTTCTAATGGACAAGTCATCCATTGGTTTATCCCATAGAATAATCAATTGAAGCTGCATCTTCTAAGTGAGTTTGTGCTGTGTTTTACACTGCTCACTGTTTGATGGATGCTGTGCTGCAGAGATATAATCATCCCTTCCATCAGATGTTTGTGCTTCTCAGTCAGAATCTGCAGGGATTTCCCCAGAGAAACAGCTCCACTCCATTTCTTGATTCTCCACTCTTGATTTCTTGATGTTTTCAAACACTACCACATCCCATGCCAAGTCCACTCTTCCCATGGACAGAGAGCTGGCTGCCCTGTCACCAGCCAGGGTACCTGGCTACAAAAAAACTCCAACTAGAAGACAGTAACACCCTCTTCCCCCTTCTTTTGACCTGGGATGTTTTCTGTTATTAAGAGGATTTGGATGAACATCTGACATTCAGGGATTTTCTCTGGGGAAAAACAAAACAAAACACCAACAAACCAAATGAAGAAAACCCACCAAAACTAGTGGATCATTTTATCTTCCACCTGGGGCTCTGGCAGAGTGGTCTGTGAGCTGCTTGTGGGGTGCTGGCAGGGCTCAGGGTAAGCTGGGTGGCTGTGATGCACAAGGGAGTAGGTGCAGGGCACATTATCACTTCTGTCTACTGGCTGCAAGCAGGGCTGCTCCATTAAATGCAGCTGAAGAGACAGGGTAGAATCATCAAGCCTTACACCACTGCATGAAGATTCTCCCTTCAGAAAGATTGTGGACTGGAAGAGTCTTTTGGCTCTGGTCTCCCTTGTAATTTGCTCTTCAGCAAACAAGCTGGAAGCCAAAGTTAATAGAGAAAGAGATTCCAGATTCTCACCTTTACACATCTTCAGATCACATCACCAGGACAGCTCAGGCCAGGAGGGTAGGGCAGGGAGTGTGGGTGTTGGCTTCACCGAGCCACAAGATTCTGGTGAAAGTACAATTGTGACAGCAAAATCCCCAAATCCTGCTCCTTGATTCTGGTACAAAGATGAGTAAGAGGCAAGAAGAGATTTTTTGCTTTCAATGCTCAGAATTCTGATTTCCCATTAGACATTATATGGATAGAAAAGAAAGCAGAACTGTTCATTGAGAGGTGACCCTGATGCCTTGCTATGGAACTGGGAACGTTCAGAAATCTGAACTTTTCTGCTTCTGGTCAGCTTGAGACAAACATCCTTCAAATGCTGCAGTGGCTCTCTGCTGCATAGCTTTTAATAGAGTAATGAATTCCAATACAATTGCATGCATTCACAATTGAGACAGAATCAGCTGCCAAAAAACTGTCTGCACTAGTCCTTAGCTAGCTCTATGAGATGGCTCAGGACAGCTCCCAGCCACCAGACTGATCATCTGGTTTAAAAATTAACAAACTGCAAAAACAGTCATCGCTGCCTTGATTCCCAAGTGATGTGTTTGACAGAACAGGTGCTGGGGAAGATGTTTGCTCTCAAAAGATGAGAACACTTGGTTCAGGTCAGGATTGATCCTCCAAAGGGATGTTCTTCAACCATGCCTGAAAAATGTTTATTTTAGCTGCATTTCTTCATTCAGTGAAGAGGAATGTTTCTTATTAAGGAGGAATATTTACTTGCTCAGCATCCTTTGCCTTCACAGGCTAAGACAGTCTGTCTCCTTTTGGCCTCATCTGGGTTTTTTCAGAGGAGCCTTGGAGACATGCTCCTGCCTGGTCCCTTCCATCCTTACAACTTTCCTGTCTCAAAAGGATGAACAGAGATGTGTTCAGAGAGACACCTGAAACAAAAATCTGAAACCCAGAGGCCAAAATAGCCTTCAAAGACCTGGCCCATATGCTGCCAGCTGCTGTGCTGATCAATTCCCAAACTTTATTCTTTAACAGCACTGTAAATCATTTCTCTCTTGCTGATCAATGTTTTCAACCCTCCAGCACTGATTTCTATTAGATTTTAAATGCTTAATATCTCAACCTACTCTCCTATCATAACTCCTGCAGAATTTTGTCAGCAAAAGGACCACAGCTTGTGGTTCTTCCTAGGACTATTCCTTACTGAAGTCTCTACAGCTGGAAAGTAGATAAAATACATGAAAAAAAATTATTCCTAGACCTTTGAACACTATTAGTTAGTGCTATTTATACTTATATGTGCATAAAGGAAAAGGAAAAATTAGGGTGGACCTTCTGGTGGCAGTGTCAATAGAAGAGGCAAGGGGGTTTTCTAGGCCAGAGTTAGAAGCACAGGGTGAGCTGGGTACAAGGACCCTAATTGGAAAAGAAAACCATTCTTTGCTATTCAGTGTGGCATTAACCACAGTCACAGAAACTGTCTTTTGAGGACTCCATAGTAGATCTAATGAAGTCAAGTAAAAAAGAATCTGTTTTTCTTAAAAATAGCTACATAGAGTTATCAACTCTGTCGAGCATATTGTCAAGACAAGCACTAGGTTCTCCCTTCTGAAATTTTCAGATCAAGACTGTACTCTTTTCTGTAAGCTGTCCTTCAGTTAGGTGCAAGATTTTGGCTCAGTAGTGATGGAAGAAGCTGTGCTACAAGGTCAGTCTTTGTAACAGACTGTTTCAGACAAAGCTAGGAAAAGCAGAGAGTGAAAAAGATGATACACTGCAAAGGAAGTGTGGGCAGGGTAGGTAACCTGCAAAAAGATTTATTGATGCTTTAGCAGTCTCCCTGCTGTCACATTTTTCTGAGTATAAGCAGCAAGCACAGAGAGCCTCCTCCCTACACATCCTCAGTCCCATTGTGCTTGGCGGGGTGTAGGGGAGTGAAGGCATCAGACTGGTGCACAGTGTTAGTGGCACATAGCTGGGACATGTGCATCCTAAGCTGCTTATGTCTGGCCATGGCTTACGTGCAGGGGGTCTGTGAGCAGCAAGGTTGGGAAAGAAAGATGTGGGTCTGATGAAATGAGGCTGTGACTGTATTGCATGATGCAGTGCAGTAGAGAGTGATGTGCACTCGTGGACAGAAGGTAGAGAAATTGAGCACCAACAATGGAGAGTGCTTCTGGCACCTGAGAGTGATAATTCTGGGAGAGATGCAGGTGTCTCTGCTTTACTGTGTAGCATACCAGCTCGACATCAGCTGCCATATAGGTGCTTTAAAAGCTGCTTCTATACTGCATATATTTCTATACAGGTACCAAACTCATGGCCTCTCTGTCTCTATTCTAGGCTTGATAGTCTACTTAGGAATGATGGTGGGGGCTGTCATGCTGGGTGGCCTTGCTGATAAGCTGGGAAGAAGGAAATGCCTCATCATATCACTTGCAATCAATGCTGCCTTTGCACTCCTCTCCTCCTTCGTCCAGGGATATGGATTCTTCCTCTTCTGCCGCCTTATCTCAGGCCTCGGGTGGGTAATGGGGGAATCTGTCCCATGTCCTGGAGGAATCCCATCACAGCTTGTCTGTTTGGGTGTGTGGGGTAGGAGAAGGAAAACTATTCCAGAGATGTATCTCCGGTACCGAGCTGGGATGGCACTGCTGTTTGCCACGTGTGGTTGTGTTACCTCAGTCTCGACCCTTAAAGTATTAGCAGCAAGGAGGTTTGGTCATTGACATTCTGCTGATCCTGACCAAATTTTAAAGAAATGTGAGTGAGAATGATAAATGCCCACTTCATTTATCAATCCTGAGTGCCAGGGCCTCCAATGAGACCCTCAGCCATTCCATTGTGGACTTCAGTTTGCCTCCCTCAAATGGGTGATGGCAACAACAAAGATGTCTAAATGAAGAGCAGGGCACTACACTGCCTTCATATAAACGGTGTAGGAAATTCATCTTTCAGAGCATGAGAGAGATCTTGTTTGTCTTCTATGTCCAAGACTAGTCCAGCCAAAGAGAGATTTGCTTTTTTCCCCCAAGTCTCACTTTTGTGCAATGTCTGTGAGTGTGACCTTCTCTGTATGTGCCATAGTTACTACAAAGACATTGAAGAAGACTCTCATTCTTCCCATGTGCTTTTTTTTTTTTTTTCTTAGTATTGGGGGATCTCTCCCCATCGTGTTTGCCTATTTCTCTGAATTCCTCTCTCGGGAGAAGAGAGGGGAACACCTGAGCTGGCTTTGCATGTTCTGGATGATTGGTGGCATTTTTGCTTCAGCAATGGCTTGGAGCATCATCCCACATTATGGTAAGTCTTTTGTGCTATTGACTTTTGGCAACATCCCATTCCTGCATCACTACACCACCCCAAAAGCCCACAGAGGTAAGCCCATTAGTCAGACCTTAGAGATTCCAGCACAAACAGTGCTGAAAATAGTAGAAACCTGAAGGGCACACAACAAGTCTGATAAATTGACTGCATGATAGATTGACTGGTACAAAAGCTGTAACTAAGACTGATGAAGGCTTTTCATCAAAAGCTTCAAATACACCCCTTGAATTATACTGCCAGAGCCTGAGCTCTTAATCAAAATGTTGGTGTGTACAGGGAAAACTGGACTGAGATTATGTTGCAAAAATTCATCCAGTTATAAAAAATAAGTAACTTTAACCAGAGTATTACTGGGTGCTAGGAGTGATAGCAGTGAGATAGCATTTTTCCTTTTCCTTAGCCAAGTGTTGTGTCAACATTTCTGGGGCTGTGTTTCTGCTGACACATCTGCCCATGATGCCATGGGCTGGAGTCACATCTGACTTCACCTAACTGGGTAAAGGAGTGGAATGGGTTCCCTCCCCAGAACTGGAAATAGGAGGAAAAAAAAGTAGATGGGTGGACTCTGAAACATATTTGTGCTTTGAGGAGCAAAAATGTGCACATCACGTGGTATTCCTGATAGCTCATGTGTATATCTTAGGAAAACATCAGAAGCAAATACCTACTGGAAAAGATTAATTCCCTCAGCATTCAGTGGCACCAGCTGTTTGTGAAATCCTGTTTGAGGAAAGTAGGACAGGCCAGAAGAAAAACATTAACATTTACCTATCTATCAAATAATTTTAATGTTTAATATTTAAAATACAGCCAGTATGAATGGAGTTCATGCTTTTGATTGATATGACAGAGACTGTTGGAATAAATAGGAAAAATTACTGCATAATGGTGTCACATTGAAGTGATTCCAATTATCTGCAAACACATTTGTTTAAAAAGCCCCTATATATTTACATTACATTTATTATTCAGATAAATTTGATGTTGTGCTTTTACAGTTTCTCTTTTTTATTTCCCATATTCCTCTAGTGGTTTGCAAGTTTGGGAAATTATTAGAACTGTGACTGTCTCAGATGAGAACTCTGCAAAATCCATTCCTTGATGATTTCCTTAATATGTGAATAAAAATGTTTGGAGAAAAAAGTTGAACTAAACCTCCTTTCTGAGATTTGAGGCTAGGGAAAGGAAATGCAGCAATGTAAAAACAATGCTGTACTTTTTAGTCCTTAGCAGGGGAATACCTGGCCTGCTCAGACATCAGGAAAAAAAGCAGGAGAAGGAGATTAGGAAATACAAGATTAGGACCTTGATTCTTCCAAGTTTGGATTCCAGCTCAGATTTTGTTGGTCTGGAAAAAAAAAAAACCCACTAGCTTTCTTTCCTAGCTTGCTTTCATAAAAATTGAAATACATGTGTGAGGTAAAAGGTGGAAAAGAGCTATCTCTAGCATGCCTCTCAGATCAAAGATCATTTAACCTTCACAAACTTTGTGTAACATCACTGAACAGCAATGAATAACAGCCCTCAATCTTCTATCTTTTCTCAGCCTTTCTTGCCTACAGCTGCACAGAGCTATTCTTATCACCAGATGAGTTTTAAGCTCAAAGCAAAAAAGGTAGATCCTGAGCAAGTACATTCCATTTTCTGTAATGAACATGAACTGACTTGCTGTTATGTCCTGACCATGCTATTGAGCCTCTGAGAGCCTTCATTCCTAAGAATAGTGAACTTTCAACCTCTCCCTGTGCCATACAGAGCTACGAAGTTCAAAGCTGCTTGAGGAGAGGAAAAAAACTCAGATTTCTTGGTTAGTATTTTTTACTTCTTGGCTCTTGCTGTTTTCCAGGCTGGGGGTTCAGTATGGGAACCAAGTACCACTTCCACAGCTGGAGAGTCTTTGTACTCGTCTGCGCCCTGCCCTGTATCGCCTCCCTGGTGGCACTGAAATTCATGCCTGAAAGCCCACGGTTTTTGCTGGAGGTAAGGTGATTCACCTGGATGTTGCACTCTGATGTTAGCAGAGGAGAGCTGGTCCCTCATGTGTCACCATCTGTCTTTCTTTGTCCCATCAAACACACATAACACAAGCTCAGAGGCAAAGCCACTCCTACACGTCTACTCCACAGATTGCTGAAATCCCCAAGACTGTGGGGTCAAGCAGTGATGTATTTCACTGCCACCTGTGGTACAGAAAGAGGGTGGTGAGTGCTGGGAATTTTCAACGAGGCGTTTTGGAAATCTGCCACAGAGTTTGTTCATGCAACTACTGAATCGTGGTGGAAGGGCAAAGGACAGCATGTTTTACTGAGTGAAATACATAAACCTCAGAGCTCTTCAGTAATTACTCTTTACCCCCATTCCACAGATGTGAAATATGGCAGTACCTACCTCAAGTTAACCCTGCAAGTCTTTGGCAGAAATGGGATTAGAGCCCAGCTCTCCTCATCCATCTCCTCTTCTTTTATCTGGATTCAAAGCTCTGTTCCGGAGTCCCCTCCTGCCTCGGGCAGTTTTAGGGTAACTCCTTTCTTCAGCACAGAGATGCTCTAGGAACACAAACCCTGCTTTCAGCTCTATGCATTTAATGCAGACAGTGCTGTGTGTGCATTGCTCCATTATACAGGACCTGTAGAACTGGTTTCTCTGTGCTTTGGCAAACTGTGGATCTGGGAACTCCAACACTTGTTTTCCTTTGGTGTTTTCAGATAGGTAAACACGATGAAGCTTGGATGATCCTCAAGCAAGTTCATGACACCAACATGAGGGCCAAGGGGGAGCCAGAGAGGGTGTTTACGGTGAGTTCAGTGAAGCACGTGAAAAGAAAGGTTTGGACATACCCTCCTTGGTGCAGCACAACCGCAGTTTATTCCCCCTTGAGACTCTTTCAATGTGAACCCACACCAGCAATCAGAAAAAATGACTCTCAGGGACATTTTGTGCATTTAAAGTTAGACACCAGTCTATAATCTTCAAGATTTTGTCAGTCTTGTGAATTGTAATGAGTACTCTTCATTCCTGGTGTTATTCTGCAGTATATAGACTGGTGATTTTCCAATTACACACACACTTAATTGGTCTGCTCTGAGAGACTAAAACCAAACAAGAGAGTTATTAATCATGTGGGAGATCTGAGTCACTCCTTCCTCCATTCTGGCTTGTAATCAAACTGTGATTAGACTTCATGTACCTTCTAAGGAGCTTCCCAAACTCCACCTGCTTCATACTCAATCTTTAATCTCTCCAAAGGAAAGTGGAATGTGTGGCTGTTACTCATTAATTTGCTGCTTGTTGTGGAGAAGGTCACACCAGTGAACTTCATTAATAGTAACAGCAGGCAAAAGGTGTATGCTGGGTCATTTATGAGCCAGACAGGAAATAGGTCTTAATTTATGTTTTTAAAGATGAGAGGACGTGCTCCTAAAGGATAGGGAAAAGGAGATATGGTAAGTGAGTAAAACATGTCTTTTTGAAAAGAAAAGAGAACAAGGCTCTGTGCTCAGAAGAGTTGTGATGAAACAGGGCCCCTCAGGATTGATCCTGCAACAGAATGAAGGACTAAGATCTGTGCATTGTGCAAGTTCAGGTAGGAACTTAATGAGCATGTGCTATTTTAAGGCTACCACCCATTTGACTAATTGCTGTAACACCAAGCTGAGCTGTCCAGTCCAAACGTGTGGTAGGGGGAAAAGAGGACAAGGAATCAAAAAAAAAAAAAAAAAGTAGGGCACTATGAGAGTCTTAGCTGAGCAGGAGAGTAAAGGAGAAGCTGTACAGCAACTATTAGTGCTCATGACTCCATCCAACAATGTTGTGACTGTTTCAGCAGGAGCTGGTCTCAGTGTCACACCTTGAGGCAGTGTCCAGCTGAGCCAAGACTTACTGACACCCTCTGGCACAGGTGGATGATCAGTGCAGCTGGTGTAGCACAAACTGTCAGATTTTGTGCTTTTCTGATAGGCCAGAAGTTGCCAGTGTGTGGTGAGTCAGCTGTAACTGGGATTGTTCCCAGATCTGACATTTAAAAGTTGCCAGCAAGAGGAACACGGATGCTCTGCAGCTGAGCCAAGGCACCCATTCATACTCAGAAATCTATCCAGTACATTGTCACCTCCTTCTCTTGTTTACAAACTGATCTAGTTTCCTTGAAAATGGACTCTGTTTAAAGTTATTTTTCCATTTCTGAGGTTCCTTGAGCAGCCCAGTTCTGGTGTTCAGAGTTGAAAATCCAGACTTTTTTTGTGGAGCCAATATCTGGCATGGTGTGGGCTCACTCAATGACAGAATGTGTTTTCAAGTGCAGAGATCCCCATCTACACATTCACGTGTCATAGCAGTTCTGCCAGTGGGACTTAAAAGATGGTGAATGAGAAATATTCTTTCCATTTCTCTTTGAAGAATGAGATCCTGAGTGCACAGTTGGGTGTGGATCCAAGTGGCTGATCTTGGAGATAATTTTTACTGTAACTTCCTAGTCCAAATTTCTAGTGAGAATCTAGGGAACAGAGAAATAAGATAGCACACAAGCATATTAGGAAGTAAATTGGTGGGTGTGGCAAGCTTAAATTATTTCACAGGAGAGAAAGAAAGGATGGAGGGATGGAAGACAGGAAGAAAGGAGGGCAGGCTCAATTCTATAACAAAATATCTTCCTGTAACTAAATCACTTAGCTCAATTGTTAGTGGTAACCTTCAAGGAAAAGATAGCAAGGGATAGTACATGGAAACATTGCTTATAAGGCAGCAGAATTTAAAAATTGACCCAAGATAAATTCTGGAAATTTTAGTCCATTTTTTTTTTCTCCTTATTTCTTTCTCTCAGGTTTCCTATATCAAAACTCCAAAGCAAATAGATGAATTTATTGAAATCCAGAGCTCAACAGGGACCTGGTACCAGCGGTGGCTGGTCAGAATCTCGACTACTTTTAAACAGGTAAAGAGAAGAAAAAAACTCCCACAGGTGCCTTATAGCTTCTGGCTCCAGTGCCTCATTGTTTCAGGTCATTGTGTCTTGAAACCCTGACTCTCACCCAAAAATTCTTCTGGTGTTTACAATTGGCTGTAACCTGATGGCACTTTCAGTGCTGATGTGTGTGTCTGAGAAGTGCCACACTGCTAACCAGGCCCTGAGATGCCCCTGAGGACACCATGGTAGTCTGGTTGTGCAGCACTTCCAGGACAAACCCCAACCCCAGCTCTCCTGAGCAGATAAATATCGATTCCCTCTTCCCTAAGCCTAACTGACTTTAACCCCCTGCAGTGGCTTCAAACATGTTAGCTCCTTGCCCCTGCTGAGGCTGGAGTTCTAACCATGTTGTATTGTCCCCTTGGTTAATTTAACCTTTCACACCACACGCTATGCTGCTTACTTATGCCTATGCAGAACATTGTGAAAAATATTTCAAAATGCTTCTAGTCTAGAAGGATGATCTTAAAGTAAAGAAGAGTTTTTCTTAACTAATATCAATGCAGGTGCTATCCTATTACATTTACGTGGTATGATGAGTTATGTCCTCTCATGTTTCTGACAGTATTTCCTGCAGCAGGCCAAAAAGAGCATATCTCATGCTCCCTCCTCTTCTACACGACTTCACCCTCACCTAAATTTCTTACTCCTCCTGAAATGTCATCTGTGTTTGGGGTTTTTCTCTTCAATGAGCTTCAGAACTCACTTTGAAAGTACTTTTGAGACAGTACATGTATTTGAAAAGACCAAATTGGCAGAAGGTCTGAGAAGAAGCTCAAGTCCACGTCTGCTGATACAACCTGACACAGACACTGCATCATCCCAGCTCAGCCCTAGTCGTGCACTCCAGCTCTTGACAGGGAGTTCAGATCAAGTACCCTGGCACATTGCTGAATAAGTCATCTTTTCATCAGCCATTCCTCTTGATATATATAATTTTGAACAAACACTTAAGCCACACATCTGACCTTCCCCCAATGAGCCCTGTTTACTGACATTATGATATGCTCAGAAATTAATCTGTGAATTGTCTGCTAGGGTTTCCATGCAGCTCATTCCATCTTGTGGATTTGTAGGTCTGGGACAACGTGCTATATTGTTTAACAGCCCAGTACAGGATGAACACACTGATGCTGGCTGTGGTTTGGTTTACAATGGCCTTAAGGTAAGGAAGGTACTTCTTTAACCTTTCCAGGAAATTAGAGGGCCCTCAGAGTTTCAGTAATTATTTACACATTTAAATTAATTACTACAAATTAACCCTGGTCTTATTTTAAAGAGTCTTTGTGTGCCTTGAGTTCTTACAAACTACTGATCAATCTGATTGCTTGTAGCACAAGGTGCTTTGAACAAATCAGAGCTTGAGAAGTGGTCTGTAGGGAAGTAGTATATTGACTTTCTCACCTAGATCTCATCTAGATCTTTCATTTGAACTTGTCCACACAAAAACCAGCACAACCCTACATCTCTGTTGTTCCTTGGTCTAGATCAACTATTTATGTGAGCCTTAATCCGAACTACAGGAAAATTTTGTCTAACTCCCATTGCTCACTTAAAGCTCACACTTGAAGAAATCTGCCTTGTGGTGGTTTCCAAATTTCTTACTGTTCTGCGAGGCTCTTGAGCAGCAAGGACAGCACATTGCTGTATTACCCAGCCAAGGAGTTAAACTAAAATGAATGTTCTGCTTTAAGGGAATAAAAATGGATAAACATACTTCTGAGATCAGCTGAGTGTTTATAGAGTAGGGAGACATTTTGCTCAGCTGTGTCAGAGCTGAGCAAGAATTTCTATCAGAAATAAATTTGTATTTGGAGTCTAACAGATTTACAGGCTCTGAAGTAGCTCACTGAAAAACCACTGCAACTTCTGCAGTGCCAGGATCTTGTAACCCTAATGTATGTCTCCCATCCTGCTACAGTTACTATGGCCTTATTGTCTGGTTCCCTGATATGATCCGGTATTTCCAAGATGAGGCATATGAATCCCGCGTGAAGATCTTTGATGAAGAGGAAGTGTCACACTTCACCTTTAATTTCACCCTGGAAAACCAGGTCCATAGAAATGGGGAATACAGAAATGATAAGTAAGTTGGCTTCATGCATGCGAATGAAAATGCATTTCAGAAATGTTTTTGGGTTTAGTTGTTTTTTTTTAGAGATATATATATATCTCGTTTTCCACCATCTCGAAAATCCCTGTTCTTCCAGAGAGAGTCCATGTATCTCAAATCCCAAAGGAAGTTTTTCCACGGACCAAAGCAGGGCAGTGGGCACCCCCCTGCCAGTGCTGAGCATCTCTGGGTGAGGAGGTGCCTTCTCTTTCCTTAGACCACACTGACATCTAGTGGTCTTGGGCAGAAGAGACAGTCACTTCTGATGAAGCTGCTCTGCTGATGATTTTCCAAAATAAAAAGCTACTTTCCCTTCAAGTCCTCGGTATGACTTGCCCCGGTCTCCATCCTACAGTTCGAGTTGTGTCATGGCCAGTTGTACCCGTGTGCTGCTCGCCACAGACTGTGTCATTTTCTCTTCCAGTGTTTTGAAGTCAGTGAAATCACTCTAGCAGAACATCATTGTTTTCCCACACTTTCTTCTCTTTGGGCTGGACCTGGTGGTTTTTCTTCTGCATCTAGTCTGGAATCCAATCACTCCATGTTCCTGATCAATTTAATTCCAAGCCATTTGTAGAGGACCATTATTAGTTTTCTAGATCCAAATAAAATGAGTGGTAAAATGCCTTTATATAAATTTTGTGGAGATTCCATTGCCCTTGATAAGCTAGGGAGGATGTTGCTCCACTCCCTTGCACTGTGTGGAGAGGTCCCACTGGATATTCCATGATAGGCAAAACACTCATTGTTTTAATCACCAAGGGTGAACACTTACCTAATTGCCCAGCCCAGTTGTTCCTGTCCCCTCAGAAACTCTTAAGTCTCCAATTCCTCGGTGTATATCTGATAGACATTGGTGGGGAAGCCCAGAATGCAACCCTGTGTCCTTTCAGAGATCTTTTCTGCAGCAAGAAACCATGTTTGATGGTGCAAATTCAGTCCCATAATTCCTATTCTGCTGCTTATCGAGCAGCCAAAGTCTGCTGAGAAGTGGATGGTGCTCAGATGTAGGGATTGTGGAGCCTCAAGCCCAGAGGAGATTCTCAGTTTTCACCACCTTCACTGAGAATTGAGGATGCTCAGCAACTTGCAGGACGAAGACATAGAAGTGTGTTATATATCACTATTCTCCTGCCTTGATCCTCTGCAATTCAAAAACCCAAGACCTGATCAAGCTGCATTCCACCAATTCCCAGAGCATCTCTCAATATGATTTATGGCTGTGTTTTTCCTCTAGCCCTTGGCTGTGTGTTAAAACTCCACTGAACATCAGTCCATTGCTATAAGATTCCTTTAAAGATGGATGTTAAGAAAGCAAAATATAGGAAAAGGGGTTCTAATAGCCTTTGGGAGTAAATACATCACAGGCTATTACTGAGCAAATGCAGACCAGCTTAAGCTTTGCTGTAACCTGTGAGACCTGCTACAGGGAGCAAAAGACTCAAATAGTCTTCTTGTGGTGTTCTGCACATTAATAATATCTGTTAGTAGCTTTGACTCAGAAGCCCTGCAGTGCTCATTTAATGGTGTAAACAGCCTTTGTGCAAGACTGTTCTGTAAGTGCTCAATTCAATTAGGTTTTTGAGTAGATGTTAGAAGGCTTTTATTTGGTGGCAGTCATGGCCTCCTTAACTACAGCAATAATGCTTGCTCTTAATAGCTTCTTACATCTTCCAAACATGTCTGTGCATTAACTAAAGCATCTTCTCAGTGTCCCTGCAAAATTTCACAGGTAAATCAATACTGTGTCATCCTTCAGGCAGGCAGGTCAGACATGTCAAGCTTCCCAGCAGAGGAGAAATCAACCACCTGGCACAGTTGATTATTTTTAGTGTAATCTGTTTTCATTACATGACAAGCAATAGCCCTCAAATAGAGATGGTTTTAAGCAGAACTCATTTAATCTCCCCACTCTGTCTAGAAACCCTACCACATTTTTGCTTAAAAAAATCACTTTGAGTTTAAACAACTGTCAGAAGCCTTTCACCAAATGGCTCAGTGGGCTCCTGATAGTGTCTGTTTGCATTTATGCTGGAAGAAGGGGCAGAATAAGGAAGGCAGAAGGTCAGTTCACAAAGAAAATGGCATGCACTGAGTGAATTATGTCTTCTTCAGATGAACTGGTTCTGAAAGGGAGAGGATTTGTGTCCATTCAGCCTTCGAAGCACACTTTCTTAGATGTGTCTGTTCTGAGGAATAGAAAAACTGCCAGAAATCCTAAAAGTTCCATCCCTGTAAAAAACCAAAAAAACCCACAAAAGCAAACAAACAAACAAAACCAAAAACCAAACCTATTTCAAACCCATCTCTTCTACTAAAATACAACATGTGTAAGCATGGAGTTGGAAGGTCAGTTATGCATTCCAGCAACATCTTTTCTGTAAATGACCCCAGAAAATCCCATTACATGCTATATAGTGTATAAAATACCTCAGAGCAGAGAGTGAAGTTTTGTTTCCTGCCTCACAGATTTATTGGCATGAAATTCAAGGAAGTGAGATTTGAGGATTCACTCTTCGATGAATGCTATTTTGAAGATGTGACATCCACCGAGACCTTCTTTGAAAACTGCACCATCATCTCTACTGTCTTTTATAATACTGGTACTGGGATCCCTGCTATGGTCTCACCTCTGTATTAGGAATTATTTTATCAGACTCAGGGAGAAAGGATGATGGGAATCTGTGTGTTTGTGCATGTGCTGGGTAATAAGAGTGATGATGAAAGCATTTGGAAGGACCCTTCAGGTTGCTCCATCAATGATGTTAAACCCCGTGGCTTCTGGTGCCACTGGCTGCTGCAGGGGAAATGCAGAAGTCTGGGCTCAGCCCTTGGTGGGTTAAACTAATGGCCAAATGCCTAGAAGTTTAACAGGTCAACTCAACAAATTTAGCTCAAAGTATAATTTTAAGCTATTCTGATAAGAAAAGCATTCATTAATTTATCTGGAAAAAGCTGCATTGTGCCATGGAGATACTGGTCCAGGTGACTACACAGACATAAGGAGTGCACAAGCTTACCCTCACCATGTGCCAAGAACACAGCCTGAGTTTGCCACTAGAATAAAACCTCCCTGACCCTTTCCATTCTGTGAGGAGCACTTCTCAGATCTTGGATTTGGTTTTGGTACCAATTCCTGTTGCTGCTGTATGAAGGGAGATCAGCAAAGCAGGATCAAGACTTTGACTCTTTCCCTTGCAGATCTCTATGAACACAAATTCATCAACTGCAGGCTCATAAACAGCACATTTCTGCAGGAGAAGGAAGGCTGCCACATGGACTTTGAAGAAGAAAATGATTTCCTGATCTACCTGGTCAGCTTCCTGGGCAGTCTCTCTGTGCTGCCTGGCAACATCATCTCTGCATTATTCATGGACAAAATAGGGAGGATCAAGATGATCGGTGAGTGGGGGCAATGGGTGCATGATGCAGGTCATGGGCAGGAGCAGAGCTCTGCAAAGAGCTGATGTCACTGTCAAGGTCTCGCTGCATCTGCAGACACCAAGGGGAGCTGGGCTGGCTCAAGTGGAGCTGATTCGGTCCCATATCAGATGGAGCAAAAGGGTGAAAGGACTTGATGGTGAGGGGAGTAGCCTACTACGTGGCAGTGAGCGAGTTACCTGCTCCCTGCCCTGCTTTCCTGTGACATCCTCCCTTTTTCCTTTACTTTGACTTTTATCCTGTACATTTATCCACCCCTCAGCACAACAGGGTGAAAGCTGAAGCAGGACGTCTTGGTGCTGTTGAGTTGATGCTGATGCTCATAGCACTCTGTACAAATAAATACTTTGCTTGTAGCAATGATAATTCACAAAGATTATTTGATGCAGCCCAGGAATTCCCTCCTTTTGGTTTCCCGATTTTCAAATTATTTTACAACTTCAGAGAGCATATGATAGAATAACGGACTGTGACAGCAAAGCAGGATGTGTTTAGAGGAATAAGTTACCTTTCAGCATTATGAGAAAGAAATCACCTTATCAGCTTTTTGGTTACTTTAGAAATTTCTGGTGTTGCTTCCTCCAGGGCTCAGACCTTGTTCTCCAGCTATTGTGGGAACCATACCTCAAGGGGCAGCCAAGTGAGGTTAATAAAATCAGGGATGTGGCTCAGGGGTACAGAGTGAGTCATTGCCTTGAACTCACCTACCTCTGTCTTTTGAGAACAGAGGAAGGTTTAGTTAGCTCAGTTTCACCATCAGAAAGCTTCAGATAAGCAAGATGACCCCACTGGTGTGTCAGGAAGGTACACTGGGGGAGGGGTGGAAAATAAGCATTCAAGTTGTGAATTTGGAAAAGACCCAAAAAAACCAGAAAGAAATTACATAAAATGGAATGAGAATCAGATTGTCCACCCTGCAAACATGTCAGCATTTCAGCATTTTCATCTGCAATTGAGATGACAAGTGGAATCCTAAATGCTTATTTCTTCTGCAGAATCACAAGTAGAGAACAAAAATTAGTAATGACTCTCTGAAACGTTCTACTATGGAATTTTCAGTTGAAACAGCCTTCTGGCATCCCACCCATATCACTCTGTTGAACACATTATTTCTGGTCAGGTTACCATGAAAAATGAATTTTGGTTTTGCGTTATGTGCCTCACTGGGACTTCACTTCAGTTTTATCAAGTTCTGCTAAACCCTGTCCTGTGCCAAAATGTCAGATCTCTTGGTGCACACACAGTGACCCTAACTCTTCACTGCACCTCTTCAGAGGAGGGAACATCCACTCCACACAGGCTGGGATGGAGTTTGCACCATGGAAGAGAAAGGAATACGGAGTTCTGCGTGGCAGCTTTTCATAGGCAGGGCACAGCAGAGGCAAAATGCAACATAAGGTCCAAAATGAAGCTTTTTGGTTCCAGTTCAGCATCCAAATTGTTTCAACTGTTGTCAAACTCAGTGATAAAAACTACAAACAAACAAACAAAAATGTTTGGCATGATGATAATAAAGGGAGATCCTTCAGCAACAATGTAACTTCCCAGTGAAAAAATACTTCGATTTTGCAACAATTGTATCTTTCAGGTGAAAATTCCCAGCGGGTGGAAGGCAGTGATGCAGCCATTAATATTTTTTAATTTTGAACCGTGCCTAACTGAGCATGAACACCCTCACTTTCTCCCTTGGTGGTGTTCATAACATTATGGATCCTCTGCAAATGTGCCATGAAATCTAATGATGTTCTTATAATTAAGAGAGACCTCAAATGCTTGATACAATTGACTGTAAATTATCCTAATTGAGATTATAAATGTGTCAAGTGATTTCAGTATGATATGAAATGCACTAGCTCTTCACTCAAAACGCAAGCTGGAAAACCTTCACGATGATCCTTCCTCCTCATTGACTTTCATGTTTACTTGCCTCTGCTCTTCCTGGGTCCATCTGGTTGTTTAAGATGCTGGAAACCTGCCTGGAAAAGCCTGTCTTCAGAGGCTCCACAGAACAGGATTATCAGCAAGATCAGATGGTCACTGAGAACATTCTCAGGCTGCTTTCCAGCACCAGAGAATGACAGACAGACAGCATCAAGGGTTTTTTGGATTCTTGCGGATTTAATTCATTCCACGGTTAAACTCCATCACTTGAAAGCCATCTTTATCAACAAATGTGTTTGCTCAACTGCAGACAGGGGAAAATGGTGCCAACATTTTTCTCTTGGTTTGCCCCTGTAGGTGGCTCAATGCTGATCTCGGCCGTGTGCTGCTTCTTTCTCTTTTTTGGCAACAGCGAGTCGGCAATGATCGGCTGGCAGTGCCTCTTCTGCGGGGCCAGCATCGCCGCCTGGAATGCCCTGGATGTCATCACCGTGGAGCTTTACCCCACTGACAAAAGGTGCTCATTTCTCCTTTTGATCTCCACTTTCTGAGTTTATCCTTGTGGTTCCTGATGAAAAAATTCACTCTAATACATGTAGAGATGTAGATGGTGGAAGCATTTTTTTATTATTATTTTCACCAGTCCTTCAGGGCTGGGTAGTCCTGCAGCTATACTGGATCAGCACAGACATTTGCAAACATAAATCTGCTTTGAGCTGCTGCATGAAGCAGGGTTTGAAGGAGATCCCAAGTCCCTTCTTTGGTGACAACCAGTGCTTGAAAAAGCTTTGACAAGTTCTAGAGCAGGTTGTGTCCTGCTGTCTTTTGGGAAGGCAAAACCTGTCACAGCGGGCCAGTGTAGGGCTGAGAAGCTGAGATGAGAAGGAGTAATGAGTACACACAGACATCCTCCTCACTCACACAGACATGCAAAACACTGATATCTGTTTATCTATTTTTTTATTCTGCCTGGCTCTACTTGCTAGAAGCATAGCCTGGGAGAGACAGGAGCATTCATAAAATTACCCATCCAGGTCTTCTGTAGTTATGCTGAGAACCTCCCTCCTAACCATTGCTTTCTGCTTTTCTTCCCCACAGGGCCACAGCCTTTGGCATCCTCAATGGGCTTTGCAAGTTTGGTGCCATCCTGGGGAACTCAATCTTCTCCTCCTTCGTAGGGATAACCAAGGTGGTTCCCATCCTCCTGGCTTCCTCTGCTCTGGTTGGAGGTGGCCTGCTTGCTTTGCGCCTGCCAGAGACTCGAGAACAAGTCCTGATGTGAGCAACAGAGGCCAGGGGGGTTGGGGGGGCAGATGTAGAAGAAGAACAAAAAAAGAGCCACGCTTGGAAAAATCAAAATGTCCATTTCTCTACCGTCCTCTCGATACCTCGAAGGGAGAGGGCAGAGGGAAAGAAGACCCCAAAGGGATTAAAGTGAAACCCCTAATTTCTGACCCTTTCACAGCCACGACTTGGTGCATGCAGCTACTCCACATCCCCTGCAGAGCTTGGGTTTAACCTTGCCTACACCGTGAGGCTGCCTGTTCCCTCCCTATCCCAGAGTAATGACGTGGGATGTGAACAGCAGCTCCATGCATGCATGCACCTGGGTGGGTGTCGGTGTGTCCCACCGGAGAACAGGTTCTGACCCACTCACGCCTTGGCTGAGCTGTGAGATGCTGCCTGCCTTGCCCAGCAGTCCTTGGCAATCCCTATCAGCTGTGTCCAGACACGAAGGGCATTCAAAGGGGAAGCAATTAACCAACCTACTGTAGGTGGGCTCCAGCAACAGGGGCAAGAGCTACAAGTGTGACCAGTGACACTGGTTGTCTTGATTTTGGGGTTATCACCTGAACTGCCTGAAAGAGTGAGAGAGTCCTGATTTCTGGAGGTTATTTCTCTCTCAGAAGAAATGGGGTTTGAAAGCTCTTAACTGTCTTCACTTGGGCATAGAGAATCACTGGCCATCTTTTTTGGTATGCAAGAGAATTATATACAGAATTTTATATATATATAAATGTATTTACATATTCTTGCAAAATTATATACACACATTGACATGATCGGCTATTGAAAATCATTATATCTAATTTCTTCACCCTTACAAACATTTTAAGAGAGACATTAAAAAGTAATCCCACTAATTCAAGATTATCTGGAGTCATGACCAGCTTACTGACACCTTGCTCTTCATATCCAGACAGCAAATATTTAAATGTATTGATGACTGGGAATTTATATTTGTATGATGATTAAGAGGATTTTTTTCCTACAACTTTCACAGAGGAGAAATTGATACGGTGTTGGAGCACTCCACAAACCAAATGTGTACATATTATCCAGTGTAAATAGGAGACTTTTTGTCTAATATCTAGAATACTGTAACTGTGAATTTACCAGCATTTTAGCCATATTATTTAAAGACTATAAAGCTTGATTTTCTTATATAGTGGGGTCTCATTGAAACACTGTAAGCACAGTTACTTAAAGCCACTCAACTTGTTACACAGGGAATGCACGCAGCAAGCTTTCACTGTACAGATCATTAAATTCTCCATTAAATGGCACAGTTAAGTTTGATAACCTGTAAAGACCATTTTTGAAATTCACATTCCCTTTTTATTATTCAGAGTAAGTCCTCTTGCCCTTGTAAGCAAAGTGAGTTGAGGTTCTTTGGCTACATTTTGTTGGGAAGCAGGAATGAAATGCATATTGTTAAGTAACACACCAATGCTCACAACTGATTAGATAACATTAATTAGACCCTTCCCACAAGCTCAGCAATAGACCAGAATCATTCAGAAACTGTCACATAACGCAAGGAATTTGCATCACCAGGTTATGTTGTGACATAAAAAATTATTTTACAATTTTGTTACTGGTCATCTTACTTACCTTTCTTTGGATCCCTCTTTTTTTTCGTCCCTTTTTTTTTGTTTTGTTTTGGTTTGGTTTGTTTTGGTTTTGGTTTTGGTTTTGGTTTTTAAACAAGCAGGGTTAGGCTGAAATCCAGCCAGACTTCAGCCTAACACCTCTACCTTCAGGTGCACTGAGACAGTCAAATAACCTAAGGTCTGATACCAAGGCCAGCCCCAGGAATCTGTAGGTGTCAGTGTTGGCACTGCTGCAGAGGACACCTGAAGGACACAGAATGTGGTTAGATCACAGGAAGCAAATCCTTGCTGATGAGGCAAAACCCTCTAATGAGCATCACTTTTATAATTGTGTCAATGGGGGATAAATACTTACGGAGCTGTTAGGCTATAATGGACTATTTGGGATTTTTGAGCTTGCATTCTGAGGTTTATGAAATTGATAAAATCACAAGCTGCTGTAATAACCAAGCTTATTATGCCTCATTCCTTCATTTTATAGGTAGCTCAGGGCCTTTTTAGGATTTGTCTTCAAAACAGCAAGGTTCCTTCTCTAAGGTAGGAGTGAAGGCAATTACGTGCTTTGGCAGCAGTTCACAGCTTCTCTTGAGAATCACAGCCCAGAATGTGGCTTTCTTTCCTCTAAGAATGTCCGGTCCTTTTACATGGTGAGAAGCAGCTAAATATGTAATTCAACACAAAAAATCACCATGGTCTTTATTTTTCATCCATTTTGCTGGGCTGTGCACTCCAATTACCATATTGCAATTGGGAGGCAAAAAATTTTGGTTTATTTTCTGGACTATTCTGTTGTGCTGCTCTGTGAACCCAGGTCTTATTTCTATTTATTTTACAAAACACTCTTATTTACATATCATCCAACAGCAAACTTGACTATTTGTGCTCTCCATTGACAGTGTACAGTGACAGAAATGACATCATTTATTTTGCAAACTTCTCTGTTAATTTTCAGAGAAGGAAGGATTTGATGTCTTGAGGAGATAGAAGTGGCACGGTATTATTAGGAAACACCTTAAAAACCTCTCTTCTTTACAGAGTGGCTCTTTCACAGCCTGCTAAACCTCACCTTCAAGAGACTAGCTGGGACAAAATAAAGAGCAACAGGATCTCGTTTTCAGTGCCACCCAGGCTATGCACGTGTCTGTAGAACTTCTTTGCACCCCTAAAATGCATGAGTCAGTCACCTGAGGGCCACGGGATGATGCACAAGTGTTGTGAGGAAGCTCCTATCCCTGCCACCTCTCCAAGGAGCTGTTGACTCAATAGGAAAGGGCAACAATGAAGGGAGAAGGGAGAAAGGAAAAGCAAAGGGGAACCCATATCATCTGGCCTTAGACAGCTACGAGTTAGATGTCTGGATTTGAGCTCATCACCCAGGGTTCCCATTATTCTCAGTTGACAATGTATGTGTTTGACCATACTCAGGCATGGCAAGAAGATGGGGTGTCCTGGGTGGCCCTGATCCTCTCCATCCATAAGAGAAAGCCAGGGCAAGGGCTCCAGCTCAGGCCTTTGTGACACCTGGGCTCATGGCTCCAGTCCAATTTCAGTGTGAACAAGGTTTAGTCAATACCCCTGATGTGTTTTGTTGTCCTTGCCATGGTCTAAAAGAGTGTAGGCTTCACACTACTTCTCTCCAGAGCAAAATGGTTGATGGGTGCAGTCCCCTTGGCACAGGCTGTTGTTTTGGTTTGGGTTTCAGTTTCAAGCCATGGGCTACCTGCTAGGCTGAGCCTGAGCCACAGAGCCTTGGAGCACTGTGCAGGGGCAGATTTCTCATAAAGCAAATCCTCTTCTAGCTCAGCTTCATTTCTACTGTAAAATCAGCACTCTATCTGCAGTGCAAGGGCCAGAATGTCTCCACCAACCATTTCCCCTGCCTATGTTTGCCACAAGCAACCCCTCGTCTCGGATACACTGGACCCTCCACAGGGCAAACTGCTGGCCATGGCTTCACTGATGACCCTGCAGAACACTGTTGCTTCTGATTCATGAGCTTTGCTGCGACAGGGGACTTGCCTTAAATCCCAAATCTCTTCTAGAGGACAGCTGGACCTCTTCATTCCTGCATGGCACACCAGGCCAGGGGCTTTGTAAAATGGAAAAGATGGATCTGGGAACCCAAACTGGCCTGCTGGGAATTAGTGTCTGTCTGTAAAGCAGTGTAACAACTGGTGCAGGAGGAGTTCATTGCTGAGTTTCAGAGCATGCAGAAAGAGACATGTAGGAACACAAGGCACTGTTGATACAAGAGACCAGTGGAATTATGATAAAAATTCTGCTTCCCCTGTTAGTTCAACTGGTTGTCAGAAACCACTTCAGTTGTACAGGACAGGTCCTGCCACTGCCTTTGGCTCTGCTGCATCCCATTTGTGGTGGCTGAAGCTTGGGGCTGGTTTGGGGGGGGATCTGCTCCTTGCCCATAAGATCCTTGTCCCCTTAAAATGCTCTGACTTATGAACAGCAGTGTGTGGGTCTTCTGGGCAAAGAAAAAGGTCAGATCTTGGAAAGCCCATATCCAGAGCCGAATGTTATGCAAACTGGGGAGCAGGCAGGCAGCCCGATGTTCCCCAGTGATAATGGAGTGTTGGGCTGAGGATATTCTCTAAGCCTGGGAGCAATCCAGCCCCTGGACTGGGTTCACACAGCAGCATAAAGCAAGACCACATGGAGCTGAGCTTTCTGCAGATGTGAAGGTCTCTTCCAGGTCCTCCTTTGAGACCTCTACAAGAAAGTATACTCTGACACTGTTAAGGAGGCCCTGGGTACATTTAATTTTTCTGCTTATGTCCTTTGACTTTCCAAAGGACTCACAAACTTGGAAAGTGTTTATTTAGATTTATGTAGATTTTGAGGCCCATACATCATATTTTCATCAAGTTTCTCCCTCACATAATGGCAAATGCCACTTTTAGGAAAAATCAAGCCTGGGAACTGAAAAGGAGACAAAATGAAAGAAATTTATTTGCAGTGTGTGTACATTTATAGAGCACTAGCATCACACAGCAAATTCCACTGTAAATAACACCCAGTGTTGTGCATTTAATGAAATGTTTCATTTAGATTTTCTGTTGGCTCTGTGTGTGAAATACCCAATTCCCATCCCTTGGTTCTTTTTCTTCATTTGAAACTTTCCTTTTTTTTTTTTTTTTTTTTTTTGATCTGTGTCTGGTTGTCACTGGAAATTGCAGCTGTTCCAACAGACCTTGTTTTTGTTCTCGCCGTCACATTAAAAAGCTGGAAGAAAAAGAATGACTCTTGTTGTGTTTGTGTTTAATGGGCACTTAGAGCGCTTTTACAAAGGCTGTGGTGGATGACACTGTACTCTGACAATGTGGAGATTTCCTCTGACATTGGCTATGTGTATGTCCTTGCTCTCTCAAACAGTCAGGCCTCAATTCAAATCTCCCTTCTAGCAATTTATTACACTGTGAATCGCATGAGAAACTGCATTCTGAGAAGTTTTCAGGTGGCAAACGCATGAACTGCCTTTAAGAGTCATGCAAAGTCAAAACACTGAACTCTGTTTAGTGAGAGGAACATGGAAAAAAAAAAAAAAAAGTTTACACTTGTAGCCAGGTACCCCACTTGACCACAGCACAGCCCCCTGTGGATGTATTTATAAGGATGTGTCCTTTTTTTGACTTGCAGCTCTTTGTATAAACCTAACTATCCACCCTGTTCTTCCAGAGCAAGATGACAAACCTGCACAATATCAGCTGTGTGGGAAAACAGCTCATGGCACCAGCCATGGAGACTGATTGGCAAAAGGGTTTATGCATGAATTTCAACTTTATTTATTCCATAAAATGGAGTAACAACCATTCCCCCAGCTGCACTGAAGATCAGAAAGCTTTTGATTCTGAGTCAGCTCTGGCTCGTTGAGAAGATACTCAGGTGCTGAAAGGTTGTCAGGTCAATCTGCATTTAGTCCTTTCTTTATATACTCTGCTAGAAGCTAATATGCAAGTGAGAGATAAAGAGCCAGAAGACATTGGAAATGTAATAAAGGCATCATCCATCATATCTCCATCATATCAGGAAATTAAATCAAGGATCTTTTTCCTTGGCTCAGGTTCAGCTGGGTCCCATCTGAGCAGTGATCCCAGGTGGTGGACCAAAGCCAGCAGCAGTCTGAAGGAAGTGGTCTCAGGTGGGAGGCTGGTGAGGAGTGGTCTCAAGTGGGAGCAGTCAGCTGTGAATTTTGCAATGCTCATGTTTTACCATTCAGTCAACAGTCTGTAAAGCCTCTTCTGTGTGTTCTGCCCTCATGTAGGAAACCATGCATTAGCCAACACCAAAAGCATTTTCTAAGTGGGCATTTAAATAAAAGGTCAGAGATTTGCACTGAAAGCCTTAGAGGTGCTTTCAAGTGATCCTTACTCCAGTCTAGTTGACATTCTGCATAAAGCTGAAATCTCAGAAAGCAGGAAAATCTCATATTCCAACATCCAGACAAGTGTGCTCACAAAAGCTGTCCATAAAATCACTGGCTAATTCTAAAGTCAGGTGCAGGGAATTTAAGAGCAGGATGTGATATGACATGGCTGCCTGAGATAGCACAGGATGGACTGGATAAGAGAACCTTTGCAAATCTGTGTTCCTTACTACGTTGATGATTCTACCTTGGCCATCTCATGTTTCACACTACATCAAGTTTCTGGCACAGATTCTCATAGCAACCAATAAATGACCCAGATTCCCTGAGCATGCAGGTTCACCCAAGCTGTCACAGAAGGTTACACAGCAGAGGAAGAAAGATGGAAATGCTGGTAATTCCAGCAGCTACTAAATCCATCAGTAGGTCTGAGTGATGCTCCTGAATTGTCAAGTCGTTTGATACTGGAACATGATTTGAGTTCATGTCAAGCTGGCTCATCCTTTTATCAGTGCCTCTGTATCTCAGATCCTCATTCTGGGGACTCAAAGATCAGACTTGTCAATTTGAGTTCACATCAGTTGAAAAGTCAGGGAAAGAACAAAAATTCAGCCTGGTGCTTGGTGATGGGAGATGGATCCCTGTTTTTCCAGCTTGTGTCAGAAAGTGCTGGAGATGGAGCATCCTGCCACTGCACAAATATTGGGAGGACTTTGAGGCTTCTACCAAATCAGCCTGTGCTTCTCAGGCCAGTTTCTTGTAAGCAGATGTGTGTAGCACAAAAAGGACTAACCAAAGAGGTTGCTCCAGATGGATTTGTTTTGGATTTTTTACTGTTCTCAGTGGGCAAGGAAAATTAACTGAAGAACCTGCAGCTACCTTGGCCCATGATAATGACAATACTCAGGGTTATGTGTAAAATTTGACATTTTAAGTCTAACACAGTTATTACTGTATAGACCTTCCATAATACTATTTGAAAAATAGAGGTTAGATTAATTTAATTGTTCAGCTCTTGTTCTACCTATAAAAACGTGTGTATCCATAACCACACACATAGGCACACGTGTATTTATAGATAAAATGAAATTATTATGCCAGACCTTCCCGGTTCTGCCTAAGCTTTTTCGGGCCCGAAATGAGTCTCATCTAGACCAGAAGATGGCACCAGTTGCACACAGGATAAACTGCGGGTTCCTGCTCACCAGCACTGCAGAAAGATGCATCCAGGACCAGTCCCTGGCAGCATCAGGCACCAACAGAGTGATGAAGCTGTGCCATTAGGTACAGGTCACAGCAGTCTGGTCCCCAGGAAAGCTAAAGAAAAAGAAATAAAAAGAGCAATAATTAGAAAGTTTAGAGAAGAAACAAGCCTTCTTTGTGCCAAAGCTTTTCAAAAGGGAGTTGTCCAAGCCTGAATTCAAGAAAATGTAATCATAGGAGAGAAAACAGAAGAGTTTCTGCTTCAGTGTAGTAGTACAGTGGGTTTTAAGCTTTCTTGGCCTTCAGTTCCTAAGGGTTTTCCAGTGGAGATGCAAACGCTTTCCATATAATGGTGAGACTCCAGTTAAATAGCAGCTCTGGGCTGGCCAATGCCTGGCAGCCCACTGCAATACTGCAGTCAGTGGGGTTTGTAGGCAAGGTCTCCAGCCCAGCTAATCCTGGCAAGATGTCACCAGCACTGACTCACAGGTTCCTCCTTCTCCATTCTCAAGCACAGGCAGAACTTTCTATAGTTAAAATCTGCACCCTTAAAATTAGAAGTCTCTTCCCAGAGTGGTTCTATGAACCCTTTCTGAATCCTTATATCATGAATAGAAAACAAAGGATGTCCCACACACTTCTAAATGATGTGCTCATCACCTTAAAACAAATTGTGGCCAAAAATCCTGAACACCTTCCCTGTTATTAGGAGACTCAGATCTGAGGACTGAGCCTGCTGAATATTGAGAAAATAACACCAAGAAATATTGCAGTTGCCCTTCTTACAACTTGGAGAAACCATGGAGTCCATCTTGAGAGCTGTGATCGGGTTAAGCAGGGCTTTACCCTCACACCTGGTGTGCTTGTCCCACCACAGCTGGATGCAGCTTCTGTCCACCATTGTTTTTAAACTGATGGTTTCTCTCCAGGAACCAAGAGACTGGGTGTCCTTGAAAAGGTTTTGATTCACTAAAGTCAACAAACAAAAGGGCTATTCAGTAAATATACACAGACCTAATGGCAAGGAGACCAAAGCCAGATCCCAAGTGGCTTCATTCCTCTTTGGTAACCCAAGCAAAGTAAAGAAACTTACCCCAGGGCTGACACATCTTCCAAGCCCATCTCCATAGTGGGGTGCCCCCAGGCAAGACAGCAGCTGGAGCAGCTCCAAAACTGATATTTCTCCAGAGGGAGCCCTTTCTTAGCCTTGAAATCTGCTTCAGACTGGGAAGATATTTTACTCAGCCTCTCAAAACACTTCTTTGAATGATAAATTCATCACTTTTATGCTTTCTTATTTGGGATAAGGATAAAAGCTTTGAAACTTTCCTAGCAGTCCTGTTCCTTCCTTTAGGCCCCTGAACAACAAACTGCTCCATGGAATCCAGCCACATACTGAGCCTTAGGCATACTGATATTTCAGAAAAACTTTTTTTACAGCTTGTTTGACCTTGTCCAAAAAAAGGCCACAAAGAACTCACAGCTCTGGCTCAGCCTAGTTGTAGGACCCTGCTAAGTCACTTTGTCCCCTTTCACATGCCACCTGGAAGATGTCAGGGAGAGTGTCACTTTTGGGTTGGTCTCTGGAGCAAATCTCTAGAGCTGTGTATGGTTAACCCTGCATTAATGGCCCAAGAGACCTTCTTTGGAGGAAAATTTGCACAGAAAGGTGAACATTAATGAGCCAAATAGAACATTTTACATTTCAGAGTTGTCTTTCTGGTAACTTTTGCCAAAAAATCAAATGCTGAGCCCTCACATAGAAAGAGAATAATCACAAATAACTCCCAAGAACAACAGTCAGTATGGAGTAAAAGCTTCTCCCAGGAGGTAGTTGTTCCTGATGAAGTGGACACAATCTTAAAATAGCTTATCTTGAAAAGTCTTTGTTCAAATCATCTTAAGCAGAGGACTCATTAAAATGAGCAACTACCAAGTTATCAGAAGACAATAATTCTTTTCTGACCACTGGTATCCATTTCAGGTGAGGCACTGTAAGGAGCCCTTTCCACTAACTTCTTTAAAAGATTTTTAATTTTTAATTTTTATTACAAGAGACAAATACAATACTATATTTAAGGTAAAAACCAAAAGTTTCAGCCAACTCAGCCCAACACTGAGGATTATGATAAGGGCTAGGGTACAGAGAGACAAAAAGCCTACAGCTCCAGGGACACCAGGGTTGGGAAAGCCATACCAAAGAGAGCACAAAACTGCACCAACACAGCTCCTGCCACACTCACCTGACCTGGGCTACCCAAAGTGCTGGGGACCTCAGCCACAAAAGTCCCAGTATGATTAAAACTCAAAGTTCCAAAGCCTTTTTTCATCCCTCAGCTCATCTCAATATTCCTTCTCCTCACAATCATAATTCAATTCATTGTTAAACCTTACCCAGAACATTATCCTGGTATTAATGAGGTATTGCATGAATAAAATTTCATACTACAAAAAAATTATAGCCTTTAAACATTTTTTTCTTTTAAGTAAACTACATAATAAAATATCTAATAGCAATAATTACTTAACAAACTACTTTCTTACAGGCATTTGTAGGACATTGACCTTTCTGTAACTACACTGCAGAAAAACTAAGTTTAATTCACACCCGGTCCCATTGCTGTTGCAGTAGAAGTTATAAAAACACAAATATCACCATTTAACTCCTCTTTTCACCGAATACACTGAACACAGGTGAAAAACTCCCCAGGTGTTTCCCATCTTCTTTGTAACCTCAGGGTGGGCCCTGCCCCTTGCCCAGGTGTGGGAAGGGTGGTGGGTGGGGGCTGAGGGGTATATGAGTCACAGACTCTGAGCAGCCCCTCAGTTAGTCCCGGAGCTTGGTTGGTGTTAGAGCTCTCTCTGTTTTTTCAGCTGATGGGGGGTGTTGGGTTGCTGAAACTCTTCAGGCAAATGTGTGTCCTGGGTAAGTGGCTGCCTTTGGTTTTTTTTTTATAGGGCTGGGGGGGTGCTGCCTTATGGGGTGAGGGGAGCTGCTGTTTGGACAGTGTGTGAGTCCCAGGAAAGCACCAAAATGTAAACTCTAGTGTCTCTCAGAGCCTGAGGTTGTTTCTCGCCTTCCTTGACTACCTCCAAAGTACTGCATCATGCCTGAAATCCTTGAGGGTTTTGGTAGGCACTTCACAGACACGTGTGGGTGTTGTGGGTGTGTAGCGGGACCCACAGCCTGGGGGGAGATGGGAGATAGAGGTGACTGGAATTCAGGTGAGCCACAGGCAATGCCCTCTTTGAGGAGGAGGGTGCTGTGGAGGCTGTATGTGGTGACCCAGGTGATACTTGCTGCTGGTGCTGCTTTTGTTGAGGTTATGAAGCAAAATTCTGTCTTTGCAGGAGCATCTCATGCTGCTCATGTGGGGCCTTTATTATCAAGGATGAGTTCCCAGGCCTTTAAAATACCAGTTGAGCAATGACCAGTGGACTGAATGGGCCAGTGTGATGCTGTTGGGTTGTCAACCCCACTCTCTGAAGGGTAAGTCATGGGGTTAAGGTGGTGGGTGGGGTGTGGCCAGCAATGATTTTGAAGTCTGTGTTGTGGAGAAAACGATATGTTTGGGCTCTGGGAAGCCTGGTGTTAGAAGGCCCAGGGTCTGTGCTGGATGATGTGAATGTTCTGGGCCAGGCAGTTCCAGCTTGTGTTCTGGTGTTATCTGTGCCATCTGTTTTTTTTATCGTATTGCTCTGCATTATACAGTACTGTACTGGTTTTGTGTTTTACATTTTTGTATTTGCATTATATGTATGGCAGTATTTCCATCTTGGATTGTACTATATGCCTGTATTGCATGGTATGGCTCAGCTTGCTGTTCCATCACTGTATTAGTGCTGACAGGAATCTGAAAATACCTCACGTTGTTACACTCCATATTACATCCTGTGTTGCATAAGTGTTCCATTTTCTACGTGTTGTATTGCTGCCTTATCCTGTATGACTGCCCACTGCCATTTTGTGCTGTGTTGGTCTAAACATGTACTCACTGGCAAGTCTGTCGCGCCTTCCAGTGCCGCCCTCTGAACTCTGTTAAACTGTGCAGTGCCGCCCTCTAAACTCTGTTAAACTGTGCAGTGCCGCCCTCTAAACTCTGTTAAACTGTGCAGTGCCGCCTCTAAACTCTGTTAAACTTTGCAGTGCCACCCTTTTAACTCTGTCACAATGTGAAGTGTCACCCTGTGCAGTGCCACCATCTGTATTGCATCACGCTGTGCAGTGCTGCTGTCTGTATCATGTCATGTTGTGCATTGCTGCTGAGCACTTAGAAAAAAGTGAGGAGGCTGTGGGCCGGGTCAGTCACTCAGAGCAAAGGGTTTGATGGCAAGCCTGGTAAGCTTTCAGTTTTGCAGGTTGTGTGCAGCCCATCTGTGGAGGTGGATGAGCATTTGAGGTGAGCTGGGGTGGGAGTGAGGAGAGCCCTGGGGCTGGTGGCTTCTCACAAGTGCAAGAGTGATTTTGTGTCACAGCATTTGAGGAGCCCCGAGTGATGACAGCTGCGGCATCTCTGGCATGAGCAGGTGAGCAGAAGACCAAGGGGGTTGTGGAGAAAGCATGTGGTGGGAGAGGCTGTGGTGTTATCTGTTGCTGACACTGTTTGTTTCTAATTGCAGACAATGAAGTAGAACCTTCTGACAGCCAAAACATCTTAGGGGTTGTGGACCAAATACACTGACCAACAAATGTGGTGAGGCTTAAGTTTGCATGTGTTTCTTTTAATGCTGGGCTCTAGTTGCATTTTAGAAGGTGTTCTGAAACAGAAACAAGTTTTCTGGAGTTGTCAAGCTGTTGATTGTTATGACAGATGTGTGACAATGTTTTTCAGATCAAGAGGGACAAGTATGAAACCATGAAAAACATTGGACAGGAAAAGCAACACAGAGGAAGGTTGGTGAGTGGGTGACTTTGGAAGTGAAGATGCTTTGAGTGCCTATATGAAAAACTTAACTGTGGAGGTTTTTTAATATTTTTTTTTTTTTAAAGTTTCAAATGACGTGCAAAGGGGCCTAGTGTTACCAGAAGTGACCAATAAAGAGCGGGAACCAGAGATAGCTTTTAAGGTGAGCACTGACCAGTGGACTGAAGCAGCAGTTATTTTTTAGCTGTCATATTTGCTCATAGTTACAACACTTTATTTTTTTTTTCTTTTTTTCCTTAGGTAGTGTTAAGGCCTTAGCGTGGCACCTCAAATGGACAGAAGCTGGATGGGCAAGTGTGTAAGGTAAAGGAACAAGAGAAGGGAATCACTGCAGGTGGTGAGGATTCAGTCCAGGTGTGGGTTTCTTTTAATGGCAGGATGTAGTTTCGTTTTGGATGATATTCTGAAATAGAAACAAGTTTTCTAGAATTGTTAACCTGTTAATTGCTAAAACAGATTTGTGTGATGTTTCTTTTCAGATGAAGAGGGACGAGATAAGCAACAAAGAGCAATATCAGACATAGGAAGGTAGGTGAGTGGGTGATGTCTAAGGTGAGGATGGTTCTGGTGCCTATATAATTAACTTCCAGGGTTTGCTTTTTTCTTTTTGAAGGTGTGAAGTGGGAGAATAGTACTGGAAGTGACCAATAAAGAGTGGTGTTGGCATCAAAAAATGCTTGTACAAGGTGAGCAATGACCAGTGGACTGAAGCAGCTGTTATTTTTCAGATGTCATATTTGCTGATAATCACAAGCATCCATTTTTTTCATAGGTGGTGTTCAGTCCTTACTGGGGCACCTCAAAAGGACAGAAGCTGGATGGGTAAGTGTGTAAGGTAAAGGAACAAGAGGTGGAAACCACTGCAGGTGGCTGTTTTGGGTAGTATCTCAGAGGCTTTTTGCTTTGGCAGGTGCCACATGAGCCTCAAATGAAGAATTCATAAATGGAGAAGCAGTTGGAAAGGTGAGAAAATTGTGGGCTGCTGTTTCCTGGCTCAGTGACTAAGAGGCAAGTATTTGGCCAATCATTTAAGCCTTAGCCTTTGGCTTTACAGGTTCTGTGCTGGCCACGTTTGGAAACGGATGAGCATTTGAGGTAAGCTGAGGAAGTGGATGTGGAGGATCATGGGGCTGGTGAGTACTTAAGCACAGCAGTAATTTTGTGTCTCTTGGTATCTGAGGTGTCAGAAGCACACTGCAAGTGGCCAGGGTGCCTTGTGAGGAGGGGCTGTTGTGGAAGAGGTTGGGATGGGCCAGTGTGATACTGATGGATTGTCAACTACACTGAGAGGTAAGCCAAGGGGCAAATATGGTGGGTGGGTCTGTGTTGTGGAGAGGGCGCTTGAGGGTCTGTGAAGTCTGCCATCGGAGAGCCCTGGATCTCTGATCTAAAATGTGAATGTGTGCTGGGCCAGGCAGTTCCAGCTTGTGTTCTGGTGTCATTTGTTCAATCTCATTTTAGATGGTTTTGCTCTGTATTGTATACCCATGTATTTGCATTGTATGTATGACTGTACTTTTTTCATCTTGCACCCTTCTGTGTTTGCTGCATTGGTTGGTATGACTTTGCTGTGGCATCACTCTGTATCAGTCCTGACTGGAATCTGATACCTCGCATTGCTGTGTTCTATTACACCAAGTGTTGTGTACGCACTCTGCATCGTCAGGCGTTGCATTGCTGCATTATATCCTGTATGGCTGCCCACTGTTACTTTGTGCGTTGTTGGTCTGAACTTGTACTCATTGCCAACTCTGTCACGCCTTCCAGTGCCGCCCTCTGAGCTCTGTTAAACTGTGCAGTGCCGCCTCTGAACTCTGTCACCCTCTGCAGTGCCGCCTCTAAACTCTGTTAAACTTTGCAGTGCCGCCCTCTGAACTCTGTCAAAATGCAAAGTGTCACCCTCTAAACTCTGTCACCCTGTGCAGTGCTGCCATCTGTATTGCATCACGCTGTGCAGTGCTGCTGTCTGTATCATGTCATGTTGTGCATCGCTGCTGAGCACTTGGAAAAAAGTGAGGAGGCTGTGGGCCGGGTCAGTCACTCAGAGCAAAGGGTTTGATGGCAAGCCTGGTAAGCCTTCAGTTTTGCAGGTTGTGTGCAGCCCATCTGTGGAGGTGGATGAGCATTTGAGGTGAGCTGGGGTGGGAGTGAGGAGAGCCCCTGGGGCTGGTGGCTTCTCACAAGTGCAAGAGTGATTTTGTGTCACAGCATTTGAGGAGCCCCAAGTGATGACAGCTGCAGCATCTCTGGCACGAGCAGGTGAGCGGAAGACTGAGGGGGTTGTGAAGGAGGCTGTGGTGTTACCTATTGCTGGCACTGTTTGTCTGGTTTTAATTGCAGGTGGTGAAAAGGAACCTTCTGGTAGCCAGAATGTCTCAGCTGATTTGGATTGAATGCACTGACCAACAAATGTGGTGAAGATTCAGTCTAGGTATGAGTTTTTTAATGGCAGGCTATAGTTTTGGTTTAGATTGCATTCTGAAATAGAAACAAGTTTTCTGGAATTGTTAACCTGTTAATTGTTATGACAGATCTGTGTGACATTTCTTTTCAGATGAAGAGTGACAAGAAGAGGGACAAGATAGGAAATGAAGAGCAATATCAGACATAGGAAGGTAGGTGAGTGGGTGATGTCTAAGGTGAGGATGGTTCTGGTGCCTATATAATTAACTTCCAGGGTTTGCTTTTTTCTTTTTGAAGGTGTGAAGTGGGAGAGTGGTACTAGAAGTGACCAATAAAGAGTGGTCTTGGCATCAAAAAATGCTTGTACAAGGTAAGCAATGACCAGTGGACTGAAGCAGCTGTTATTTTTCAGCTGTCATATTTGCTGATAATCACAAGCATGCCTTTTTTTCATAGGTGGTGTTCAGTCCTTACTGGGGCACCTCAAAAGGACAGAAGCTGGATGGGCAAGCGTGTAAGGTAAAGGAACAAGAGATGGAAATTGCTGCAAGTGGCTGTTTTGGGTAGTATCTCAGTACAGGCTTTTTGCTTTGGCAGGTGCCACATGAGCCTCAAATGAAGAATTCCTAAACTGAGAAGCAGTTGGAAAGGTGAGAAGGTTGTGGGCTGGTGTTGGCTGGCTCAGTGACTAAGGGGCAAGTATTTGGTGGGCAATCATTTAAGCCTTAACCTTTGGCTTCACAGGTTCTGTGCTGGCCACGTTTGGAAACGGATGAGTGCTTGAGGTGAGCTGAGGAGGTGGATGTGGAGGATCATGGGGCTGGTGAGTACTCAAGCACAGCAGTAATTTTGTGTCTCTTGGTACCTCACTGAGAGGTAAGTCAAGGGGCAAATATGGTGGATGGGTTGGGGCCATCAATGGTTTTCAATTGTGTGTTGTGGAGAGGGCTCTGGAGGGTCTGTGAAGTCGGGCATCAGAGAGCCCTGGGTCTCTGTTCTAAGATGTGAATGTGTGCTGGGCCTGGCAGTTCCAGCTTGTGTTCTGGTGTCATTTGTGCAATCTGGTTTTGGATTATTTTGCTTTGCATTGTATAGTACTGTATCAGTTTTGTATTTTATAGCTCAATTTTTATTGCAGTACAGATATGATTGTACTTTTTTTGTCTTTTGTTTTGTTGTATTTAACTCAATATGGAGCCTGTACATGCCCAAGGTCTGTCCTGCAGGTTGCAAATGTGTGATAGGCTGGGCTGCTCCAGTCTCTGGGGATTTTTTTTGTCATTTGTCATATGAATTCTCATGTCACTTCTGCCCATCTGTGTTCTGCCTCCTGTATGGCACAGGCCACATTTCTGTCTTATGCCTCATGGGCTCTCTGCACTCAGCAGCATCTGTGGGATCTCAGCTCCTCACTGCTTCAGATTAGAGCTCACCAAGCACTTCTCATCTCATCATTGGAGCTTCGCACGTGTTTTTGCTTCACTAATATTTGTGGCTTTTGTGGAAGCAATCTGAGATGATGTGTTTGGTTCTTGGAAAATGATAGTTCAGAGATGACATGTAGTATTTCATCCTTGTGTCCTTATGGATAGGGGTCTGAAAGCCCATCTTTTCAGCCATGCATTACACTGGTTTTGTATTACATTGCTCTTCACCTGTAATGTACACCACTATTGATTTTGTTTCATAGCTCTGTGTTTGCAGTATATGAATGACAGTTTTCTATGTGCTGTATCTGACTTGATTGTACAGGATGGCTCTGCTTGTTGTTTCGTTGCTCTGTATTAGTGTTGACTGGCATCTGAAAATGCCTCCTTGTTAAGCTCTGTATTGCATCATGATTTATTTTGTTGCTCTGTATTACAGGTGTTGCATATGACTGTACTAACACTGCCTTCTGTGCTGTTTCCTAGCTTGTATTGCTGCCCTCTGCATTTTTGTGCTGTGTGCTCTGAACATGTATTCACTGGCAACTGTCGCGCCTTCCAGTGCTGCCATCTAAACTCTGTTAAACTGTGCAGTGCCGCCCTCTAGCTCTGTTAAACTTTGCAGTGCCGCCCCTAAACTCTGTTAAACTTTGCAGTGCCGCCTCTAAACTCTGTCACAATGTGAAGTGTCACCCTGTGCAGTGCCGCCATCTGTATTGCATCACGCTGTGCAGTGCTGCTGTCTGTATCATGTCATGTTGTGCATTGCTGCTGAGCACTTGGAAAAAAGTGAGGAGGCTGTGGGCCGGGTCAGTCACTCAGAGCAAAGGGGTTTGATGGCAAGCCTGGTAAGCCTTCAGTTTTGCAGGTTGTGTGCAGCCCATCTGTGGAGGTGGATGAGCATTTGAGGTGAGCTGGGGTGGGAGTGAGGAGAGCCCTGGGTGGGGCTGGTGGCTTCTCACAAGTGCAAGAGTGATTTTATGTCACAGCATTTGAGGAGCCCCAAGTGATGACAGCTGCGGCATCTCTGGCATGAGCAGGTGAGTGGAAGACCATGGGGGTTGTGGAGGAGGTTGTGGTGTTACCTACTGCTGACATTGTTTGGTTTTAATTGCAGGTGATGAAGAGGAACTTTGACATGGGAAACAGCTTGTGGATTTGCTTGCTGGCCGTAGCATCAGAACTACTTTAATTGTACAGCACTTCATTGGTTTTTTACTTCATGTCTTTGTATCTCCATTGCATGTATGACATGACTTTACTATGTATTTGAGCAAACCGTGCTGTCTCTCTGGATTTGCCCTGCATTAGTGCTGACTGACATCTGAGAAAGCCTTGCCTTGTGCTCTATTGCATTGTGTTGCATTTCTACCTCCTCTGTGTCAAACCTTGCATTGCCTTGATAATTGTTTTGATATAAATATGTACTTCCTCTACTGTGACTCTGATGGTCTTTCAATTCTTTGGTAATGACTAGTGCAAATCAAAAAGGACTCTCCAAACTGATATTTAAGCAAAAGGAGAGCAGGTGCTGATGAGTTTCAATAAACATGTCCATTCCAGTCACTTGTTCTACATGGAGTTTATCATGCATCAAATCATGCTTCTGAATCTTTCACATTAAAAAACAAACTTACTTTCTTGCCAAAATACTAAGCACTGGGCTCTGAGTGGCATTGTTAGCTGAGAACAATTATGTACTCCATGGAAAGCATAGACCTGCAGAGGAGATGACATCTTCAATCACAGTGACTTTTAATTTAATTAAAAGTGTAGGAAGATGCATGATGTCCCGTCTCTGTTACCTTCCTGGGCTGGTGTCAGTGTTTTAAAAAAAACCAATCATAGAGCTAGAAAACTATAGCCTAACACTTCACAATTTAATTTTTTCCTTGTCAGGCTGTGTAATTGATATTTTCACTGGAGATAAGACAGAAGGTGAAGGTGTTTGATAATGTTGCTATTACTGCCTCAGAGCAGGTGAGGATAGAGTTGCAGGGAGGAATGGAAACCTTTATTATTGGATTTAAAGCCATTCACATAGCAGGCACTGAGTACAGGCTTAAGCTGGCATAAATGTCTCTACTTGTTCTTTACTGCCCTGTGCTTACCTTCCCCTGCTGGGAGAGACCAGAACAGCTGCTTAAGGGAGACTTTTAAGAGCCAGCTGTAACCCTCTAGTGCTCAAGTCAAACACAAACCCAGTACCCACCTAGAGCCTGCTTATGGATTTGGTGCCACAGCAAGGTTTTCCTTGCCTGTAGTAGTTCTGAAGCTCTATAAATACTAAAAAATGTAGTCTTAGTTACTTTCTGATCCTTTCTAGATTTTGTTTTCAAGTTTGTGCAACACCAAGTGCAATAGGGCTGTTGGGTTTTGGAGATGCAAATGGCCTGCAGAGGTGACCTTAAGTCTGAAGCCTTTAAAAACTGGGATTTTAGTCTTGAAATTACTCATCAGGAAAGCAAAACAAAAGACAGAACCTCCCAGCCCCCCTTCAAATATGAATCATTTGTTTAGAATGTCTTCTGGGCTGATGGATAATTGCTATCTGTTCTGCTTCCAAAGCAGCTGGAATCATCCTGGTGCCACTTGTCACAAACAAAGGCAGTTATTAATAGGCTGTACACTTAAGACTTTTCTAAAATTCAAATTGCTTTTTACTCAGGTGCTTTTATCTCAGGTTTTGAGCCATTTTGTCCATATAATTTTGACACCTGCCTCCTCAGTGGTGTCTCAATGTCCTTAGGTGACAGAGTGAAAACCCACTCCGTAGCTTGAGACTGCACCACAAACTCTAGAGATGCTCCAGCATGGATGTAGGACATTAATGTCCTAGCCCAGTAATGACTTGAAGCCACTGGTGCATCTCTTGTTGGTTAAATTGTTATCAGATGAAGTCCCACAAATTGCTAATATACTTGTCATTCAGTGCTCAGTACAGGAGTAGAATAAGATGCTTGAACTTATCCACTTGGCATTATTAATTAAATAAGAAGTTGAATTTATTTGTATTTCAGAGATACTTTGGGAAATTTAGAGTGGGGATCACCTTTTCTTTACAACATTATATGAAATATGTGTATTTTAGTACTTGAGTTCAGAACAAATTTTTCAGGTGTTTTCTGGCTTGAATCCTCCCATTTTGAAAAATGGTCAGTAAGACATGGAGAAAAGATGAGGAAAGGTATCATGGATGAGGACAGGTGGGAGCTGTTGCTGATGTTTATTTGTTTCCAGTCTCAGTGTCAGGAAGAAGAATAACAAACACAACGAAGTCTCCAAACAAAATATGTTAATACTTGCCAACATATAATAGTAGCAGTGACATAGAGGCAGGCACTTGCTGGAGAACAGAGGCTTTAAGATGAGATGTAAAATCAGTTCTGAACTCCTGTTGATAATGGATTAATGGAATGTATAGATACACTGTATATGTTATGAGAAGATGTCAGAAGATGAAGTACTGAAATCTTGGCTGGATTTTTGGGTGCAACACAGTCTACTGAGTTGCTCTGAGGACCAAGCTTTTGTTCCTTTGAAAAAGTGCCCCCATAAGGAAAAATGCCCACATGTTTATATGCAGATGGAATTGGGCTTAATGCACCTTGTGTATTATATAAGGAGACTCAGGTAACTCTTGTGGTCAGCTGGGATTTAGAAATGCAGATTGCTGTTATTACCAATAACTGTGATCATGACCAGCTGGGGTTTATAACCCAGGCCATGCTAGTCCTGGCAGACTATTACTAATGTATGTGTCCTGATCATTATCTGATAAAACAGCCAACCAAAGGGCTATGCTGCATGTAGGAAATCATCCCCTCTGCACTGCTAAGTGAACTAAATGCATAGGTACCATTAGTCCTCCATTATGTGCTCTTCCAACTACAATTAAGTGCAGACAGGGTCTAAAACTGGGGCCTGTTGTTTTTCCCAAGTGTATGATGTAGGTGGAGTTGGGTTATTATGCCCATTTCAGTTCTTGATTTATTTTTCTTTTAAAAAGTGCTGAATGATCTCATTAAAAGCTCCTAGTGGAAATCTATTCATCCTACTGGAATATTTTTGGGTTCTTCCAAAACCAGCAATAAGAATCTGAAGACCATCATCTGCCTTGCTAATGGACCACAGTTACAAGTGTAATTGATGAATTAAGGAAAGAAAATCATTGCTGAGAGCAAGGGAGGAATCCACAACTTCAGCAGGAATTGAAGTGAAACAGTAGCTCCTCCTGGGCAAAACAGTTGAGTTGGTTTCAGGTGTTTTTGTTCTCCTTATACTGCTCTTACTATAAAGTTTCTTGTTTGGTACTCTAGTGTTTGTTGTGTGGGCAAAGAAACAGAAAACAAGAAATACTCCTCTTGGGGTGAGCCCATGGTGAGTGTATTACTGGGTGGATGAGTTGAGGTCCATGGGAGCTCTTTTGAGGTATAAGACTTCTTCAAGAGCAGAAAGAAGCAGACCACAGAGAGATGCCAGTTCTGGGGTCTTGCTGCTTCCACATAACACCTGATCTGAGAGTTTCCTTGCATTTTGAAAGGACTTTATGTGTTTTCAGTGATATAGGTACTAATGCCTGCTTCTAAGAGAAAGCAAAATACAGGTTTAAATCTTTTTCCATCACTAAATATATTTCTTTTCTATGGCTTTCACACATCCTCTGTTCTGAGCACCTTACCTTGATCTTACACAAAGCTCAGGGCAGATCCAAAGATAACAGAGGGTTAGAAAGAGCCACAGAGTGATGGAAATTGCTAAAGAGCCCTAAACAAACCTGCAGATAAACACCTTGAGCCCTCAGATGGCTGAGCCATGGGCAGTTCAGCCAGGCAGTCCAACCAAAACCAGGTTTTAATAGAGATTGATCTCTTCTCTCTTTATCTGCCCTGACACTTCCCATCAGGTATTGCCACTTCATTTTTGCAATGATCAAGGAGATTCTGGAGAACAGATGGCTCTTAGAAATACCGCAGAAAATTTTTCTCCAGACCAGGAACAGGCAGTTTTAGTTTGTTTTTTTTTGGAGGATACATAGACTTCAGGAATAGTTCTTGAGTCCTCACTCCTCCAGCACTGGGCCTCCCATAGCCAGCCCAGCATAGGCAGAGGCAATCAGGTAAAGACAACCAGGTGTTGCCAATCAGGAGGAGGAAGGCATCAGCTCCTGTTAAGCCCACCTGTGCCCAATTCGGGTTGGCCCCCACTACGCATGAGCAGAACTGGGGGACCAATAAAATGTGAACTTCCAGAGGCACGGGGAGCGCTTCTCTAGAGCTGCCAGAGGAGGGGGCTGAACAGTCTCCTGTTTTTTTGGTGACCCTGATGTGATTCACTCAACTTTCTGATCTGGGGTCAGACACGCTACTGTTGCGCCACGAGCTCCCACCTTCTCCCCTTTCTGGTGGTTCTCCGACGTGATTCCAACCCGCAGCCTTCTGATCTGCAGTCAGAGTCACTACCGCTGCGCTAACAGGAGCTCATCAGCATTTTATTCGTCCCCCAGTTCTGCTCATGCACAGTTGGGGCCAACCCTAACTGGGCTCAGGTGGGCTTAACAGGAGCTCAGGCCTTCCTCCTCGTGATCAGCAACACCTGATTGTCTTTCCCTGATTGCTTCTGCAAGTATACGCCTATTTCTGTGCCTGTTGTTATGCAAATGAGATGTTTGTGTTAGTGATGACTTACCTCAATTGGTTTTCATGAGTCAGTAGAGAAATTGACCTACTGAATGGTTTTGACCCAAATTGTCACATCAGATTATGATTTTCAGGTGTTGAAATCTGTAGGCATTGGGGTTGGACTAGGTGGTCTCTAGAGGTCCCTTCCAACCCCTAATCTTCTATGATTCTATGCAGGTACCAAATAGCATCCCTAGGTTATGTTCAGATTTTATAACATATAAATTTATCTTTTAGGCAGCTAAGATTAAATATATGGAAGCTGACTGAGCTTTATGGCAGTTTGTGCAATTGCTATTCTGAGAACTTCAAAAGCAGCATTTTTGTGCATTTATTCCTCAGACCTTTTGTCATTTTTGAGAGCAAATTTAACCTTCTTCTCTCAGTCTCATTGAACGACTTCTTGGCAGTGGCAAAGGTATGAAGCCAAGTACATTTTCTTAAGATACTTTCCCCTAGCTGCTTTGAACAACTGTATTAAGCAGCTTTTGGGAGGTCATTTAGGTCTGCATTGCTATCTGGAGCCACATAAAGATTTGACAAAGCGCTACTCACCTGGGCTGAATTTTAAGCATGACATTAACTGTGTTTAGCTTTGCTTGGTATCAGTGGGGCTTACAATGAGTTTTAAATGTGTCACTGAGTAAGGATGGTTTTAAGCAGGTGCTTATTATTAAATATGCACATAAGCACCTGACTGATTCAGGACCTCGGAGTGATAAATGGAGAGAGCTACAAAGCAGCTGGTATGTGTGCCTTCCTATCGGTGAAATTTCCACTCAGTGAGCAGGTGAAAAGGGAAAGGAATTGGAAAAGAGGAAAACTGTATTAAATTAAAGAAGGAAGGGTGACCCATAGGTGTTGGTTAAGTCATGGGTATGTTCAGAGTAACACGTTGACTCCGCCTGACAGATCCTTTTGTATGGTTATGTCCTTTCTTTGTGAGCTGCAGTCTATCTTATGGTTATGAATGATGGCCTAAAAGGATTGTCAGGATAAGTGCAATCTTATTCATAGTTCATAAACTAGCATAAGAGAAGCTCCTGGTCTGCTGATTTATGTCATCTTCGAGACCAAGCCTGAAAACCTGTTATTATGGAGCAATTTTGTATGCAAGTGCACGCACATGTGTGCCTGCATATGCAAAGCCTGTCATTGTCAGACACAATAATGGCATTTGATTGCAAAGAAATTAAGCTTCCTTTGTCTTTTTGCAGTATGATTCATCTTGGAGAGGCAAAACTGAGAAACTTCAGCTTCACTGACTTATGATTGAGAATTATTTTATTATAGATTTTTTTTTTTCTTATACATTCAGATGATAACATGGTTGAGAAGGAAGAGCACAAGAGTGACATCCAGAGTTCCTGGGTTTTATTAAGGTTCATGTAGTTTGGTATCTCTCTAATAATTTGACTTCCAATCTGGACTTCCATTTTACCTATAAAATGAGAAGAATGATACTTTTCTTCCTACTTTAGAGGTCCCACAGAATAATAGAATGGTTTGATTTGGAAGGAACCTCCAAAGATTATCTAGTCCAACCCCCCTGCAGTGATGTCTTCTACTAGATCAGGCTGCTTGAAGTTCCATCCAACCTGATTTGGAAGACTTCCAGTGATGAGGCATCCACAACTTCTCTGAGCACCTTGTTCTTGTGTTGCAGATATATGCAATTTTGTGGTTTTCCTGCCACTCCAGGTTTGTAATGGCACCTCCTTAACGAACTGCCACTTCCCTCTGCTTTGGATGGGAATTTATTACACACACACCTCTAAGTTCATGCTCTCATCTGTTGGGAATATTTAGCCCTCTCATGATATCCATCTCCTTTCAAAGACATAAATTATTTCAGATTTGTGAAGGCAATGATACTGTAGGAGGAAAATAAATTAGTAGTGGATGTTTAGCCTAATGGATGATGAAAAGCTCAAGTGTTTTAAACACTAATTTATTACCACTGAGACTAGGCACAGGATTTAGGGACAGGAAGGACTGAAGCTCTTGAGTTCGTTAATTTTCTTGCTGACACCTCCATTTTTCTAGTTGAAGGCCCCAAGTTTTAATCAGTTGGTTAAAGTGGGCAGTGTCTGTAAGGCACAACAGGTAGCCTATGGGATGGCTACTTAAAAACAGCAACCTGTAAAGACCCACATCCTGCTACTGTCCAAAGACAGAATGAAAGTTATAGAAAAGTGCTTAGGAGTGAAGACTGGATCAAGAGAAAACAGAATGGAGGATATGAAAACAACGAAGTGGTAGCAGTGAAAGTGACAGGCAGGGACATCTGTGAAACAGCCCTTACAGTCCTGATTTGTGGAGGGTATCCATGGCAAACCTTTAGTTCATCCTTGTGAAATGAAGATCTGCTGCAACTGATGCAGTCTGTGGTTTCCTTGGAGCCGTTCCAGACTTCAGAGACTCCCCTGTTGGCATTTCACATGCCTTCAATGTAGTGTGAGAATGTCTGAGAAAACCCTAAAGCAGTCACATTAATGTAGCTACTTGGGCTCAAGCACAGGCTATCACCTACTGCAAATACAATTTTCTTATACTTACCTGACATATGCAAAATGAAGTGCTAGATGACTTGCTGAATAATATCAATTTTTTTCTATCCCTTTCCTTTCATTACATCCCCCCCCAGAGTCATTATGTATAGGGGTGGATTCTGACTTTTTTAGTAGGAACTAGAGAAACTCAGACCATCAGGGACTGTTGTCACTGTGGCTCCACCAAAATCAATGGCACTTTGCTGCTTTATCCCACTGGATGGATGCATCACCTTTTTCATTTGCCTGTACCAGGAAAGTCTCTGGGTTTCTATACCAAACTGAATCACCAGTGTGTTTTGGGTCTCCAGTGTAGTGCATCTGAACTTGCAAACTGAACCTCTGAAGAGGCACATTTATCTGACAAACATAAAATTTAGTATCTGTTAACACAGAGACTCACTGAGAGAGACTTAGGCTAAGAAAATATAAGAAATTGTGTTCAATGTACTGTATACAGGAGTCCCTTTTTCAGCACGTATCCTATTAAATTAACTGGAAATGAGCGTTCATCAGTCTCTAAGGGAAAGAGCCTGAAGGTTTTCTTTTTGTCTTCACATAAGACATTCATCAGGTCTTTGATCTTACTGCTCGTGACTGCATTGGCTTGGAGAAAAGGTCAGAAAACAGCTTTGCAAATACGAGTTGGATTTCCAAGAGCCAGAATTCTTTAGTACTTAGGTAGGAATTGTTCAGTTAAAAAATGGTCGAAATCCACAGGTTAGTTTTGTTACTTTTATTCAATCAGTGATGTTGTGGTTGTGTGGAATCTTCAAATTCCCCAGTATTTCTCTCCAAAAGCAGAATGTATTCAGAATCAGGGTGAAGTTATCTTGGTTTTGCATGTTCAAAACCTTCAGCTCTTCCTTCTTACTCCAGGCTTCCTCTTCAAGGAAAATTCCACTGATGACTGTTAGAAACTCTTCTACTTTTTAACAAAGAGTTAAGGATTTGCTTTAGGGAAAATGACTTCAGACATTCTTTTGGCTACTTGTTTTACTTCTGGTGGAGAATGACTACCTCCTCTGCTTTGGTGACAAGGTTAAAGACACCCAGAGCAAATTTCTGTGATTCCACTTGCTTATAAGCATGCAGATAAAGGCTTGGCTTTGTTCAAGTATCTCATTTTAGTGCCTCTTATATGAAACTATGCTATGCAGTACTACTTGGAACAAAACAGATGGTTTTTATCTTAAAATTCTGATCTGAGACATGTAAGTCTGAGACAGGTGAATCTCCCCTGTGCTCTTCATTGGTGAACTGGGTGGCAGTCATTCAACAGGAAGCAGTTCAACCCTTTTGCTTTCCTTCTTTTTATTTCTAAAATAGATTAAAAGTAAACTCCTGAACCCAGGCCTTGGAGAGAAGCTTAATGCCTCAGTTACAAACTGTGTCCCCCCAGTTTGGGGAAGGAGTTGTCATCATGCAGGTTCCGTGACAGATGACACCTCCTGCAGTAATGACACCATAAAGGGGCCCTGTGTGTGCCTTGTGAAGCTCTCCCAAGTGATAAATGGTGCTTTTCTGTCTCTCCATATCCATCAAAACATCTTAATGAATTTGATTACACTCTGAAAGTGCACCCTTGCCATAAAAGTGAATTAACACCAAGGGGAAAAGTCAGTTTTCCACTAATTCACATAATTTTTTTCATTTGTCACATTATCTCCTCAGTTTTAAAATCTCTAGTGCTCTGGGTATAAGGGACTGATTAATGACATAAACTTGCACCATTCATCTCTGCTCTTGTATAAAGCATGAAAAATGACAGGCAAAATCTACAGAGCTTCTCTACCCTGCCTCTCTACTTGAGCCTCTGAAGTGGCCTGCACAAGCAGATGTATCTTGTGGAACATCATGGTAAAGTTAACAAGTCTGAGACACTTCAACTCAAAGTTTGTCACAAAGCTGAAGGAAGAGCACTGTACTGTCAGGATGACCTAGCCCAATTTCCTTTAGCAAGCACAATCCTGAGGTTATTGCTCCTGGAAGGTTGGCTCTGGAGCTGAAGATTTGATCTGAAGAACTCCCAGAACCTCCAGGGTAACCTTGACTACTTCCAGAGCAAATTCTCTGGCAAATGCACATTTATCATTAACTTCAGCAATGCCTTTCTCTTCTCTGTCTAAATGTCTGCAGAAAGCAGATGCAAGTGAATGCAAACACAGACACAATCACTTCTTCCAAGGGAAGGGTGTAAGCATTTCCCATACTCCAGTCAGGAGCAGTATGTAAAAGCACATGTAAGAGTCCAGGTTTTTGCCTGCTTCCTCCATACTTAATACTCAGAACAACACCCAGACTTTGAGCCACAGCAGGGCACCCTGCTGGGATGTACTGATTTTCTGGAAAAAGAAAACTGGAAAGCAGTGATATTTGTTTCCCTGATCGTTTTCTCGTCATTGAGCAACCCTGTCTAGCTTAACTGCTTGAAATTATACTTCTGTTCTGTCACACTGACTGATGGGAACTGTGGCCATTATTTTCTTTTTAAACTGGATCCAAACTCAAGTCTCCATAGATGAATAAATGAATGAATTTATTTTATTGCAGTACTCAGCCCTCAATAAAATGTCAGAGGTAAAGTGGAATTTTATTTTTTTAATGTTTTCAGACTAGAATATTCTGGTCACAGGCTTCCTGGGGAAATTAATTACTGTTCTTCTACTACTATTACTGTTTAAGACTTGTACAGGGTTTTACATCTTCAAAGCACTTTACAAGTATTTAGCTAATTAATTAAAGCACGGTTCCTGCAAACTGTTCCATTTTCATCTGGATTTACAATCAGCCTTCCTTCATGAGGAAATTGTGTCACACATAAACTCAACTAAAATAAAAGAGCTGAGTGTAACTAGCAGCAGAAGCTCGTGTGGAGCAGTGGGAGGTAGGGAGTAATGATGCCTCTACAGCTGTCACCCTCAGCTGGGGTCCTGGTGGCTGCTGTACCGCTCACTGCTCTGGGCAGCCCTCAGCACCACCACAACCCCAGCTCACAGCCAGGTGCATGCCCAGCACAAGATTCAGAGACACCCCAGTGGCCTTATTGCAGAGGAGAGTTTGGGATGTGTTGATGGTCAGCTGTTGTCAGCAGTGTTCCTCTGGCCTGTTTTCATGATGAGGTTGACAGCAGCTATCTCAGTCAGGGTGACGGCCAGGACAGCGTCTAAACCTCTCCATCCAGGAGATGAAGGTAACATTGATTGTAAAGATGTTTTTAACCCCGTTGAAGCTCAGTGAGGCTTGAAAAACACTGAGTGCAAGTCAGTAAATGGGAACATTTCTTCTGACAGTGTGGCACTCGTGGCTGGTGGGTCATCCACATGGCAGGGCTGGCTCTGCCTTCCAGCCTGTCTGTCTCCTGCACCAAGCCATTAGTGCTCAGGCATTTGGATGAGAGGAGAAAAGTCCTGAGCACACTCAGAAACACCTTTGCTGGCACACAAAGCATCAGTCCTGGTTATATCCAGAAGCAGCTTTACCAATGACTTTGAAATTCTTTACAGCATTTACTAAATAGCCAGTTTAATCCCCAGAAGTCCCAGATATAATTCAGTAGGTGCAAGTAGAGTCCTAACATTGAGGAGTTTTGCTGTCTCAAACAGATGGGGCCAGAGCCAGCACTCAGCAGCCCAGGCTAAGGACATCTTGGTTTAACTGGCATCCTGCTTCAGCATCAGCTGCTAGAAACTAAACAAATATAATGCTTATATATATTCTACATACACACCACATGTTATAGGTGGAAAATAAGACATCTGGAAAACCATTATATCAAGAACTGTGGAGAATTGATGTGATAATGAAAAGACAGAAGGAAAAAAATCCACAGTGCAGGACTCAGGAATTTAAAGGTATATCAAGACTGAAGGAAAGATGAACATTGCAGATGACCACTGTATTGTGTGTGGTTCTGCAGAAAATACTAAAAATAGCATGTCAGAATGCTAAAAAAAATCACACACAAGTTACAAACTTTTTAATAGGAAGAGTAATTAAGCAGCAGATGTTCTATCTTCTGTGGACTTTAAAACAAGACTGGGTGCTCATCAGAAGTTTTGCATTAGCCAAACAGCAGTTTGCAAATTCAGTTCAGTTTAACTGGACTAAGTTTAGAGATGTCTGACAGGAGAGGTTTGAGAATATCTGATTTCTTTTGTCCTTGAACTCTGTGAATAGGGTGTAGGACACCTTTCACACAGAAACCAATGTAAATGCTGCCTTACAAAGTGGTCAGCACTGGTGGGACGATCACTCAGCTCCTCTCCAGCTCCGTGGTGTTTGGGGCTCAGGAATTACACTTGCAGGCTTGAGAATTTCTAGGAAAATGTCAGCAGTGGGACAGGATGTTCTGGAGGAAAGCAAAATATTTTTGCCAAAAAGACGTGTTAATAATGAGGTGCTGATTTTCTGCAAAGACATTTAAATTGCTTTTTCCTATTCTGTATTAAGCTGAAACTTTGGCAGTTATTGGCCAGTATTTTAAAGCTGAAAATTACAATTATCTCTCCTGGGACTCCATTTGTTTTTGTAGGAACACGCCCGGACTTTGAAGGGAAATTTAATAAGTCTTTAACATTTTTCCTTCCAGTAAAAACAAATGTTCCCTTAAAAAATAGGTTTTCATGAAGACCCTTGATTGCTCTAAGAATCTGTACAGTCACAGTAACCTAAGCAGCATGGTAAACTGTGTCTATAATACTCTAGAGCTATAATACTCTGTTTCTCCTCTTGTGTCACTGCTATTGGACTTTGTGGTCATTCCCAGTAAAGCTGGCTGGTAGTAACTTAACTATTGCCTGAGGTCCGTGCAAATCCAGATCTTTCACTTAAGCAAGAGCAGAAACCATTTTTGACCCCTGGTGCAGTCTAGATAGATGTGCTTTCCTTTGCAACCTGCTAAACCTGTATGAGATCTAAGAGGAGAGAACCAGGGCAAACAAGATCTCAGAATAATCAGAAGCTCATGGCTGTGTTTGCTTTTTGAATTCTAGCACAAACACTGTAATGTTAAATTCTTATGCTCATTTTCCTTGAAGGAAAGAGGGATCAGGTTAAAGTTAGCAATGAATAGGCATTTTCTGCATCATGGCTGCATTCTAAAGGGAAGCCTCCCTCTTCTTCTAATGATGCCCTTCAGCTCTTTAGGTTTTATCTATGTTGGTATTCCACTCTGATAATTTCTAAATTGTTGGTTATTATTGTAATATCAGTTCTTAGCAGAAGGCTTCAAGCAAGATGTTTTAAAATACAATGTGTAGATACTGCTGCAACTACAGCTGATAATCTCTATCATGCCTGCAAGAACTTTCCCAGGCTGGGAAATGAGGTAATCCCAAGGCTGCTGCAAAAGGAGGAATTCAAAGTTTCTTTTGTCTGAGTATCTTTGAGTGCAGAAATGACTGAACTTTTATGTCTTCATAGGAGAAAACAGAACTCCTCACACTGAGATTTGAACTAGCTCCAAGGACCACATAGAGCCATGGTCTTGGCTCCTGGAGAACACAGCAGCTCCAAGTGGCAGCCCTGGAAATTAAAGACCCTCTATAGATCTCCACAATTTGTCTGGGTTTCCCATGCAACACATGGAGTGAGAGACAAATTTATCTTCTGTCCATTCCCTTTTTAACTCTATTGACAACTGACCATTTAGGCAGACACATCAGAGGCACCAAAACAACCATGGGCTCCATGATTATTGCCCTCAAGATCATTATGTGTGCAAAACATGGGCCAGGCTGAATTTCCCTCAAGGAAAGGAAAGGAAATTACCCTTCTACCAAAGCATTTAGTTGTGATGGAAATTGTTTCACAGTGGAGTTCATACATGGCTGCTGGGGTTTCAAAGTCTAACCCCCAGTAAATTACTCTCCTAAGCACTGGAGGGAAACCTATGTATGGATTATCTCTTGGCAAACACTGGCTTTAGCTAGAGAAATCAAAGGGAAAGATATTTAAGAAGTTATTTTCTTTTCCCTCTGTGTCTGGCTGCTTCCCTGCCTTCCAGAGACTCAATTTCTATAGCTGAGCTTCAATTTTCAGCTCTGTGCCACCTCTCTGAACTAAAGATTGAATTCAGTGTGATATAGTCACTGATGAGATATTGACCCATCAAGTTCAGATCTTGCTCTGTGTTCATGCTTCATCCTGCCACTGTCTTTTGGGGTAACTCGATAGTCAAAATAACTGGCAAATTTCCAGATTGTCAAAGTGCAGTCCAAGAGTCTTCTTTCTCCTTCCTATACCTTTTCCTGCTTCTCAAGTCCAGATTCAGCCAAGGTATTTCTTTTTATGCTGTCCCATTGGCCAACTGATCCTAACAAAGAGGGATTTCTTTCTCAACAATGTTGAAATTTTCCAAATTGTTGACATCAGCCTGCAATTCAGCATGCTTGAGTTTGCAGCAGGTTTGAAGAGACAGCTCTAAGTAGAGATACAAACACCAACATGATCTTCTTGCTTTTTCCCCATGCCATTTTTTCACCTTTTTTTTTCTGTTGTTTTGTTGGTTTTTGTCTGGTTTTGATTTTTTTAGGGGTGGTGGTGTTTGGTTTTAGGGTTTTTGTTTATTTTTGTTTTGCTTTGGGTTTCTTTTGGGTTTTTTTGGATGCCAGATTGAACAGTGCATGTATCTTTCTCACATTTGACTCCTGTCTGAAGTGATAGGGAAGGAAGGGGGAGGCAGTAAATGGAGATTTCAGTGGCACACACTCTGCTCTTCTGTGATGAACAGATGTCACATGGGAATACTCTCAAGTGACTGATGCTGTGGCCAGCTGAAATCAGCTTTACAGATGTACCTGTCAAGGCATCTTTTGAAAAAGGGACTTTGTAAATCATCCAGTCACCACCATCTAGATAGTGCTCACACATCCTGATCACAAGGCAGCAGCACAGCAGCTCAGGCTATGCACAGTGTCTTTATTCAGAGTTTTTTTGTGTTGAATTTTTTTTTTTTTTTCATTTCTCTAGGCTGCCAATATCCTGTAGCATTTCAACAGCCAAAGCACTAGTTGTTCTTGGGCACCATTTTCTGAACAGGGTATCTGTCAAGTACATTTGCATGGCTTAATTTCTGTGACCCTTTGTTTGTTTAAGCTCTGATCCCCTCCAGGTTTTGAAAAGTCACTTTTTCCCTGCACATGGTAAAAGCTGGTTTCTTTCATCCATTAAAAAAAATCCCAATGAAGCTTAAAATTAACTTTCCTTTTCAATCCAAAACAAACAAGAAAAGTTTGTGTTGTTCCATAGTCAGCTGCCTCCTGTGCTTTTGGAAGCATGTCTGGTGGGCAGCTCATGCTCTGAGCTGGCTGACTTTCCTCCTCCTGCACACGGTCAGTGCAGGCACAGAATCTGCAGGGCTGGCACAAACAGGCTTCCTGGCAGGAATTCTTGGGGATAGATGAGGGGAAAAAAAAACCCAAAGCACCATGTAAATTTATGAAACCTCTTTTCTGCCATTTTGTGTCTGGCATTTGGATTATCCTGGGTTTAAGAGTCTGGATTGCAGCTTTTCCCATTGCTGGTATGCTAATAATAGCTCTGTCTTATGCTGATTCTCTGGTGTCTAATAATAAATGTGGGTTCAGCCCTAGTATCAGTCTGAACCTAAATACAGATGCTTTTCTACTTGCTGGCCTATTTCCTGCTGGGAACATACTGTCATTCAGAGTATTCACAGAGCTGGTGCCAATCAGCAAGTGGATGTCATGATTTTTAGGGACCATTGGCAAAGGGACAGTCACATAGATAGTATGGATCACATAAACCTCATTTTCTCAGGTAGACAGGCTAGAAGCCATCTTCCTTTGCCTGTCTGCAGATTCATAGAATCATAGAAAGTTGGGTGTTGGAATGGACCTTGAAAGATCATTGAGTCCGTTCCCCTCACAGAGCAGGGTCACCTACAGGAGGTCACAAAGGAACACATCCAGGTGGTCTTTGAATGTCTCCAGGTAAAGAGACTCCACAACCTCCCTGGGCAGCCTGTGCCTGTGCCCTGTCACCCTCATGGAGAAAGAATTCTTCATTATATTTATATGGAACCACTTTTCCTCCAGTTTATAACCATTGCCTCTTGTCCTGTTGTTGGTTACCCCTGAGAAAAGCTTTACTCCATCTTCCTGGCACTTTCTAAATTTTATTAATTAATTCATCAATTAATCATTAATTAATTTGTAAACATTGATGAGGTCACCCCTCATTCTCCTCCAAGCTGCAGAACCCCAGCTCCCTCAGCCTTTCCTCATAAGGGAGATGTTCCACTCCCTTCATCATCTTGGTCTCTCTGCACTGGGCTCTCTCAAGCAGTTCCCGCTCCTTCTGGAACTGAGGGGCCCAGAACTGGACACAATATTCCAGATGTGGCCTCACTGGGGCAGAGCAGAGGGGAGGAGAACCCCTCTTGCCCTACTAACCACCCCCTTCTAATGCACCCCAGGATGCCATTGGCTTTCTTGGCCACAAATACAGGTAATTAATAACCAGGGCTGTGCCAGGGTAGGGCATAGATGGATTAACATCTTCAACCCAAGCCCCAGAGAGCCAGCTGGCTTCCCTAAGGGCTCCAGTCTGCACACTGGGCCTTTGGTCTCCTTCAGCGGGCAGTCTGACAGTGACTCGGTGCCTTTCTTCCTCTTTTTCTGTCAGGAGGCAGATTTGATGCAGACCTTAGGCTGACTTCACCTCAATGACACCTGCAGGCTGGATGCACCCTTGTACTCCTCATGTCCTCCTCATGTCCTCCTCATTGTCCTCACTCACGTCTTCCTCATTGTTCTCATGTCCTCCTTGTCCTCATGTTCTCCTCGTTGTCCTCATGTCCTCCACGTAAGCAGGTCCTCTTACCTGTGAGGCAAAGGCATCAGGGAAGGGGGAGCCCCAGAGGAGGGCTCAGGGGGGAGGCCTGCAAGAGTTCTGTTAATGGAGACCCCGCCATTCATTTGGTGACATCTTCTCTCTCAGACATTGCAGCTGTGGATGTGGTTAAACCACCTCATTCTTATCCATCTGAATCCAGATCTTAGGACCCATTGTCATCTTAAAAAAGAAAAGAGCAAGAATCCCTGGTTGCCTTTTCCTTTGGCCTGTGTTTCAAATTCATTCTTAGAAGAGCAGCAAATCCCACCCTTCTCCGCCCCCTGGGCCTCAGAGGAGCAGAACACTGTTAATCAATTCTAATGAACATCAGCCAGCCAGCTCCTCTCTCTCTGCATTGGGACAGGGGTTACTTTTATCTCCATCATTTTCTTCCTTGATCTGATTTCCCCCCAGCTAAATTAAATCTCTGTCCTCCATCTCAATTGATTTTTCCTTTCTTGTTCTCTTTTTAACTGAACTAAGTTTACATAAATATAAAAGTAACAAGACAACCTCTTGAAACAGACACGCCAGCTGTCAAATGCAGCTCAGGCTGCTGTAAATCAATAGTACTGTAGTTTAATTTATATTTTCATAACTCATTCAGTTCCACCACCCCATTTCCCCCCCTAAACCTGAAAGCAGAGTTTTATTTAAATGTCACCAGGTCCTGGGAGACTTGGATGGAGCTGCCTAGTCTGTTGGCCCATTCATTTGATGCAAGAGTGAGGATTTATGTCACAGAAGCAGTATTTCTTGCATTAGCTATTTATGGATTTACACATCTTCACATTTCTCAACGATAAATAAAATTAAAAACAGACACCCGAAGCCTGGCAGCATGACAGGGACCTTTATAAAATGCAGAACAAGGGCAAAATTAAAAATAAAGAGAGAAAATAAATCTGTGGACAGGGCTTCTGTTACTTGCATGGATGATTGCTGCCCTCTTTACAGCCATCATTTACAGCTTTACAGCCATCATTATGATGTGTGAGGTCAGAGGGAGCAGATGTTACCCACTGAGCATGAGGTTCCTGCTTTGAGACCATCCTCACATGGGAGTCTGGCATGGGTGACAACCTGGGGATAAGATGGGAAATAGATGGAGGACTGATGGCACCTTTGGTTGTGAAGCTACCTTCCCCTAATAAACTTGGGAAGACTTGGCCTTGTGTAGGTAAATGTGATGGCTACCAACAGCAAACTGCCTAAATTATTTGGAAAAAAACTCTTGGGGCTGTTATGCAGGGCAATTTTTGTATCTGTTTGGATGAAAAAAGAATTTGACAAGTTTTTTAGATTGTGGGCAAAATTCAAAAGTACTTACAGTGCCTGTTGTGCATAACTCAGATATAGTCAAGGAGTTGTGAGACTCCTTGAAGAAAGGCAAAGCTGACTTCCCTCCATGGTGCATGGGAAGGTGTGATGGAGGGTGACCATTTGCACCAGCTTGTCTTAGATGATCTGACTGCTCCTGGCTTTCTGACTGTCCTCGAGCTCCCAGATTTACTGGGATAATCAGGTTCCCAACAAAAAGGGAGTTTAAGCTGTATTCATGTATTCAACGTTCAGCTTAACTCCATGGTCTTAGTTTACTGCCACTTAAGTATGGGTACAATTGTCTTGCTGAATTCAGGCCCAAAGCCAGAACAGATGTTTACTGACAAACTAATATGTATGTGTGTATATATACAAATATATCCCCATATGAAAAGCATATAACATTTGCTGTCACCATAGCAACAGAATGTCAGTGTCTTGCTGATGCCCTGGTAACAGCAGCTCTGTGTTTCTGCACATATGTGCACACTGTTGCCACGGGATTAGCTTTGGCACATACTTAAATAGATTAAGTTTAAAAAAGCATAGGAATAAGGAAACCTAAGAAAGCATCTGTCTGCCACATCATTATCCCCTTTACACATTTTCCTACAACCTCTGCATGCAGATCTGCTCTTTGTTACAACTGAGGAAGACTGACAAGTCTTTTGACCATCCTTTTTCTTTTCCTGTGCCTGTCTTCAAAAGCCACATGTCTACTGAAATATGTTGGGTAAAATTTTGAGAAAAATAACAGTATTGCAACTCGACATGTGGGTGGGAGTAAAAACTTCTCTCCTTGGTGAATTCTTACCCCCTGAAGAATTAGTGCAACAGCAGTAATAACTCACCAGAGAGACAAAAAGTAATGTGAAGTCAAACTTATCTACCTTGGTATGATCATGGGCCAGCCCAAATGGTAAGAATTACCTACAGCAACCATTAACAGTTAAAGATTTTTCTGTATCCTTGATTTTCTAACACAATAGCATGATAACAAGCACTGGTACAAACATAGGTACCTAGATTATTGCACTAAGATTTATAAATTTGGTGGGTGCCTTCTTAACAGAAATAAGTCAAGCTGCTCACAGTCATAGCCAGAGTTTTAGTCAGTTGTTGCTACATTGGCCCCTTTGTAAAGGCCATCTTCTAATACATAGTTTTAGATGTAGCCAAGAGCTATCTTGCAATCAAGTAGTTTTCCAGTTTTCATGAAAGGATCTCAAATCCTAGACAATAAACATCAAACATGTAATTTCTGCAATCAGTTTTTGTTTCCTATCACAAGAACCTATCAGAGGCCTTAAAGTTTTGCAAAACAAAAGCAGGGAAGAAGTGAGTTAAAGATTCACTTCCCTTTTTTTCCAGTCTTGAATTTCTATCTTGTATGTGATCATTTTAAATTGTCCTCTATGCAATTGCCTATTGACCTAAATATCTATAAAAGACTTCTTTGTGTCAGCCCTTAATTTCAGAAGAAAACACCTTGACAAAGAAAAAGGGTAGTGAAACATACTGCACAGAGAGAGAAGTGAAGGAAGGACATTACTGGTATGGGGTCATCCTAATGACAGTAAAGGGCACTCATGTTGAAAAGGACATGATATAAAAGGACTACAGGATAATTGTCACTGTGTGAGACTTATGAAAACACTCCTTATATAAAAAAAAAAAAATCCAAGCTATTACTTCCATCCCATGCAATCATGCCCATGAACTCAGAGATCCTTGAAATTCCCCTCCTGTATTTTTTCTTGTATTGATTTAACAAATAATTCTCACTGGTTTTATTAAATTGAAAGTGTAAATCCTGGCCTGACTGGCATTGCATCTCAGTCAGTAGGAAATTATATTTATCACTGATGAAATTAACGCCTGAAAGGACAAAATAAACAGCAAAGGAAGAGTGAGAGAACAAAAATATCAGGAAAGAAGTAAAACAAGATGACAAAAAACCCAGGGAGCAGAGTGGCATTAGGTGGTGTTTGGCTGCAGATGACACTGATGGCAGTGCTCTGCATATTGTTTTTCTAAGAGTTCATGAAATCAAAATATAAGAAGTATCCCTTTGGACCAGGAACAAACTCCTCCACAGGGCTGTCTTCAGCCCTTGCCCTGTATGAAATGGCTTTTTTCAGGTTTAGGAAAGTTTGATTAATTGTGCTTGTCTTCACATCCCTGCTCCCACCAGGTGTTTTACAGATGGATTCTTTTGCTGGTGAACTTGGCAGAGAAATGCTCCAGACTCACTCCCTGGGGGCCAGTGAATTCCCAATCCCCAATGCACCATTTCATTCCCTGTTCCAGTTCTTGTTAAACATGATCTTCCCATAGACAACCTTGTAGGGTTCCTTCTGGAAGCCTTTTCCAGAAGTTTATTCAGTAATGCACAAGGCTGGTGCTTGACCAAAGCCTGGTAACAAAGGGCTCTGGAATGTAATTCATAAAGCTTCCTAAGACCTAATCTGCAGAGTGATTGTATATTTAAAAGGAATCTAATTTTAAAAGCAACAACAGTTATATGAGCTTGAGGAAATTCTTATAAGAATGGTTGGTTACTGTAAACTTCTTCAGCTCTTCTGAAAAAATTGTGTAGAAATCCATAGGAAAGAAATGTCTCTGAAGAAGTTTGGGGTGAGGAGGTTAATAGAAAAATCGTATCTCTGGCATGGAATTTTTTTTAATTTATTTTCAGTGCACCTCAATATAGCATTCTGTAGGATAGCTAAAACAGGGGAGGGGATGGGGGATGAAATCTATCAGAAGGGAACATTTTCTAATCTAGTTGACTACGGTTCTGCTCTGCAAAGAAATAAAGATTCTCTCAGCCCAGGAATCTAGGAACTGTGAAAAGCAGATAGGAAATAATTGGTCAATAGATTTGCAGATATCAAATGGATGTGAGAGGTTAGGGCAGGCACACACCTCTGCAGAGAGGTATAGCTTGTCAAGCATTTTCTTTAGCAGCTCTGGCAAAGCAAATAATTTTTCATGAACCTTTTCAGTGGAGGGCAATAAAAAACCAGACCCTTAACACCTGCTGCCTTTAATTGCTTTGCAGGTGTTCTCAGCACTGGCACCTCTTGCCTGCCATATGGACCAAAAGCCAAGGGAAGATTTCAAGTAAAAGCCCAAGGAAAAAAACAATTTTATTAGTCAAGAAGAGTTTTCAATAGTTCCATGTGGAAAACAGGACAGAAATTTTCAAAGTCTGCACTTGTAAGGTAAGCTGAGGCAGCCCAATGGCCAAAATTTGTCAGCGTGGATGCCTAATTTCTTTGTCCTCTTGCACGTCCTCTCTAGGATCATTGATCCAACAACCAATGGAGCACCAAGAATTGGTTCAAGCAGAACTCTTATTTAATCTGCTGAGCACCAAATCACAGCAAACACACCAGCAGTTTTATCTGCCATGAAAAGAAAGTCCTAAACATCACTAAATGCAGCAGGCATTAGCTTTCCCTGACAGTGAGATTTTAAGAATTCATTTATAACCTATTACTGCTTGTGGAAGGTAAGGAACAATAATCTAAAAGAGTCAGCAGCTGTGCTGCCAGTTGGAAAATCTGCCTCTTCAACAATCCAGCTGCTCCTGGACAAAAAAACCCCCTTGCCTTGTCCTGGTCTCCTGCCTGTCCATCCTCATGCACTTCACATATCTAGCTGGACTAAGGGATCCAGGCTCAGGAAACTTGGATTATTGCTGAGCAATTTCTAGCAAAACACAGAGACTACAGAACTGTTGAGAAAGCTCTGAAGGCAATTGTTCTCTCCCAGAAATATTCTGATGGAAGTAACATATTTTTCTCACTTTTGGATCTAATTTTACCTTGCAAGACCCTCAGTATTTTAGATGAAAATTATTCTATTTCCATAAAAAAGTTTAGTCTATCAAAAAGGCCTTTTGAGAGAAAACAGACAGCCTCTTAGAGATATTCTTAGAAATACTATGGTTAGTGACACAATATTGTAAAAATCCCACACCTTACCTGAATAACTACCTTCCTCCATGCAGCAGCCCCCAGATCCAGCTCTCTGTTCCTCTGTTTGCATGAGAGAGAGCCTGGGGGAGTAGAGAAGCTTTAAATAGAGGTGTGACAGGCTGCCTCAGCCTTCCTTATGTTAGGGTGGAAGAAGAGCATTGTTCTTGGTTACTAATTGAATCACTGACTTACAGGCTCACCAGTAACCCCAGGCATGGGTGAAGTGATGCCCAAGTGGGGGCTGTCTAATGTGGAGGAGGTCTCCTCTGTCCACTCCTCCAGGAGAACACAAGGAACCTCAATTCCCAGCAGGTGCTGTCCATGAGCATTAGGCATTGAAGAGTCGAGGGAGAGGATTTTTGCAGTCAAGGCTCTGGAAGAGATGCTGCTGTGTATTGAGAGAGTTTACTTCTCTGGATAAGGGTTTCCTCTCCTGTAGTTGAGGTTGAATGCAGTTTGTGGACCACATTAGCTGTGGCCATGGACTTCTGTCAAAGTGGTTTTCTTAGGGGTGGCAGTGAAGGTGTCTCTCGACTTGGGTGACACCTGCTGGAGAGCATCAGGGAAGAGCAGAGCAGCTTATACACCTTGATTAAGGTTCAGAAAAATGCTGTGCATGTCTTTACTCCTGGTTTTCTGGGGATACTTAAAGCTATGAATAACACTAATGATACTGATACTCAAGACTTTCCTAACTCTAATACTCACCTCTCCTATCTTGTCTTGGATCTGAACTGCCACCCTTAACTGCCCCAGACCTGTGTTCCATCAGGTTAGTTAGAGCAACAGCAGAAAAAAGGAGCAGTGAGATGTATTCCCTTTCTCCATAAATGAGCAAAAAACCAAATGCCCAAAGTCTTTGTGGCTTTGGCTTAGAAAGGGGACAGAGCAGCTGTACACAGCAGACTGTGGAGGGCTCCCTGTGCTGTTGGAGAAGCTGCTGGGTGAGAGGAGGGTCCAGGACTGCAAAGTAAAGAGAGGAGTCCACTGGTGGAAGAAGGGCTGATGGAAGCATGGCAGAAAAGGAAAGGGTTGACCTGTAAGGCAATTTCAGTTTAAGGTAAAGTACTCAAAATGGACTGGCTCTTGCCTAAGACCGCCCCTTAGTAAATTGTAAGTGGAAAAACTCCCCTCAGCCTTGGCTTTCCAGAAAAGAATATTTTTAAAAAAATGTTTTCAATTCCTGAAGTGCAAACCTGCTTTGTGTATGGTACACTCCAGGTTCCTGAGAGAAGGACTTGTACACATTTTGACTATACAGCAAAGAAAGTTGCTGTATTCATCCTGTGTTGCCAAGAGTATTGCAGAACCATGTCCCCAGTAAAGAGCAGAACCACATATATAGACAGTATGTGTGTGTAGACCCATGACACAGCATGGTTCAGAGGACAGGACAGAGATGAGGAGCGTATGTTGGGAGAAGGGAGGACACCTGCAGGAGAGCAGACTTGGCTGGGTATTAAAGTAGGGCCCTGAGGTATGAAGCACTGTTGATTTCAATGTCTAAAAGATCCATCCAGTGGATGGATCAGTTCAATCCTCAGTAAGCAATGGCTCACTCCATGAACTGCAGCAGAGGCAGGAGGAGCCATCACATCCTATTTATACTGAGCCAGCACCCAAAGGCTCTGCTGTGTGACAGAAGCCATCTAATCCACACACCAAGACATTCAGAGTCTTGTTCTTAACATCAAACTCATGTCTTCCCTCTCTCCCACTAGTAGGAACAACCCCGGGTAGTTTCCCTTCTGTACACTTGATTTTTCCTTGCTAGAAATCTCAAAAATTATTTGTCCTGGAGCTTAGTTATCTGGCAGGTTTAACCATGAGCTATGTCACATACAAGAAGTTTAGGTTGTGTGGGAGTAACTCTGAAAAGGGCAACTGGGACCCAGGTACTGGTGAGCAGTGTGACCCAGAGATTAAAATGGTTTGTGTGCTCCCATTTAAACAGCAGTGAGCAGGAGAGCATAAGGAAAGGAAATACAAAGTTTAAAATGATCTAATTATTCGTGCCATTAATTTAGATTTACTTGAGTAGTTAGAACATGCTGAATAAACAACAACTGATCAGATCATGTTCATTTCAAATGTAACCATGACTGGATGGATATCTATCTTACAGTCTAATTTTAAAGGTTTGCCAACACGTCTCTGTAGCACTTAAAAGGGGGTCACTTGGACATTTTCATTTGGATTGGCAATTTTTTTCCCAGGATCATTTTCATCTGCAGGCTTTTTTCCCCTGAGTGAGTGATAGTGCTGCAGTGATGACAGGTGCAGGTGACACTTTTTGCACGTTGCAATCAAACTAGACCCACATGCAAAAGACCATGTGGAACTCTAGGGTCTGCCTCCAGTTTTGTCTTGAGGGAAAACAGCAAAGTATTACTTGAAACATGCACCAGCTGTAGCAGTGAGGGAGAATAGAGTCTTCGTGGGCTTTACAAAGAAAACAAGATAAGAAGGAGCTGGTGGAGCAGAGACATGTACGTTGAAGTGTCTAAAATGCAATAACTCATTTCACATGAACTTCGTCACATGTGTTAGGTGTTGGGAAGCAATTTAGGTATTTTTATTTAGAAAAAAAGAAAAATTCTCCATCCTCCCATTTTCTCTTTAAAAAATCTCTATCTTCCCTCTAAATCAAACATGTCTGGAGCTGGAGTCCTTTCTCCCCACATACACACACAAAAAAAATAGATGCAACTTTATCCAGTGCTTCTTTGTGGCATATTCTTTCTCAGCCTTTTCCCTTTGTAAAATGAAGCAAGGATTATCTCCTTATTATTGCTCTAAGTACTCAGTCTCTGACAAAGAGTGAGAAATGGGACTTAAAATCTAAACATGAACCCAGGTAAAATTATTATAAAGCAATGACCTTCTTAACCACATTACTATCAACCAACACTTCCTGCCCATTAGTAAGTTTCTGAGATGGTTGCATGGGTGAAAATTGAATTTTTAAAATAATTTCTTATTTCCTCCAGTGGAAACGCAGGAAGTAGGTACATGTAAAACAAAATATTCTTCTGTGTTCAAGGGGTGTACATAATCTCTCTGGAAGGTAGGTCTTGATTTTCAATAGATATCTTTGAATCTTTGAATTTTTCCTCTCTCTGAATTCTGTATTCTGTTCCAGCCAGTCTGGTTTCTGAACACTATTGTTATGATGGAAACACTCTGACAATATTGAGATAAATCTCCCTTCTTCCAGCCATGGAATATATGTATATAGAGAGTAGAATATTAAAATACATTCTGTATTGTGATTCACAGTAGCATTCTGCCTGTGGCTTATAGAAAAGTAACAAAGGTTTAGATGGCAAAACTGGGCTGTTTCTTTGCAGATTTTATTAGCTTCTTTCATTTGGTGGTCTTCATTGTTTATCAGCTCAGTCACTCTTATCTTTGTCATTTTCCATGCCTCTCAGAGCCTGAGTCAATCTTCTTCAAAGAATGCCCTTGTAAATGAATACTAACTACTTCAATATACTTTTAAATAAATTAAAGTACCCTCAGTTTCCTACTTGGAAAAAAAAAAATCTGATCCAGCAATTTTGAAATATTTAAGTTGTGTCAGATTGTATTTCAAGTAGACAGCTCTATGTGCATTCTTCTAATTAATAATTAACAGATACTATCAACTTATTAAATTATCTTTCCATCTGGTAATTTCATTTTTTAAAATAAAAAACTTCTGCTTAGCAGAAATCTTGAACAACATAACAAATGCTAAACTGATCTTGATATTGCCAATGCAACAAAATCTTCCAAAAGATGAGAGTGATGTTGGTGCAAGGAAGAGAGAAGTTGATAATCTTCACACAAAGTCTAGTAGTTGATGAGGAGAAGTTAGTGGGAAAGAAGATGAAAATGATCCTGAATGTTTTACTGGCTCCAGAATAGTTTTCATTGTAAGAGTTTATCCATCAGCCTGTGAGTCCTATGTGAATGATTTCTGTCTATAATAAATAGCACGAGTAGATTTTAGAAATAATTGTATCCTATGAATGAATCTCACATACAAATATTTGACATTGCAAAAAAGGAGGGAAAGTTCATCTAAATAGTCAAAGTACTTTATTCAAAACCATTCTCACATCCCTTGGTTCATTCATGGTACCTCCCAGCACTGGCAGTAGTAGATGAGCATCATTTAGCAGATGAGGTCTGGGTTCAGATCTTTAGGCCTGGTCACTGCTTCATCACCATGTGTTGCTCCCAGATCCCCCAGGGATGTCAGGAACATAACCTCCTTGCAATCTGAAACTACCAGGGGCCAGTACTCAGCTTGTTCTGCTTGTTCCTGCCAGGGCCAGCAGCAATAACACATGCTCCAGATCAGTACATGGCATTTTCCTCTGCTCCATCCCAGCACTGTGCTGAGGACACTTCACTGCTTCCTTCAGCTGCCCAGGGAAAGATTCCTGCCCTGGAGTGCTGCTCCCCAGGGATGACAGCAAGAGGAATTTCTTCTCAGCTCTTCCTCCAGAGTGCCCTGACCTTTTTAACTGAGGGCTTGTCAATTTTTAAAAAAAGAGACACAAAGAAATAAATTCCAAAGACCCTCTGATGCAGCGTAGCTATGTGAGTTTTAATTTATAAAAGCCTAAAATAAGGCTGAACTTTCAGTGCTCTTTAATTGGATTCATTCTTTTCCACTTTTTGTTTGCATCCATAGGAATTTGTGTGTATAGTTTAAAATATCTCATTTCTATTTTCCTCTCATCTGGAAAATCACTTCCTGATGCTTTGAGGACTCCCTGGGATTGGAGACTCATGGATTAGCAAATACTTCTCTGACCAAAAAAAGGATTAGGGAAGACCATCCTCATAGTAATTCATACACATTTCCACTGCCAAAACCTACACAGTGGGGGAAGGAAAGTGGACAAAATGTGTCCACAATGCTGAATGTTTTATGAATCACAGGAATTTCTGGGAAAGTCAAATCTAATAGACAGCACCTGCTGTACCTGGCAGTAGTAAGCTGGAGTATATTTGAATTCTTACATGCTTATTGTATATGATTCAAAGCCACCTTCCTGAACATGCCAAGGCTATAGGGTCCATGGGAGGATGGGCTGGAACCTAGCACACCAGTTCTGGGCAAGCAGGAGGCAGGATGCAGGCCAGATGATGAGGACAGATCAATCATGTCAGCTGTCTCCATTTTCTTGGCTTCCCACTGCCTAGATTCAGTAAATAAGAAGTAAAATCACAAAGGAACAGCCATTGACAACCATCTGCTGGAAGAGAAAGCGGGAGAACTGGAAAAATTACTCAGCTGGATGGAAGAATAGCTTTTGGCCAAAGGTTTTTCCAAATGGCCTTGTTCATTTCTGAGAGTGGAGTTTTCTCAACTGGGACCGGGCAGAGGGATGTAGTGTGGTGGGTGAGAACAATCCCACCCTGGCAGCACAGCCAGGACCACTGTATGGCTCCCTGTAATAATTCTCCTGTGTTAAACTGTCAGCCAGAGGCAACAGCACAAGATGCAACCTGACTTGTCAACAGATTTGGGAAGATTTCTGCCTACTCTGACCCTCAAGACAGCAACTAAAACCACGGTAGTTTACAGCAGAGGTAACTTTTGAGCCTTTTTTTCCATCAGGACAACCCACTGAGATGTCTATAGCAGCTTAAGTGGCCCTTAACAAAGCTTTCTCCTATGTCAGAAGAGCTATTGTGCTATGTTAAGAGACGTTACTTCATCTTCCTATTATTTAGGCACAATGAAAGAAATAATTAAATGTTCTCTCTTTTTTTTTACTTTCAGTGGATGCCTCCATCCATTCATAAAGTGGGTGCAGATTTAGAAGAATGGGTCTCCTTCTAGTAATGTGTCTGGGATAAAGACCTCATCAATCTGGCATCCAGTTGGGATCCTGGCTCAGTAGTGATGAGGCAGTAGCATTATTGTTGGATACCAAAGCAAGAGAGAAAAATTTTGCCCTTAAATTATTGTGTTCATCTCCCTCCCCAATAACTCTGCCTCCATGGAAATGGGGAAAAAAAAAAAAATCGAAGAGGAACATTTTGTTAGCAGATGAGGCAAGAAATTCAATACAGATGACATTTGCTTTGCAAGGCAATAAAATAAGCTCAAGCTGTTTAACTGTTAGGTGCTTTAAGGTAGGATTTAACACAGACTATTTTCAGAATCTCATAGTGATGTTAAACAATCAGCCTTTAGGACAGATATGGGGTGGACATGAGGAAAAAAAGGCAGAGGAGTTGGGAGAGACACCTTTAAGATGAGCCATGGCAAAATTGCAATTAGGACTCTTCTGCTTTAGGGTTTTAGACCAGGACCAGAATATGTCTATCCCTGCTTTGTTGGGTTACATAACAATTATGGCAAATGCTAATCAGCATTTTAGCAGCAAGCTGGACATCCTGAACTTGTGTTCTACAGGAAGGCTGTGGGATCTCAGGGTGGTGGTCCTACTTGAGCCACAATGGGTCACACTTGCCCAGCCACTGGGATTTCTTGGTTCCCAAGGCCATGGATAATCTTGTGCTCCTGTCCCAGCAGAACTGTGTTAATGGATGCTGATATCTGCAGCCCTCATGGCTGACACCAATGTTGCTGTCTCTGCTTCTTGTTCTTTCAAGACTCAAACACCAGAAATCTGGTTTTTAAAAGGCAGCTCTTTTCTTACTTCAACAGAGCGTGCCAGTGTTTAACATGTTGGGGCAAGACATCCCCATCAAAGTGAACATTTGCTTTCTGCTGAGAAAAGGTGAGATCCCCAGCTCAGGCCTGTGTCAGGAAATAATTTAATTCTTTGTAATTAGATTCAAAGGGCAACAGCTCCCATTCCTCTCTCTAGTTGAGTGAGGTCCAGTGAAGAGCTACCAAAGACTCAGCCAGAGTAATGAGCACCCAATCAGGTCCTCCAAAATGGTGTAAAACACAAAGCAGAATAAAGCCTTGGCACATGCTATTCCTGCCATAAACAAAAGCTTCCAATTAATATTGGAACAGTGTGCAAAATACTTGTCACAGCTTCATGGATATTCAGAAACAACAGCTGGTCTTTTCATGACTGTGTGGTTGAGATCTAGCACAGGTTAAAAGCTCAGTTTTTCCATTATCTTTCCATTCCACGTATATATGTATACATCCATAGACATTCCATATGTATGTATACGTATACATCCGTGGCTGGACAAGGAAATATGTGAGGATGGGTGAATCTATTGGCATTTTCTTCCTCCAGAGGAGTGCCTGCCTGTATGTATCTGTGTGACTGAAAGGTCTTGTTCCTTAGCTCAGGGTGCTCCCATTATGTATATTCTATTAAGCACATATTGAATATGCATCTCATTTTCATTTCAATTAGGATCTGAGAGCTGATTTCATTCATGACTATTGATTCCTTCCAGGCCATTTGCATTTTATGCTCTTCATTATTATTTATATGCTCTGTGCTCTCACAGTAATTTAAATATCCCTCTCATGATTGCCCCCAAGTGATGAATTAGATGCCCTGCTTCAAAAACCAACACCACAAGCCCTGTGTTAAACCTCTGATTTTTCTCTGTGTATTGATGGGACTTTCTGTCCTTGTGCTTCAGTGCCTTCTGCTGGATTGGGAGCAGGTGATGCTCTGCACAGTGAAGACAATGTATTGCCTGACAAGCTTATCCTTCCACCTGTAGTTTTTCTGTAGAAAGACATACTCAGTCCCCAGCTCTGGTGGGTAGTATTTCCCTGCCCTGTCAGTGTTGAGTCTCTAGGAGCCATTGACAACATGACAGCTGAATCACAGATAGCTCAGAAAATCCTGCCAGAGTTGTGTCCCTGACTCATGAACCAGGACAACTAGCACTTCATTCCCAAATCCTCTCCCTCCCCAAGCACCCCCTCTTTCCTGACATTTCATAATGTCAGAGGAGTAATTAAAAGTATTTCTCCTGTTTCATAGGAAGGCTGTGTCCCTTTGGGTGAAATATTGTGGTCTGAGATTTTTAGAGAGAGGTTTAAGTTCAGCAGCTTGCAGACAAAGATTTGTGTGTCTGAATTTGCTGGGTCCCTGAACTCCATGGGGGTGAGTGAAAAACTGGAGATTCTTCCTGACACATGGAGGCTCCCTAGTGCCTTTTGAAGATTTGACAGGTACTGCCTGAGATCAAATCTGCACAATCCTGAACAGACAGGAAGCTTAAAAAGATCTGGGATCTCAGTTTGAATGGAAAACAAATTGTGTTTTTGTTGGAAAAGCCGTGCAATAATTAATTGCTTACCTAAATGTAGGTCTACATCTGAAAAAGGCTTTGGGGGGATTTAAGAAGGCCTGCACATTGAATCTGACAGGAACATATGCTCCTATATTGTTTTGATCTACCCTAACAGAGCTGGAAGGAAACAAAAGTGCATAAAAACCAAAATACAAACTGAATGTTTGTAGGTGTAGAGAAAATTGTTTACTTGATTAGCTTTTGATGCAAATAGCTACAAAACAGAGAAGAAAAAAAGGTAAAGGAAATGCTTTTTATTTAACAACATAATCCTTCTGTCCATAGTTCAGGCTTTTATCCACACGTCAGCTAAAGCAGGGGTTTGGTCCCATGTGTGCAGTCTCTGTACAGCCAGAAAAGAATGAAACCCTGGCTATAGGGTCTGCCCTTGCTTTTCTCCACTCCCTTGGGGACCCCTATGCTGTGATATCAAAGACAGAAAGTCCCAGGACACTACTCCAACACACGCATATTGAGGACAGGTTTAAGACAGAGGGTCATTATCCTGAGATTAGATTTTGGGGTCTCCAGACACCAAGTTAACTGATAAATAATTAGCATCCTGGTTTTTCCTAGGAGGGATCAGTGTTTAAGGAAAACCACTTGCAGTGCAAGTGGAATTTAAGTGCTTGAGGATTCCCATATAGACAGCATCAGTGGGGTCAAAATCATCCCCTTAGCCCATCAGACTTATAGGGCAGGTGGACAGGAGAAAGAGGCATAGAGCAGAGAACAAACAGAGAAGAATATCAAAGCTTTCAAAACTGCACTAGGAATCCTTAAACATGAATTTTTCCCAGTAAAATTATTTTAAGGAAGCAGAGCAGTACCTTTAGTAACACCAGGGTCTGGATGCAGAGGCATTTCTGTAAAATAAATTATCAGATCTGTTCACACATTAATTGGTAAATAAAGGAATTACATGTCCAGTGGGATTGAAAGGAGGTGATGAGCAACCTAGTCTTGTTGAAGATGTCCCTGCTCATTGCAGGGGAGGAAGGCTGGACTAAATGACCTGTAAGGGTCCCTTCCAACCCAAATTATTCTGTGATTCTGTTTATTAAGGCTGTTGATCAAAGCAAACCATTTCACAATTTTCTACATGTAACTAGGTAGAGTTTCAGCTATTTATTTTTATCTCTAAGACCTCACCTGCCATGTTAGTTGAACATATGACTGATGGATGTCCTTTCTTTCCTGGTTGCTGAAATCAGCAGAACCTCTTAGCTGAGCTTTGTTTAGCTCTTTTCTTAGAAAAGAAAATATGAAATCCAACCTGTATGACATTGGCACAATCAGCCCCACCCTGGAGTTGTTTAACAGCTCTTGACTAAACTTCATCTGTACTTGAAAACATGGATTGGAATACATGGAAAATCTGAAGTGTCCTGGCTGAAAACACAGGCAGAAAAGTGAAGATTTTGTCTTTAACCTGCAGATAATATTATGGTTACTCAACTGCCTGAGAGGGACAGAGATGTAAACCTGTCTTCTCCTAAGGGGAAATATATCAGAAACCCAAGGACACCCTTTGGTAAAGCTTATTCCCAGGACCAGAGACTTAATCCTATGAATGATTTTGGACAGGTCTTGTCCTGATGGGGACTTCTGGTGTAAAACTGAATTGGATCCCAACATCTATCTGCATTCTGAAACAGAGCTCCATCCCAAATGCCTGGCTGCAGGGCTGTCTGAATTACCAGTGACACTGTCAAGAGACACTTCAGTGACCCCCCCCCACCAGAAGCAGGGTGTATGTGGTGTCCAACACATAATGGAATCAATCTCACCCTTATAGCTCATTGCCTGCTACCTGCATGTCTCACATTGAGACACTTCCATGTCCCAAAACCATGGGAGGGAAGGATATATTTCCAAATAAATCACAAACTTTGCTTCTGAGTCTGAGTTTTGAGCTGCAGATGAGAAACTCACCTCTTTTATAGCAGCTTCTGGAATGTGCCCAGTATGTCCCTGGGAAGATAGATTCCCCTATTTCATTGTTATAAAAATAAAAGCCCATTTAGCTGACTGTACAAAAGGCCCCATTGACACCAGTGTGTACACTTGATAGAAGTCAATCGTGTTGCACATAGCCTTTAAAAAAAAAAAGAGAGAGAGAGAGAGAGAGGTTTGTAAACTGGGTATTCCCTAATTTATCTTGGAATAAAGGCTATTAAGTAGCAGAGCAGATCAGAGGGCTCTCCTCCTTGCCTCTCCACAGCAGCCACTGAAGATGCTGGAGTGATGCATCACACACTCCCCCAAACCCACACTGCTCAGTTATTTCACTCCTTGAGCTGACGTTACCACCATCATCTCCAAAGGTGAAGCTGTGGGCTGCACGATGCAGATAAGACACAGAACTGAGGCACTCACAGATGGCAGTAGCTATAGAACAGCACAAAGGATTCTTTAATTAAGTCTTCCCTTCCTCTCATTAAAATTCAGGAAGATTACCAAGGAATTTGTACTGTATCTGGAAAACAAATCATAACAATTACAGCAGGCTGCCCCAGGCTGGCTAGATTGTAGCTTATTAATCCACAAAGGCTTGATAAATGTGTAAATTTATATAGGCTTCTGCATGTCATCATCACTGTGCATTCTCCCTGCTTTCTATATCCAGTTTTGGAAGGAAGACCAGCTGGCTAGCATTCCTGAATTATTTGATGTTGTTGTTGAATTTTTAAAATACATAAAATTGTGTCTCCCATCTACAGTTTATCTACAAGCTGTCAAACTGGGACTCATTCATGCTCTTTTTGATGCCTACTAAAAAGACATCTAACAGCTCACGGTCCCACGTCCAATAAACATCACAAAACCTAATGGCTTTCAGGTTCTAAACGTGCAGTTTTTAATTGCCAGAGGTTTCCCTGTAAGGAAAGAAGCAAACTGCAAAGCATAAGTGGTTTATACCTGTGAGCTTAATTGCCCCAGAGGCATAAACCAGGTTGATTTACATAGCTACAAATCTGTAATGTCAGCTCTGTTTCTCCCCTAATCGCTGAAAAGATGAGTCAAGGAGGGAGGGCTGGGTGAATCAACCATTATAAGCATTTCCACTTAAAAGGGCAGCTGTGAATGAAGATCAGGGCTAGATTTGTTCCTCTTCATCACATCCTTTGTGTATGCAATTCCATGGTCAAGTCAGGAATGATGGTGTGAATTATTGATGAGTTTTATGGATTTTAATGCCAGAAGGGATAACTGAGATAATCTCAGCAAACTCCCCTGCATAAAACAGACCAGAAAATGTCTCTGAATTAACAGCTGGATGAAGATCAGAGGTTTAAAAAACATGTCCACTCTTTATGAAAACATAGCCATCCCTGGATAAGCCACTACCAGCACTGAGGAAATGTTGCTGGTGGCCATGTTGTTCCACAACCATCTCTTAGTCAGGGGACAGAAAGATTCAGCTTCAGCTCTTAGCTTTTTGCTAAGATTTTGCTCACTTTTAGTCTGCAGCCCTGAAGAACCCTCCCTTCTGAGTTTTTCTTCCACGTACAGCTATTAGAGATGATGAAGAGTTGTTGCCCTTTAGACTCATCAGCAGTACACTGGGCAGATGGTTTTTAAACAACTGTCAGGCTATTCAATCTTCACATCTTTTCTGAATCCTCTTTAATTTTTCAGCATCCTTCTTGAAGCAAGGGTATCATACTAGGATGTGGCCAATGGCCATGTCTCCTAAAGTCTCTCTACTTTTACTATTCTCATTTTTTTACACAAGACAGAGTGTTGCGTAGGGAGCTCCTTCACTCTGCTTTCACACATATTACTATTTTTGGTAGTTTGGAGTAATTTATATGAAGCATCTTGTACAGCAGCTTGCAAGATGCCTTACATTTGCTCTAGGAAAGAGGAAAATGTAGATTTTTTGAAAGATAGTGCCTATGTGTTCTGTTTCCTAAATACAGCAAGAAATGTGAGGTCACCTTTCTAATAGATAAGTTACCAGGAACATTTGGCTTTTGCTCAGAGGTTTCACTGGAGATGTCTTAATGGAAGGAGAGTATCTTAATTTTGTGCTTCAGTAATCCTTTCTATTCTACACAGACCTGAACCTTTTAATTTCCTTGTCTTTCTCACAGGGTTGTCGTTTCACCAGGACCTCAGCACGTTTTACCACTGCTGGTCACACCACCAAGATCTTTTCTGGGGCTATCAGGTAAAATTAGCTGCTTTGATAATGGTTTCAATCTACAGAAATTAGAACTAGATACCAGAAATTCTTACTTCAGAGTTTCCCAGGAAAACAGGGAATTTGTAGGTAGGTGATATGTCAAAAAAATAGTACACAGTTATTTTTTAGCTATGATATGTAGATGCTATGTTAAAAGCATTTTTCAAATCCCAGTAAGACTAGGGATATTTTTGTGAAAGTTACTAGAAGTAATGTAAGAGCCATTTGGATTTGGCACAACCACCTGGTGCTTAGTTTGTTCCCTGTTTCTGGTCATGGTGACGTCTTTTCTTGAAAGATTTAAATGTTCAAATACATGCTAACCCTTTTTGCAAAGAAAATACCAGGCGTTTCCACAGTGTTTGAGAGCTCAAACCACTATGTGAACCCTCTGCAAATATTTCAAATTCTACCCATTTTATCTTAATGACACTTTGAAGCCAGAACTCCAGGGTCTCAACCCACCATGCTGGTAGAAAAGCTTAACTCAATCAAACAAAGCCAAGGTACAACACTCCATGATCTGCCGGTTGATGTATGGGCTGTAATGAGAGGTGACCAAGGCCATAAGAAGAGACATGGCAGGGAAATAAGGAGAGCCCTTCACCCACTGGAGGGAAAGGGCCATAAAGGTTTAGGGTTTTGTGGTGGTTGGGGTTATTTTTTCCCCTTCTTGATTTTAAACTACTTTTGTCATTGCATCTCTGTGTAAATAATCAGAAAGAGATACTCAGAAACTTTCCCCATACCTAGTCTTGTTCTTTATCAAAAGCACTCTGTCTGGGTTTGTCCAATGAATCAAACTCTTCAGCTGATCATGAAATTAATAAATAAGGTGACACATTTGTTCTCCACCGTGGATGAGATTTTCTATTTCACGCTTCAGTTGCCTGAAGTAAGAATGAATGGGAAAGAGATTTTTTTTTTTCTCATGGTTGTAAGTAAAGCTGATGAAAGATTACCTTAAAATCCTTCATAAGGGATGAACAAGCAAGGGATGCTTTTTTCTTCCCTTAAAAAAAAAAAAAAAAAAAGCAAATAAATAAATAAAATAGAAGAGAACATATTTTATTCTCTTAGTCTGCCTGCACTAAGGCAACATTCTCCCGGAGACTGCGGGGAGAGAGGAGCTCAAATGAAGAGCAGAACAGATGCCACGGGCGTGTGGGCTGCCTCCCGACACGAGGCGCGGATGCGGTGACGTTCTCCTTGCTGCCCACCCACACCTTTCAGGGCTTCTGTCTGCAAGTCCTGCCCAGGCACTCACAACCCCGTCCCTAAAATGTGTTAATTTTTATAAAGAGAGTAAAAAGCGAGGCCTCCTGTATTGAAAGATGAAAAAAAAAAAAAAATTGTTGCCAGCTGGGAGGGTTTTTGCATACTTTTGCAAAAAGTGGCCTCCAGTTTTGGGGCTAAAATTGTTCTGCAAAGTTGTAGAGTGCCATTAAGAGACTGATGCACTTCAGCAGTCAGAGAAACAAATTTTGTAGCCTAGATTCATAGGTGCACATACACATGATCCACCCGTGCATTCTTTATTAAAATTACCTCATAAATAACAAGTCAGTTAAATAAAATAAAAAGATAGGTTGGTAGGTAGATAATCTCTCGTTCTGGGATTTTTATTTCTCTTAAGAAAAGGAGAGAGGGGGAGGTCTGTGATCTCCAAAATATATTCTTTGTAGGGATTAAAGCATCTGGAAAAATACAATAGATCATTACTTTTAGTTAGAAGATGGCTTAATTGTATTTTTGACCAAATATTTGAATTTGGATGGCATGGTGCGTTCTTCAGTGGCTCATAAAATATTGGAGCTTCTCCTTCAACTCCATGAATTTGGAATATTTGTCCTATTACTGCAAGGAGGAAAGTACACTATTCTGTAAAATATTTGTGAGGCAATGGAAACTTCAAAAAATAAAAGATCTCTTTCACCTATAGGGCAAAAGCAATTATAGATAGTCAGCGTTCCCTTGTTCAGAGTGCCAAACTCTTCACTGACATACAAGTCTGCATATCTCTGGTATGTTAAAAAAATCTTTTTTATTTACAAACAGTGCTTTCCTTTCAAGAAAAAGCATAGGGTTGGAAGATCATAAAGATTAGTAAAACCATCTTTAGAATAATAGATTTTTCATTTTCTTTTAAATAAATCCGAAAAGAGAGAGAGATGTGGCCACATGAAGGATCTTGGTAGCTAGTGGCCATAACAGCAAGGAATGGTGCTGCTGAGACACTGCCTCCCTGCTGGGGGCTTTATTTCTGCTTTCCCCTCTATAAATCAGCATTTACTTTTGACACAAAAAGCATCTGTATTTTTTATTTTTAAAAAGTCCTTGAATACTTGTAAAATGTTAATTTGTTTACTGGAATGTACTGAGTGTAGAGGTTTCATAAGCGATTTCTAAGACAGAGCCTTTGACACCGAGGGTATGAACAAGGGGTCAGTACAGTCTCTGAAAAAAGTGATTTTGAGAAAAGTTTTGTAATATCACTGTGACCTGAATCATGGTAAAAATAAAAAATTATGTCACTACAAATCATCTAGGTAGCCCTTGGAATAAAATATCCCAAAATTACAGGGAAATAATAGTGAAGGAACATGTAAATTCAGTAATTTATTGTAGAAGACTTCCCCAAGATTGTGCCTCTGTTTTTCCAGAACAAAGAGACTCAGAGTACATCAGGTTTAACAAAATGCTGGATAAGTTTTGCTTTGTACTAGTTCTTCATTGGTTAATAGTGATAAAAACATCAGCTCCCTGGTTTGGTTTCTGCTTAAAACGTTTTTATTTTTCTAATTTTAGTACAGTTCATTATATACATACTTAGTAAAAGTGACAAGGATAAACTTAGTTTTTCCATTCTCAGTTTAACCTTAACATCAAGAAAAGCATGGATTTCTTCTCTTCTTCACCAGGAACTGCACCCTACAGCAAAAGGCTCATTATCTCTCACTGTGGTGATGAATTCATGAGCTGAACAGAAATTTCACAGCTACTGAAGAATGTATTAAACGCTCCCAATATACATTCTAGCAAGCTAATGAGTATATATGCATGTGTGCATATGAAAATGTTAACTTATAAATAATCCTTTCCCCTTGCTATGAATTCTTATCCCATATTTAATTAACCCTCTAAGCCCTGGTTTATATCACTTTATGGACTATGAGGGTTTTTTTACCTTGTTTATCCCAAAGCAATTAGAGGCTGGTTGATGCTCCAGTCCTGGACTGAGTGACATCAGGGATTATTGAGGCTACAGCTCTCGTGAGCTTCTCAGAAGCTGTGTATGAAATGCAAAAGTGAAATTTTAACAATGAGCTGCAGGATAAGGAGAGATAGGAGTCTCCAGTTGTGGGAAATCCCTGGGATGGATTTTGATTTCTTTATTTGTACTCATATTAATTCACCGTCTCTGCATGAAAACACCAACCTGCCAATGTGGTACCACTTGCTCCTTTGGATGAACAAACTGTACCAATAACCACAGCAGATTCTCCTACCTGCAACCAGGCAGGAGATCAAGAGCTCTGAGCTTTTGACGGATCCTGGTACCACTCTTTCCACCCCTATCTGGCATTTCAATATTGTCTGAATGACTGAATATTACAGCCTCTATCACTCAGTCTACCTATAGAGGAAGAAGTCTACAGCACATTTAGGCTATGCACAAGCTATGAAATCCAAGGGTGATCCTCATGTCCTGGTCTTGCTTCTAGCTCCATCTGAACCCTTGTTTCAGGATAAAGCCTGCAATCCCTACAGAGATGATGCACTCTTAATTGTGATTTCAGTTTGGGGTGAGATCCTAATGAAAATAAGGCAGTCTGAGCTTTAGAAATAAAGCTCTTTATTCAGACTTAACTGTCTTGGAGCTTCCTGACACACCTGAAGTCAGCTATCTCCTCTTTAATAACAGAAAAAGCAGAAGTGACTTCTTGGGGGTTGGGCTTTTGGGGGGTTTGGGTTGGTGAGGTTTTTTTGGTTTTGGTTTTTTGGGGTTTTTTGGTTGTGATTTTTTTTCCCTGTGCCTATTGAAACCTCAATTTTTCACAAAATGAAGTGTAAATCAATGAGCCTTTTGCCTATAATTATCACCAATAGCTGTACACTGCTGTTTGCAGAGCAGAAAGCAGGGTTTATCTTTCCTGTAGCTTGATCCCCTCTCCTCGGCATGTTGCTGCCTGCAGGAGATTCAGAGGGCAGCAAGGCTGCGAAAACTGTGTGGGATGAAACCCTAAACAGGAAAGAATCTGTTGTGCAAAAAGCCTTTTGTCAGCTGAAAATTGCACTTGTAAAAAACCCAGAAACCCCAAAGCTTGTGGTTAAAGAGTAACATCTTTAGCTCTAATTTATACTGACAGCACAATAGAGCTATTGCTCAGGCTCTGCCTCCTCTCGCCCCATCACAGCAAGGGTGTTATTAAGTGATAAATCAATTTCTACAAGGCAAACTGGAGATTAAGTCTTTATACAATGTTCATTTGCAATTGAAAGCAAACAGAAATGCCCTAGGCCAGGGTCTTGGTGACCCATTTCAAGGGCCAAGCTTGGATAAATACCCCATGGGACAGCACAAGGCTGTAGTCAGCACTATAATTCGGAGTGAACACTGTTTCCCAGAATCCGGTCCTCTAACAACTTCTTCTTTAAAATAATAAAACCCCTGAAGAAATAATTTGGGTTTAAATTGCCACTCCTGGCAGGACTGTCATGCTTCAGATCTGATGGCAGGTTTCAGCTGTTGGAAGCCAGTGCCCACCCAGCCAAACCAGATTACACCATGAACTTTCTCACTTCAGATCCTGTGCCAGGTCAAGGGCAGAGTCTGCTAACTCAGAAGAAGACATAAGGAAGCCTGGCAAGAAGTGGATCCATAAGTGACCTACACATGGATTCCTTCTCCAGTACAGCACAAGATGTCTACCATGTGAGATAAGAGCATCTCCCTTTGTCCTGTTGCTGAAGTGGTTTCATCCTCTCCTTCACCCAGGGAAAGCTGGAGAAAAAAACTCCTTGCAGCTATTTACAGCACCATTAACAAATCCTAAATGGAAACAGCCCTGTCCCAGCTGTTCCCCATCAGTTTAACCAGCAGTGGTGAACACTAAGTGGAGGCTCAGAGAAGAAATGGGAAAAACAAAACTTTTTCTGTTCACTTTGGGGGTGGGTCTTTGAAAGGGCCTCCGTTCTGGGGTGGTATGAAGTGCTCAGACAGCAAACACAGAGGGGAACACTTGTGAGCTGAAGGATGGCAGGAAGCACCAGTTAATGGAGATGGAATTAGTCAGAAGACCAAGGTGAGCTTTTGAGAAGTCTGCTTTCTTCTCCTTGCCAATACCCCCTCAGCAATGCTGGAGGAAGTGGTGACAGCCTAACATCTTTTCACTTAGTGTGAAGCCAGATGTTCAAAGATGTGATTAACCTTCTCCTTTGGCTCCTCTTTGCTTTGAGGCAGAATTTGGTAGCATTTGTTACTTTACCAGTTGTCCTTTGCTCTGGTTCATTGGCCTCTGTAACATCTTACCCAGCTTAGTAAAGAATGATGCACAGCTTCAACCACTGCAGGAGTTCAGAGACAGCCTTAGCTCCAGGTTTAATCTTAGAATCTTCCACTGAGCCAAGTGAGTTTTTCTTCTTGTTTGTGATTTTTTTTTTCTTTCTTTTTTTTGGCAAGGAAGTCTATAACTGACCTGTCTTTGGCTTTGGTGCTGTATGACAGTGAGAGAGCAGGAGGGAAAACTGTTGCAGTAGAGGACAATGAAACCACTTGGTTGCAGAGGGATTAATGGCTTGCAGGAAAGTCATTTCAGAAGCCATCAGAGCAGTGGTGCCTTTCCACCCCTGCCCCAGAGTGCCCTTGCAGAAGTACCAGGCAGTTTTTAATCCCAGTCTTTGCACACTGGAATGGATTAGGGAGGGCTCACATCCACTTCTCAGCTGGGAGACTGGAAGGGGTGGCAGTCCCTGCGTGTTGGAGGCTCAGTGGAAACTTCTACAGCTGGTTCAGAAAATGAGAGTCCAGGGCCTCAGAAAACAGCAGGTGCTCAGCTCCCCACAGGCTTTTCCCCCATCATTAATTGGCTCCATGTGCTTCAGTGGTCTCATTAACAATGTGGCAGTGATACACAGTGAGTAATTCAGTGCCTTTGCTGCAAATGGCACTTTGGATCATTACTATAGATTGCTATAGCATTATTCCTCTCCCCACAACAGTCTCATTAGGGTTCAACCAGATTCCATCAGATACCCAAACACAAACAGATATTTAGCAGCCGTGGAAGGGGGTTTGCTGGTGGTGAGTCAAAGCTTTCAAAGGTTTTCATGGTTTTCATTCCCTCCCATCCCTGAGGCGTTATTTTTTTGCCAACCACCATGAGAGAAGGCACAATTTAGCACTGGATGGGGGAAGAAAAAGAGTGTAAACCACTAAACCACAGCTGAGCAATATGCAATGCACTCTGTCCCTGGAAAACCATTTACAGGGTTTCTGCTCTCTTAAAAGCTGGTTATGTTGTGATTTGAAGTAAAAAACCTTCCATGCCATACTGTGGCTGGTGCATTTGATCACCCTTCATCTCACGTTATACAGATTAGCTGTAGTTTAAAATAAAGTGTTTACTGGTCTTCAGTGCTTCATAAAAGTACTCAAACCTTGAGAAAAAATCTTGCTTTCCTCCAGATCCTTCTTGTTTGCATAGTTTCCAACTTATCTGGGAGATGCCCTTTGGCATATCAGCAGCAGAAAGAGGACTTATTCTCAGGGACAAAAATAAAGAGAAAAAAAGCTCCGAAAGAGGATAAAATGACACTGAATCCCTGTGAAATCCAAGGCACTCTCTTACCTATTTTCAGGGCTTGCTGTCAGTACAAATGCCAGGTTACCACAAAGCATCTGATAAACCAACTGGGTAGACAAGCACAAAGGAGACAGTGAGAGACTGGGAGGTGGCAACAGGGAGGAGGTGTGCTGGGAGCCAGCTGGGGTCAGGTCCATGAGGAGCAGAGAGATGGAGTTGCTGCTGCCCTAGAAGCCCACAGCCCTGCTGGGCAGCCAGAGCTGACAGAAGAAGATATAGCCTCATCCTTGCTAACTCAGAAATGGCAGCACAGGAAAACCAAGGGCCAAATTGAAGGCAGCTCCCACGGATGCCAGATTGCATACAAGATGTGTCCAACTTAGACACCACGGCTTCTTCATGGTGAGTTCAGGGCTGGGTCACCACAGAAACTAAGTGACCTGAAACCACCAAGCTCTGACTCCTGGATTCAGGACAAGGTTATTCACACCTCCAATTCAGCAGCAAAACCAGGCTGAGAAGTTGTACCATGGCTGTCAGTTCCTGACCTCACACCACCGTCCAACACCCCTTCTCCTGTGCCACCAGGGCAGAGTGGTGACAAAGCTCTTAAGCTCCCTTCACCTTCAAACCATGTCTCCTGTAGCCACCAATCCAGGTGTCATGCAACAGCAACACCTAAGGCTCAGAAAGGCTGTCCTCCTGGAGCTGTACATGTCGTGACACAAATTGCCCAGAAAGTATTTTGTAGAACAAACCACCAGCATCACCTCTGCTCATTGCAAGTCCTTTATCAGAAATCCAGTCTTCCCTACTCATGTAACACTGTAATTTGTTAACCACCATGTAGAAGGCCATAAATAAAGGGCCCACAAAAAGGGGAAGGGCAATAGGAAGGGCCAAGACATCTGAACACAGAGTGCTGCTGCTGGAAACAGTAATGTGGTAACATTCTAGCCTGTGGGAGTTTTAAGATTTGCATCTTCATGTTGGAGAATTTGTTGCACAAAAGGCAACAAAAAGAATTCAAAGCAGTTTTGTCCCTGTTCTCTTCATGATCTGCTACTTCTGCAAATAAAGCATGTTTTTTCCAGCTCATCCCTCTCTGAATGGGGGAGCAGGCAGAAACAAATTAATCATGCTTACACTGCCTATTTGGTCTTTGCTCATTGCTCTAAGCTCCTTTGTGATCTCTCTGAAAATATTTTCATCTGCTTGTTTAGGGAGAAACTTTCCTTCAGGCAATAATGCATAATATAGTAATAGAGGACATTGCAGCAAATTTCATCTTGACCAAAAAAAAAAAAATTCAAGGTGGAATTGGTCTCCCATATGAATTCCCATTTTCTTGCCTAAGCAGTAATGCTGTTATCCCCACGGTCTAAGGGAAGTCAGTACATTGCACATAATGATGTATTTCTGTGGTCTGTCTATTCTCTGCATTCTAATTTTCAGTGTTAACTTCCAGACACATCTGATGTTTCATAAAAGGCAATGATCCATCTCAAATTCCTTGGGACATGTCTCATTTTCTGAAAGATGTCTGTTGTTTACTGCTGGCTGAGAGGAAAAAAAAATTCTCCTTTCTTTCTGTTGGCCTTTATATCCCAGAATTTTTGTCTTTTTAAATCCTGATAGAGAAAATAGAAAAGGTGTTGACTCTCATTTTACAGAATTTCTACCCAGTTCTTCTCTCCCTGATTTCTTAGGGTTGATCCTACATCCTACAAGTGACATTTCCAAATTGTTAAGGGCAATATGTTCAGAACTGTAGCATTCAAATTGATGCTTGGGGTCTTGGCTGTGGTTAGTGACTGTATTTATTTAGTTTGCCATCTTTGTGTCAACCCTGCAGGAGATCTGCTGTGCCTGAGAGCTGGCTGTATTTTTCTGTTCCTCTGTTGTGCTGCAGCTGGTCTGCTCAGCTAATTTAAGGAAAGGTATAATTTCTCCCTCAGCATCTTCCCTCGCTCCTTTTCTGGGCAACATTTCAGATTCCTGCTAATTACATGAGGAATGCCCTTATGCTCTTTTTCCCAGCTAATGCCTTGCACAGATACAAAAGCATTTCTTTTCCCAGGGACAGATCTTAGTCTTCCCCCAAGGACATGGAAGTAGAGTTTACAGATGATATCTTCCCTGTGTTTTGGTGGAAAAGTCTTGGCTGGCTTGCCACAGAGGGCACATGACAGCAGATTAACCTCATGCTCTGGCAAGGGCTTGGATCTGATTACTCCTTTGACAGTGAAAACATTAAGATGAAAATTCTTCCCCTCTGAGAATTATTGATGGAAATATTGCAATGGACTTGTCCAATAGGACAGGGGGAATAACTTGCAGGAGCATTCAGACAGGCAAAGAAGATCTCAGGAGGTCTCTAAGTCACAGCTAAAGCATATCCACATGGGTCTTCCCAGCACCCTCACAACACCACAACCCGCCACCCTGATGAAGCCAGGCGGCTTGGAGTGACCCCAGCAGACACCAAGAAGACCAGAAAGCCAAAACCTCACACAGGTCTGCTGCTCCCTGCCATTACACATTACAGAAAACCCTTTTTGCCCGCAGTAATGCTCAGGCATCAAAGTCAAATATGTGTCAGCTTCATGGAAGATTTCATGTATTGATTTGTAAATAGACAAAACAATTTTGCTTGACTCCCTTAAGACATTATTGACATTTTCTGCTGTAAAAATCTTCCCTTCTTTCCTGTGTATTTATCAAGGACAAGACAAATAAATGACAGGACTTGTGTTCCGCAAGTGTAGCTCTGGAATGGAACATGAAGGGTATTGCTTCCTATTTCCTTTTTTCCTATTTATAGTACTTGAACTGACACTACATATCAATGAATAGAATTCTTTTACACATTCTTTATTGGTCTGGTTAAATTTTGGATTCATCCAAAGCTTTGATAGTTCCTCAGCCTCTTATATGAGTCCCTTGGATTTACAGATTCTTAGTTATTCACACAGAAATATGACCTGGCATAGGAAAATACAAATAAGATTTAGTGTCCATCTTTAGGTATTTGCCCATCACTTTCAATAACAGATGGACAATCCCCTAGTGAGGAGGTACATGCTGGTGCAGGAGACCTGAGATCTGGTGACCCAGTACTCAGCACCTCTGTGTGATTCCTCTATAGGCAGGAACCAAAGTTAACTGAATTCAATAACACTGATTTTTGCAGCTACTCGTTTGCTAAAACAAAACAAAACAAAACCAAACAAAACCCTCATGATCTAGAATATACTAACGAGTTGTACTGAAATTTGTTGTGCCTTCCACAGGTACTGATTAGCTTGCTTTAAAGAAAAGTCAGTCCCATCCTGGTGCATGTGTGCAGAGCTATGGAGGTCTCTAAACATGCCAAAATGATATCTTGCTGGATATTGAAATACAGCAGGGTGCCTAATTCTCATTGCAGCCATACATGTAGATTAAATCCTGCCCCTTTGTGGTCCTGGCACAGAAGATGTTCTAGTTGAAAATAGTTTTTACCAATTAACCATTTCCAGATTTTCCAGCATGAGTCAGATTCTAAGAAAATATGATATTTTAACTTATTTTTAATGCACCTTCTGCTTCCTAAGCCCTAACATTGAGTTCAACCTTCTCTGTGCAATCTGTGGGTAAAAGTGTACTCCTCCTTTTTACCAGTAGCTGAGATTTCTGCCTAATCATGCATCCACAGGAGTTTCTGTGCTAAGAAAACCAAGAAATATCATAAAACTTTCACTGGTTTGGGCAGTGAAGAAAAAATATTTCCATCAATTTTCTCCAGGTTGTGGGTTTTGCATTGCTGTTCCAGAGTATTTCAATTTATAAATAGATGAGAAAGCCTTTTTGAAAGAGATTCAGACAGGTTGTTCCTGAGTGGTTTGAGATAATACACAGTTCAAGTTCATAGAAAAGATCCCACTGAAGGAGCAGGACAACAGCAAGCCCTGTGCAGAGCTCTGGGTGGGATCCCAGCCCTTTGGTTCCCCATTACCTGAAACAGAGAAGTGACTTCTTTTCTCTTGCTCTTATCTGCTTTGGGCCAAAAGCAAATGCAGTTACAAGAAACCTGAGCAGCCAAACTCCTCAAATCAGGGAGAACATCTGAGTTTGCAAGATGCAGGTGCTCCTTGCTGCCAATAGCTCAAAGACATAAAAAAAGATGTAATTCTTTATCCCCTTTTGTACAATTAACTAAATCAGGACTCCAGGGGGATGGAGCAGTTATGCCTGAAAGCAGATGTTCAGCATGGTGTGGGCTGTGCTTTGCTGGTTTATTATCATCTGTTTTCTGGTGTGGACAACATGTCTCTTCATTTTGTGGAAGATTTCCAGCACTTTGCACAGCATCTCTTTAGCAAACCAGGTTTTAGGGGCTGATGTGGATATTTTGGTAGTGGTGACAGTTTCTGGGCAGCTCTCCTATTGGTGGAGCAGCCAACCTGGGCTACTTGATTGAGACCACCCGTTACATCTCTGTCAGGTGATGGTAAAGTGTCTGTGCTCAAAATCAGGCTGGATTCATCTCCCTGTCATGACCTGATTGCCTGAGATAATTTCTAGTGAAATCAGAAGTGAATCAAAAGGCAGGAAATCAAATTCATATGTAGGAGAGACCCAAAAACTTTAAATGAGGTGGTTTTCATTCACCAAGGAGAGCACTCAGGGTCACCTTGTGCAGTTTCTCCGCATGGAACATTTTATAAGTTTTATCCTTCCCAAACTTGAAGGGTCTTTCTGACCATTAAAATTCAGGTGAAAGCAACATGAGCTTTCACGTTGGTTCATAAAAGTGTGGCAGGGCCAAACATCTTTTCACAAGGCAACCACATCAAAAGGCCTACATAATTGACACTTGCAAGTGATTTCTTTGGAATCCCCAAAGCAGCTTAAAAAATAATGGTGACCCTCTGTCCTTCTGCTCCATTACCCTCAACATGCTTTTTCTCTCCTGTGGATCCATGCCATGACACGGACAAATACCAGGCAAACTTAGTCTGCAGAAGAAGTGCTGTTTAAATCCAGGGCCAAGCTATTTCCACGTGAGCAGACTAAGAGGTACAGAGGAATGACAGATGAGGAGGAAGTTAGTTATCCTGAAACATTAATCAGCACTGCCAGCACAGCTGTTTGCCCAGGAAATGATCCACGGGGCCATCGCCATTGCTCTTGGCTGCCAGTTTGGAGCTCATCAGGTGGAGACAAAAGTGAAGGCATTGTGTGCAAAACAGCAGATGCACTGTGACTCCCTCAAAATATTGCCAGGTCCGGATTAAGGGTATTTTGCTTTGCTGCCCTGATCCAACCTCGTGCTGGAAGGGGATGTGTGTGGGTCCCTAATTCTCCTGACAGCTGCTGCAGGTCGGCTCGTGCCACCGCACTGCCCCGGGTCAGGGCTCTGCACCACAGCAGCAAAAACATCCTGTGATGAGCAAACTGGTTCTTTGTGGAGCCAGTTGCTGTGAATGCATTGTCTGGCTTTCACGCCCCCTGATGATGTTTGCAGAGAGACAGAAGCAGGTTTGGTGTTTAACTTTCTTTTTTTTTTTTTTTAATTCATGAGAGATAGGGAGGCTTGCTAATTACTGGGATCTCTTCCCAGGAGGAAATGGAGACTAAGATGGATAGTTGCTGTTAGCAATGTCTGCTTCATTTTCAAAGGCTGCTTTTTGCAGGTTTGGGCTTGTTGGAGTTTTTTGGTTGCCTGTCTAATAAGTGTACAGCAACTCCCAAAGTCATTGCACTTCACAGGAAATGGTTTTGGGCCACAGCAAGCTGTGTTGGAGCTGGCAACTAAAAATTAAATTTCCGTATGTTATTTGCCAGGCCTCTGCACATCCCATTCCCCCCCTCGCCTTCCTTGCTGCTTTGCTCTTTGTCACACGGTGGTGTGAATCTGTCATTGATGGATGACATTCAAAACCAGGTCCTCTGCCTGCCATCAGATGGGAACGACAGGCAGATCGTGACCACTATGCAGAAAGTGGCCTCAATCTTAAAATGTTTAACAAAAGCAATTTCTCATCCTGGTAAAGAATGACTGAGAAGAGAAGAAAAAGAATGGTTTGTTACTACAGTTTTGGCATCTTCTTGCTTTTGTGGTTCCTAATGCTGGCTCAGGCACCATCCTGCCCTGATGGTCACTGCCAGTTTTCAGGAGCCCAGGGCTGATGGCACAACCACCATCCCCACAGGATCCTCCCTCAGGCTCTTCATTCACTCCATTTGCTCACTTCATCAGCCAGCATGAAGGGAAGAAATGTTATCTCACCAAATGCAGAGGGTCTTCTCTAAAAGCCAGAGGTTTTCCTGGCCTCAGCCTGGGATGGGGTTGGGTGCTAATGGGTGCTCAGGGCAACAAGGTAAATGTCCACGTTGGAGATCTGGAAGGGGAGAAAGATTTCTGGTGTTAAAAATCCAGTGGTGAAGGAGAACATCCAAAACTTGATAGGAAGACAATGGGGAAGGAGAGCTGCCTGGAAACAACAGAAAGGAGCAATGGGATGATAATGCCTGGAAAAAGCAAAGGAGGGAGAATGGTGACATAGCAATGGCACAGGATGGGGGGACAGTGCCCAGAGCCAGGTGGGAAGCAAATGGACTGTTCAGAATACACTTGCTCTTTTTGGCTTGTAATGCAATAGATTATCTTTTTTTAATTGGCTTTTCTTCTTTTTTCACCATTTGCCCATACTAACAGCCCTGCTTCTAATCTTCAGAAAGGTAGCATTTGGGAATAGTTTGCCAGCCAAAACACTGGAAGTGAGAAATTTAACAGGTTTCAAGATGAAGCTTGCTAAATTTATCGAAGATTTAAAACAGTGGATGTGCCTCTGAGATTTGGTACCCTTGGAGTCCCCTTTAGGCCTGTTTCCTAGGTTCCTATCTCAAAGCACACTGCAAACATTTAGCCTGTAAGCCTCAACAACTGGCAAGCTGATATTATCACTTCTATTTTTTATCTAGGGAACATTAGACACAGAAAAGAGCTGGCCAAAAATATTGTTGCCAGTTACTTTGGTGGAATTATTAACAGCTTAAGGAGATGTACGTGCTTTGGTTCTCAGGGTCATAGACTCCCTTGTGCTCCCTTACACCCATTTGTGCCTTCCAAATGACATCCTCTTAAGATATCAGCTGGCCCCTTGTCTTCCTGGTTGCTTAATGTGTCTTCCACCACTGCCTTGCACATTCTGGGTCAGATGGCAGTGGGCATTTTAATACCTTTGACAGCTAGAGGGGTATAGGAATGCTTTACATGTGATTCTTGGTTGTTAATGGAAAACTAATGAAACAACAGCTGCCAAAGGCCACCACCTCCCACTTGCTGCCCTCCTCACTCCTGTCTCCTCTCCGTGTCCATACCAGCAGCCGTGGGGCTGGCAGTGATGGCAGCGTGTGTCAGGATGGAAAGCAGGCACCTGGCCCTGGGAGCAGGACAGCCCTTCACCCAATGTCTCCAAATGTCATCTCATTTCATACAAATGGGTTTTCCCAGCTGTCTTGCTGGGCTTGTGCGGCACCGACCAGGGACAGGATGGGTGAAAGTAGAGAGGGAGAAACCCACAGAACTCACAGCTACACAGTTTTACAGTAGTCAGGGGAAGGAAGTGATTTGTAGAGACAGAAAAAGCAAACAGTGGTTAGTGAGAGCCTGAAAATAAATTTCCTTTGCTGCTTCTTTTGTGGGGTTTTTTTGGTTGTCATTTATAGCATCCAATTTTGAAAATAGAGTCTGCAGCTCCATAAACCTTCAAAGTTCTTCACCTCCAATGATAGTTACAGCATGTTATTGGGGAATGAGCAGACACAGCCCTTCATTTCCACCTTGCAGAGCAAAAATGTCTGTTCAATAAATTTTACTGCTGTAGCAGTAACTGTGGTAGTAACTAAACTGGTACAAGAGCTGACAGAATGGCTGAGTCGATAATCTGTCAGGAGGAGGAAGAATCACCACATAGGAAACTCTTGAAATGTTCATGAACAATCAACTCCAAGATATTTTTATCAACTCTAGGAAATTTTTATCCACTATATGATATTTTTTTAGGACAATAAATTAGCTGCATGGAAATACTTGTTTCTCAGGGTACCTGACCTTGACAATATAATGTACCAGTGTTTCAGCTTCTCAGAACTCTTTTGTTTCTTTTTGGAAGTGGCACCATGAAAATCCAGAGTTAAATTTTCACAGGTAACTGGAACCAGACCATCTGCCTTCTTGCCAGGACTGTTTGTTCAAGTCTACTGCTTCAAAATGGCAAGTAGATGGTGGAGAATTATTTCTGCCAAATTTAAAAGACAGCTGAAGTCAGAAAGCTTGAAGGTAAAGTTCTGTGTAATTGTTGCAAATATTGATTCAGTCTCCTGGCTGCAACGAGATTTCCCTGGCACCAGAGCAGAGAAGAATTACACTGGAACCAGACCACTGTCTGCATTGCACAGAATTCCATTCTGGGCAAAAATAAAGGAGACTTTTGGAGGTGAGAAGTCAGGAGGGGAAGTTTCACTGCAGCATAGCCTTCTGAGAATCATATTTTGGCAAGTTCTGATAAAGTAAAAACTTTCCTTTCCTGTAGCTATTTATGCAGGTCGGTGTCTTGAATTGTCTTCTGTAACCTCATTGTTTGTCAGCAGTTCTTCAGCTAAAATAATGCAAGACCCTCACACATCTATCAACTGGCTTGTCCAGGGTAACCCATAAGCAGCATGTTAAATTTTCATTGTTCAGTTCTCAAATACAATTTACTTTTTCTTTCTGATTTTATGTAGGCAGCCCTGTAAACCTCCATCAATGAAAAGGGACTACCATGCACTCAGAATAAGCAAAAGGGTAACAACTTCTTTAACAACCACTCAATCAGTGTGCTCAAAGGCCTTTTCTTTTTGCATTTACTGCAGATAAAAGTTTCTGGGATAATCAAACAAACTGTTGGTACTTACCCAAACTGATTGAAACCTTAGCAGCTTTTCCTTCTTGTGAGCAAACTCTGGCCACACTGAAATGAAAGGCAAAATTCCTGTCCTTTAAATGGGCCTTTATTCATGCAGTCTCCATGTTCCCAGCAATTACTCTTATGGCCTGACTCTTTCCTTTTTCACATGATGAATTATTCCTAGTTCAAGACACAGAGGGACCCCAGCAGCAAGTGTGTGGAGAGCAAGGTGGCTGAAACAAGATGCTCCACTGAGCCAAACTTTTTCTCCTTTTTCTGTCCTGACACCCAGCACTGCACCACAGCAAACAATCCCAGTGGTTTGGGCTGGATTTTTAGCAGAAACTACTGGGCCTGAACAAACCTATTTGCAGGTTGAAACCACTCAAGGCTGGCAAAATGCTCCTTAAGAGCAGCTCTGCATTTCACTACTGGGGGATGCATGGGGTAGCAGAAACAAACTCAGAGCCCTCTGTGGAAGAGCACTTTCCCTTCACATGTAAATTCTAGTGCTTGCCATGGAGTTAAAGGAAGCAACCTAAAATAACGATTCAGTAAATAAGTGTACCATATCCTTGTAGCCCTTTTGTGGGCAGCAATCTTTGATTCATTAAAATAACTTGTGCATCTCTTGATTTTCCACACAGTGCAACATGGGAAAGCAGCATCCACCTTGAATATTAATGGATGAATCTTCTAAACAGTTTGCAGCTTCAGTTCAGATTTAAAAATTAAGTGCAGTCCCTGTCTTTTTAGAGTAAGAGTATTTTGGGAGGAAAAAAAGGGCAGTCTTTCTAGTCATGACCAGGATAAGATCAGGAAGTATGGAAATAAAATGGGGGGAAAAAACATTTTTTTGTTGTTCTCACAACAATTTCCAGAATCCCATTTTGGGCATATGTAAGGAGGAAAAAGGCTCTGAGTAGACACACAAATCTTTCATTTCCAAGAAGTCCAGCCCCAGTCTTTTATCAGGGCAGAGCAGCTTGAAGCTTCACTATTTTCAGCAGCCCTACAAAAATTCAGCCCAAAGATAAAACCCTTTGCTGTAAAGTAGAGGCACATGCAGCAATGAACTGTGCTGGGAAAGCCTGAGAACAGACTTACAGCTCAGTGGATGGGATTAGCAAGGGCTGGAATTGCTTTTACTGCCTGACTTCTCCTTAACCCTGTGGTACACACAGGTCTGCAGCTCCTCAGCAGCTCTGCGCAGGCACCACAGGACTGGAGGCAGTTTCTGAGATGATGAGGAAGCCTGTGGAAATGTATTTCTTACCAGCAGTGTGAAGGCAAGAAAAGGCTGTTTTCCCAAGGTGAAGTATTTGCCCATCTTGCGGGGCCACAATCTTCTTTCTTATCCAAACATGGCTGTGAAGTATCTTCCATTAAAAAGGTTTCTCCCTGAAGAGCTGGGTAAAGAATGAACATTTACACACAGGGATTTGTCCAACAAGACATTTCTCACAGACAACAGAATTTACAAAGGTTTATTTAACACACTTTCTTTCATTGTCCCTAGCAGACAGCTGTGTGCAGCAGCTCAGAGTTCCATTGAGTGAAAGCCTCGACTATAATAATTAAAAATAATTCATTAATTTGTTCCTGTTATTATGTCTAGGTCTTCAGCATTCTGTGCAAATTCTCCCCAGTGGGTGGGATGAATACTGGGACATCTGCATTCTCCTCTGTGTGATGCATTGGGCCAGTTCCCAACAACAGTCTCACTGCATTCACAAGGCAACAAGCAGTTCTGGTTTATTTGCTCATGGGATGTTTTTCTGAGAGTGAGCAGCTTGCAGTAGCCATAGATCATAAGTTAGGGCTTGGCAAATATTTTTGTAGGCAAGAAACCCTCACAAATGAGAGCAGTTTCATTAAACTCAGAGTAAAGACTGAAGGAAGATAATTTATTTTCTATTTCTGTTTCTATTTCATGTGCTTCTCTTCCATGTGTTTCTATTTCTTTCTGTTTCGTGTGACTGTTTATAAGAGAAGCGTAAGACAAAACACTGAATTTATCAGATTCAGCCATTACTGGATCAAAATTTTTCCAGCGGTGTCCAAGATTTCCTGAACACATGTATGATGTAGCCTGTGTGCTTTAGGGACTCCATGGGATTTGCTGTGAGACAAACATGTCTGAGATTTCCATATGCTCTGGATGTATATTGGACAAACAGAGGTTTCAGCTCCATGTCTCCAACCCACTAATTCCAGTGAAGCAAAAATTTTAGTTGAAAAAAACAGCCAGCAACATCCTGAAAATTGAATTTTCATAAGCTAAGAGGGGATTACAGAGCAGAAAATAACTTCTTTTCTCTCCTATCCTCAGGATTGTCACCCACAACCCCTCTGGAGAATCATACATTCCTAATTGGCTTGATGAAGCCCAATGAAACCATCTGCTCTGAGAAGCAATTACAAACTGCTCTCAGGTGTTGCCCCCAGCCTGTTGCAATTAAGGAGGGAGGAAACCAGCACCCCCCACGGTGTTTTTAAGGGCCAGCAAGGCCACCGGAGAGATGTGATCCATACAGGACTAGGAGGAGATGGGGAGAATATCAGGGTAAAAGCTGACAACTTCTGTATTTCATTTCTGGTGAGTTGCTCCTGTTTATTTTAGAAAGTTTTTCCAACAAGTAGTGTTGAGTTGCCTTTGGCTATTTTATTTTTTTCTTTCCCATAATGGTATCGGTTGGGGAGCTGCTTACCACTTTTCTGGTTCTGTGCCTTATATCTGAACTGAGAAAAGGATAAAAGACTGAAAGAAGGGTTATTCTTGGCTAGGGGCACTGCTTGTTACCGGGTGATTTGGGGACAGCAGTAGTCACTCTCTAGCTGAGAACTTCCATGGTGTTACCAGTGTGAGCATTAGTGGTGCTGGAGGGTCCTGCCCTGGCAAAGGGCATCTTGCTGGTACATGTGTGTGTGCTCCTGAATGCCAGAATTTATAGGCAGGTTATTAACAGCAGCTGAAATGAGAAGTTTTGGGGTTTGGGGAGTTGATTTTTTTTTTTTTTTTTTTTTTTTTTTTTTTTTTTCACCCTATACACAGAGCTGGCATTTGAGAGTAGCAAAAAAATCACCAGGAAAAGTGACCCCATTACCCATCCTGAATAGTAANGTTGATTTTTTTTTTTTTTTTTTTCTTTTTTTGGAGGGTTTTTTTTGTCAAGTTTTTTTTCCCCCGGGGTTGCGGGTTTTTTGGTTGCTTTTTTTGGTTTTTTTTTTGGGGGGGGGCGAGGGGGTGCCTTCAGGTTCTTATTTTGGGGGTTGGTTTTTTTCGTGTGTTTTCTTGGTGTTTTTTTTTTCTGTGAATGCACTGAGGTGTGAACCACAACAGCTTTAGCTAAGAGGCAGATGGCTGCTGGGCCCTTCGCAGCTGTATCTAACTCTAAACATTCTTCAACTTGAACAACAGTGGAAGCTTCATGCTCTTCAGGGCTTAAATTGGGCTTGCATCTTGTGCTTGGCTCTGGGCTCCATTATGGACTTGCCTACAGTGTGCTAGGTGGACTGTTACCATCAAGGATGCTCACACATGGGTGATGTAAACCTAAACCTGATAGACCTTTGGGTATCAAAGGAGAAAAATAATATGTAGTTGTGACTCCAGTTTAATGTAAGAGCATGGAGAATGGGGTTGCTAGAAACCCCTGTTCTCCTCTGAAGTTGCAAGGTAGGGTTTTGGACCCCCCCAGAGGGGAGAGGGCAGTGGGATATGAATGGGACTAAGGCCAGTGTGTGTCAGTTCAGGAAATTCACCCTTCCTTTCAGCCTCTTTTATTTTGGAAACTCATTTTGCTGTGTTTTGACGTTTTCCTTGGAAAGCACCCTTCCTCCTGCAGAGAACAAAATCAATGTTTAATGCATGCCCTAATGCAATTACTCATTCACTCACTGTGGATATTCTTTCTCTGTAACCCGTTGGTCACAGCTAGGGTGAAAAACCTTTTTCTCTCCAATTCTGTTGTCACCAGTAATAAACCATAGAAGTTGTATCGATGGATCCAATAATCACCTGCTGTGGAACTTAAGACCCTGGAAGGGGCTATTGATGTGAGTGTGCTGTGTGCCAGTGTTAGCAAGCCAAGGAGAGAAGCAGAGGTGTGTTTGGGTCTCCCCCAGTTCTGCTGTGAGCCATCTGAACAAGATCAGGCCAATAGAGCTGCAGAGAATGGGTATTTTTGGCATGGGGAACCAGAGCATGGGAAAGGGTTTGGGATTTCTGTGCCTCCCTGTCCGTAAAGCCAACAGGCTGATGGTGATGCTCTTCTGACTGTCACTACCTGCTTGTCCTTTCTCCTGGCAGAGATGAGTCAAGACCTGTTGTCAGGGCCATGTTTTTACTCTATCTCCATGATGTTCTAAAAGACTGAGATAATTTGTCATGTTCATGTTGAGTGCCTGGGAATACAAGACATGAAGTAATTCTTACTTTTTCCATCCCCTTTTGGTTTTTCCTGCCTTGCCTAGCACCAAAGTCGTTAGGCCTGCTGAACTTCATCTGTTTTCTGCAGTGGGAGAAAGATCTTTTAGGTTTTGTTATGGAAAGCCTAACAGCTCTTATACTTGTCAGGAATAATTAAGAAAAAATGAGAATGTGAGTGATAAATTATATGGAAATAAATCAGTGTAATGGAAAGCACCTAATTTGAGGGAAAAACAAAGACCTTTGCTAGAGTTATTTATATTCTATAGCTCTTGAACAGCCATATTTCTTCCCTTTCAAGAGGCTGCACTTCCCTGAGGATGATGACAGGAAGGCATGATCCACCCGGGGCTGGTGAGGAGATCATGTGCTGGCTGTCTGCTTCCCCAGTAGCTCTGGGCACTTGTGATGGAGCAGCTGAGAAGTCTGTGCTACTGTCTTAAATATAGGCTTGACCAACTTCCCTGCTGAGTGGCCTCTTCTTGTTACCCCCTTGGAGATGTATCTGCTCCCCAAGGTGGAGTCTTCTGTCCTTACAGAGGTGGTCCTGGTATAGCAGAAAACAGCTCCTGGGTTGTTTTTTTTTTTTCACCCTATACACAGAGCTGGCATTTGAGAGTAGCAAAAAAATCACCAGGAAAAGTGACCCCACTACCCATCCTGAATAGTAAGTTCAGAGAAGAGAGACCACGACACTGCCTTCCCTCTGGGTGGCCCAGCAAAGGGATGTGTGGGTGACACTGTCCAGCTCAACCACTGTGTTTGGCCATGGACGTGGACCTCATGGTTGATGATTTTGTACATGTCCTGACAGCCTGGTTTAACCCCAGCCCTCTTTTAGAGATCTGAGTCCAGGTGTCAGGAAGCTCTGCTGTGTCACCACCACCCATGGAGCTGGTTAGGGTATCCCAGTTATCCTGGTAGCTTCTGCCCAGCTTCTGTCACATGCCACCAGCTCTTGTAACTGCTCACTGCAATCAGAGCTGAGTATTTCACTCCAACCTGCACAGCTCTGCTCAGAAAATGATTTCTGATGAACCCAGAGCAATAAATAACAACTGCTTCTGTGCTCAGGGCCATCCTGCCAGCCTGCCGTGCAGTGGCCCTGCTTCCCCTTGACCAGGAAAATTCTGGATCTGCTGCTCTAAAGAGATGCTGCCCTCAGCAGTTATCACTTGGGGTGCTTGGTCTCCTGACCATGAGAGCCAAGAGTTGTTCAGCTCCACGTATGCAGGTTCTCAACTGGACTGCACTGCACCAGACCCTGGAGGCCTCTTGAGAGGGCACCAGAGGACATAGAAGGCATCAGCTTTTTTCTGTTTGCTTAGCTTTTTCCTCTCCCTGGGGTAACTGGGTTTCAGCAGTGTAAATTCAGGTTTCAGTGGGTTTTGTTTTTTTTTAAAGGATGTGTTGCTCTGTCTTTATAGCAAGTATGATACAAAAGGGAGAGCTAGGGCAGTGAGAGAGGATTTAATCGTGCATTCAAGATGGATATGACAACAGAAAGTATTGACAAAGGTTTTATCAGGTATTTTTGTTGTTGTTTTGTTTTTCTTTTTTACCATCTGCTTCTTGTGTGAGCAGATATCTCCATCTCTGCAGACACATGCAGTTAACTTTTCGTGTTGTCTGGGTGAGCTTAACTCTAGCATGCATCGAAGTAAAAGGTTGGGGAAGATTTCTGGGTTATACCATTCTGACCAGGCTTTTTTGCTGCTCAGATTCTTAGTCTGAGACAGAGTGGTTGAAAATAGCATGTGCCTTGAACATGGAAGTATTTAGAGTAAAAGGTGAAAAGAAACTAAAAATGCTGCTTTATGAGCAGAAATGTGATTTTAAGACCTCCTGAGACAGCATTGGTTTTGTGAATAGCTGGAAGGTAAGAAAAAGCATGAATTTAGATAAAATTTCAGACTTTTCCACTGGATGGACTGGAAGAGGTCCCAATTGCATGCACTACCACATTCCCATTACTGACTGGAGTATCACTCCTGGAGCCCTGGCCACTCCCAGGGACCTGACTCAGGGGTCCCCTTGGAAGCAAAGATCCAGACCATGAAATCTGCCTTGGATTCATGCAGCAACAGGATTTCCTGATGCCATGAAATCTCCATCATTTATACCATCAGCACAAAGCCACCTCTCTGCTTTTCTTGCTCCTCACTTAAAGCAAAATTTGAATATTTTTTTGAAGGGAGCTGAGAATCAATTTTTATTTCAATGGCTGCTGGTGCATGAACGCTTTGATGCATTCTTAGTGCCTAAATAAAATAAAATTGTCTTTAGTCCTTAGTGCTGTCTGGATCATTTTCCTAGCTTGGCCTCACTGCATGTTGTTTTTTCTCTAACAACTGCCCTCCCAGCTGAGCTGTAATGTTTTGTATCACTGCAAAGGTGCAGGGGGAGACAGATAAAACAAAAACACTGCAGTGAGACACTGAGACACCCAACTGTGAGCAAGGGCCTGTTCTGTGTTTGCAGTGTATACATCAGCCATGCTTGGCAGACCAAGAAAATCAGTCTCTGGCCTGTGTAAGTATTAATAATGTGCAAGGAGGATTAGATGCAGTAAAATAGCCCTGTTGTTTTTCCTGCTGCCTTGTTTACTTCCTTTCATTGGTATTAATACATATCCTGTGGAGAGGATAGGAGAGGTGTTGCTGTTACTTTGCATAACTACATAAACAGGTTTAATTTAAAATAATAAAGCAAGCTTGCACTTAATTCCAGTTTACTGTGGCCTTTGACTAGAGGCATGCATTTATGATGTGGTGACGATGTGGGCATGCATTGATTTTGCTATCCAGGCAGGGAAACAGATGTGGGGCAGAGGTTTAGGGTGTGATTTGGTGTTATGTTGAACCAGGATCTTGATACTGAAAAATGCAACCATCACCTTCCGCTACCAGCTCCCAGCTGCCTCTGCCTCCTGCTTCCTTTTCACTTGCTCAAGGCAAATTAGGTCAAGAAATTGATCTCCTCGAAGACTTATTTCTTTTTTTTCTTCACCCTCCTGTCAGATCAGCTCACTGAACTGACTCAGGCTCAGGACCTGAATGCCCTGCAATGCTGAAGAGCCCTTGCAATGCAGAAACCCCTTGTTGTTTTGTGGCTTGGTGTGGGTTTTTAATTCCCCCACACACACACCTATTGCCATTCTGCAGGGTGAAAGGTGTGCTGAGAAGTTTGCTCGTAAGAAAAGACCATCAAGGCAAGGAGCTCTCTGGAGCTTTTCTGGAGTTAATGGGAGCAGAGTGGTAAAACTGGGCTCAGGGTGTAGCAATGTGCTTGGAGGGATGCAGAGGCTGCCCTTGCTCCCATCCTTTAGCACTCCCTCTCTTTCTTCTCCCCTAAGAATCTGATGTCCCAAGCACTGGGACATTCACCTGTAATTCTATTCTAATATTGATGCTTTTCCTCGGAAGGTTAATTTTGCAGCTGGGGGAGCCCACGAAGGAGCTAAAAGACCGTGGGTTCAAGAGCTCCTCATGCAAAAGGGAGTCGGGGCTGCCAGTGTGATGGAGAGGGACAATGTGGCTGCGAAACTATCCCTGGCCACAAGAGGGTGGCCTAAGGTGGCACTTACTCTGAAAGGTCCCTTTGAGGTTACAAAAAGCTGTTTCTCTGTATTTCCTCATTACATCCAGAAGCACAAATGCAGGGGTATGAGAGAGACTGATTTTAGCTGTTATTTTCCTGCTGTGGTTTGCAGATCTAAAGGGTTTAGATGGTTTATTTGGATGAGTTTTGCATAAGCTTTCAAATGTCTGGGTGTTTATCAGCACGATGTTAACTCCAGCAGGAATGAAGGATGTTCAAAATCCTAAGCAGTTGGTCAATTGTTCCTGACCTCCAGCTGAGGAACAGTTCCTAAGAAGGTTTGTTTGTGATCTGCAGAAAGACATATGCCTTTCTGCTCCCACATCTGGAAAAAAAAAAAAAACAAAACACCACAACAAGAATGAACAAACAGAAAAAACACAGTTCAATTCATTGGAGAGGGAGAAGGGAAAAGTAAATCCCCCCAAAACTGCTTCTGCTTTCTCCTCTTTGTTTGGTTTTTAGGTTTGCTACCTTAGTTTTCAGACCCCATGAGAAAGACACATGGCAAAACTATGAGATTTTTGTACTTAGCTGGTACAGGCATAACTGCAGTTAGAGATGAGTTGGGTTTGCAGCGAATCAACAGCTGGAAAAAATCTCATTTTGATGGGTGATCTCTCCTAGGTAACTTATGTCAATCACATCATTATTATGGGCTTTGTTACTCATTCCACAGTTTTGAGCTGCAAAGAACATCCTATTGTCCCAAGGCCTTTTATTAAGGATTGATCAAGCAGAAATGAGAGGGGTTGTATTTTGTATTGAACTAGTACTTCTTAGTTTATATTTATCCTAGATTTCTTTCTTATGAAGAACAGCTATCATTACAGCTGAGGGAAAAAGCTGCAGAGATGGAGCTCAGCAGCAGGCAGCCTCCAGCTAAGTGAAGGAGTGTTTGCAGGGAAAGAGAATCTTGGTGCCTGGAAATCTTTGTTTGAGAAGGACCACAACAGGCAGCTAAGGTGTGATGGGTGAAGCCTAAGGATGCCTCAGCTTGAGTGGCAGTGATCCTGGGGGAAAACACAGGAGTCAGTCCGTGATTTGAGCCCTAAGTACAAGATAAATGGGAAGTGCTGGTGGTTATGAAGCAAGATGTGAAGTGCCATTTGCCTTTCTGCACCAAAGGGTAACAGTTCAAATGGGAGCTGTGATTTTGGGGTATTTTGTGGAGGCCTCAAGAGAAGCAGCTTTGCCCTGCAATGCTTCTGAGGGCAATTATGTTCATAGTAGCACTTAGTGGCTTCACAAAGCATCTGAGGCAAATGTTCAAGCCCAGGAACACATTTTCTGCAGGGGTTAGTTTTCTTTGGTTTATTTTTTTTTCTTTTGCTGGAAAGGTGTTTTGCAAAGCAGAGAAACCATCACATGTTATTGAAGGGGACTGTCCTGGAGAGTGTAGGCTTTGAGAAACTGCTCCCCATGCTGCAAACAGGTGCAGCATGCCCAGGATTTCTGTGCCTTTGTGAAGATGAGTGGAGTACTGATGAAAAAAAGCCAAAGAACCTGGGTAGTCATTGTACCAGGGAAGCTGGCTAAGATGACTGAGGCTGAATAAGTTCTAATTTCCTCCTTCAGTGCTTAATGATTATTAATGGAGATGCATTCCCCTGGAGCCTGGGCTCTGAGCACCTTCCCTGCAGCTTGCTGGCCCTTTTCTCTTGCAGTGGAGCTCGGTGTTACTTCAGCTGCAACACCAGTCAAGCTTTGAATGCTAAACATGCTCATTAGTATGGGTAATGATGATGAGGAAGATGCCTCCGGTTTCCTTTGCTGATGACTTTCTCCTCAGGGGAGCTAAAAGAACGTGGGATGTTACTGAGCTTGTTGTATCCACTTCTTGCCAGTTCTGTTTTGAACTTTGTTCGGGGTGGGATGGCAGCAAGTGAAAGACAGAGTGATGCAATCTGGGAGAATGCTGCATTTTCCCAAAACCACAAGTAAGTTGCCAGTGCCTTTTGCTCTCCTTCCTGAGGAAGGATGATTGCTTGAACCCAGCATGGAGGTGAACTCCATGAGCCCTGGCCTGGAGGAAGTGTCTGTAAGTCGTGCATAAGGAAAGGAGGACAAGGAAGATGAGAAGCTGCTGAGCTGGCAGATGGTTTGGGTTTGTACTGCAGCAACAATGTGTGTGAAAGGGGGGGCTCATCCCCCTCAAGGTTCCCTGCATTCCAGTTCCAGAACCAGACCTTATGGTAGCACTGTGCAAGCAGAACAGAGGTGAGGAGGTATCCCTTCTCCTGCAGGTGGACACATGAAATTTCTGTCCCCTGTTGCACTGGCAATTTAGCACAGCGAAATGGACTCGAGACCCTGAGAATGAAGCTTCAGGTCCACTCTTGCATGCTCATGGCAGCCTCTGCTATAGGGGCAGATTGCATTTTTAGGAGGCGAGATAATGTCATAAGGAAGAGAAAAGCCTGGGAAAGGGAGTGCTATGTCCCCAGAACTATCAAAATCAAACACCTTGCCCATTTCACACTTTGCTAGGAGTCATCCATCACTGCTGCTGTTCTTATTTTCAAATATACGTTCATGCCCTGCATTTCTATTTTAAAAAACAAATTCAAACCAAATTTCAGTGTAGTGATTGCTCTGTATTATATTGATCTCTGTGTGCTTGTATGGAATGTGAATTGATTCTGGAAGAAGTGGAGTTATTACTCCATCATTCAATACCTTTATGTTGCAAATGCGGGAGGTTTGGGGCATTTTTTTTTTTTTTAAACCTGTACTGCAATTATCTCATTTTATTCAAACTTCACATAATTAACTTTTCTTATCTCATTAGAGGATACATAGTAAAAAGGAAAAATCATAATACAAAAAAAAAAACCAAAAAAATGCCAGTGGCCACCTGTCTTTGCTTCTCCAGCACAAAATGCCCTGCCTCTCTTAAGTAAAACTTCTGTTTGTCTCTAAGTGGACCTGCTACAGGATTACAATAATGGACTCTTTGAAGGGGAAACAATAAATACCCTATCAGCTGACAGATGATGTCCTTCCTGGCTGCAGTGTTGTATCTATTATTTAATGAGCTCGACATCATGTTCAGGGGAGCTGGAGCAGTCAGGTGTAACTGTATCTTTCTGCACCACAGAGGAACCTCCAAAGAAATTAATGGAGAAGGAAAGAGGGGAAATTTTTCCTTTAGGCTTCTGGTGTCTTATGACTGCAGTTTTTGGTTTGCAGCCAGGACCTTGGAGAAGCCTCGTTGGATGAAGGCTGAGGTGCACAAAGCTGCTAGGAAGATTTCCCACCGCTTCTGCAGCAAATGTGTCTTCTAGTGTGGTTTTCAGAAATTGTCTACATAAGGTGAAGCCAAGTCAAGCCCAGCTGATTTTGATACTAATGACTAAAAGGAGAGCTGGGAATAAAAGCATTGTTAAGAGTTGAAGGAATAAGCATGGAGTGGCTCTGTGCTGAAGACATGGACTGAGAAGATGGCTCAGCACGTGTCATTCTCTCAAACCTTAGCTGCTTTCCTGAAGGTGCTAGCAGAAGGCACAATGGGGTTTTCTTAGGACTGTCTGGAAAGTCTTGGAGAGTTAATTTTGGAAAACAGCATGTATATTAAATAAGGACGTGTGTTCTGAAATTAGCTTTAATAGCCAATGAGTGGTGTATATAAATATTATCAACAGGTGTCAGTTAGCTTTTAGATCTGAAATGCAATGATGTTGAGAGGTGAGATCCAATGGGTAGTCCAAATGTCTAGAAAGGAAGAAAAAATTATGTACCAAACCCCTTGGTTCATGCAGTTCAGTTCTCTTTCAGAAGCAGCCTCTGTGACTCTTTTTGGGATATAAAGTTGATTTGGCTCCCTGTTGGCAACAAACAATCCACAATCACCTCTGGTTTGGGGATCAAGAGACCACATACTCCAGGCATGCTGACTTTCTCTGATCTGGTCTTAGGTCTGCCTAAATCTCATTTCTTGGATATTAAAATTCTCAGCAAAGGGCCAGTGCCTGATTCTTAAGAGGGCAAGGGGTTAACATGTTAATAAAAATGTGCAGTCACTATAAAAAGATGTATCCTTATCTCTCAAAGAGACACATCCTATTACCCTGGAAATGACTGATTGGCCCTAATGAAGCTCCATGGGGAGAACATAGAGCAATATGGCTGGCTCTGGTTACCTTAGCAACTCTCTTCTTGAGAATTCGATGGCTAAATTTATGTAAAGTTGGAGACCTAAAAACATCTGACAATATTTCAACAGAGAGAAATGTTACCCACTGAAATCAACCTTGATTAAGAAGGGTGATGATGCTGTAATTGATTTGGTGTGTGCCTCCAACAAAAGGACTTTGCTTATTGCTGTGGGTCAGGGCAAGCAACAGGCAGCTCAGGAGGAGCCCAAAGGAGCTGCCAGTGCAGACCAGTGGGGAGGCTGGTGGGATAAAGATGATCAGGATGAGAAGAAACTGCCTCCACGTAATCTGGAGCCATCCCTCTGTGCACATTGCGAGCTCTTGCAACCCTATAGCCATCTTGCTATCTGTTTCTTGCATTGTTCTTGAGCTAAAAAACTCAGTTCTCAGGCAAGGTCTCTTGCTTTGCTGAGGGTCCAAATTGGTGACTGAAAAAGCAACAGTAGGAGAACTCAAGATTGTCAGTAATGAATAAAAGGGGTGGGCCACATACTCTGGCATTATAAGTAGTCACATGTGTGTTGCCTCAACTGCTTTATGATAATCTAATTCCCTGGATCTCAGTGCAGATAAAATCTTTTACAGCTGCTGAGCACCAGCAGCCCTAATAATGCTGCCTAGCTTAGAGACAAGTTTCAAAGAGTAAAGTTTTCAATTCTTAAGCCTTGGGGTTTTTTAAGCTCTTGGGGGTTGTAGATTACTCTAAAGCTAGATGCAATCCTCCTTGTTATCTTTGCCACTTTTAAAAATGGTTTGGACCAGCTCAGTTTTTGAGGATGGCAATAGGCAATACATCCATAGCCTGAGTGGGGAAATGTCAGGAGGAACTCTGAGCACCTGCAGATAAAGCTCAAAGAATCACTGCTGGATGGGATCAGGGACTGAACCACACCAGGCTGAGGGAAGCAGTGGTTAATTTTACTTGTGGAATAATATTTTTTTACTGAGGAGGTCAGCAGGCCAAATACTCCATTTGGGTTTTAAATAGGGCTGGATAATTTCATGATGTCTGACAACATTTGCAGCTCTGCAAGGCAAGCTAACGAGGTTAATCAAATCTTATGCTTCAGGGAACTGCCTTGCAGTGCAGGACTGCTTCTGTGTAAACACTGCAAAATGGAGCATTATGGGTGTTTGAAGAAAAAATATCAGTGAGACAGTTGTTCTTAAGCTAGAATGATCAAGGACTTGATCTGATATGAATATCCCTTAATACTGCTCATCTTATCACTCCCTGGAAGGCAGCTGCATGGGCCTCTGTTAGAAGAAATCGGGACAATTGTGCAGCCACAAAACCTTGAGGAATGAGCAGTTACACTCTGCTCTGTGATGAGTTGAGGACCTCGATGTTTGCAGTCCCTGGGGTACTGATGCTAATACTGTTAGGGCAGACCTGTGCTTTCCCACTGCAGTGTAACTTCCCTTTTCCTGGGTCAGGAGCTCAGTAACAGGTTAGGAAGTGGTGTAAAGAACTGAAGGGCTTGCCCAGAAGAGGCAGGGGGTATGGCTCTGCGAAGATGTTGTCCCTTTTCTCCTCCCTCACTTAGTGAAACCTGTGTCATTTTATGTGAAGCTTTCCCCTGGGAGGTTTGCCACTGACCCTGGCTCCAGGCTGAGCTCAGCATGGGCAGGGAGGACTTTGGGGATGTCACAGAGTTTGGGACCACCAGAGCTCACTGCAAAGCAGAGTAGAACCTGTGCTTTTTTCACGTGGAGTATCATTTGGAAGAGCACCTAATTTTTTCCTTATTTGCTGGGGGGAAGATTTTGGCTTTTTGTTCCTATCCTTGACAGCCACAGAGGGATCCTATTGGTATAATCTATGCTTGTCCAGGACTTAGACTCTGAAAATTATGACAGGCTGGCTGCTTTTGTTCTCCTTTTTTTTTTGGTTTTTTTTTTTTCCTAATTGGCTCCTTGTCATTGAGAGAAGAAAGCAAATGGAGAGAGTTTGGCCACTGAACAGCTTCACTTTTTTCTCCTTGTTTGCACAGGGTTATTGCTGTCTTCAAAGGAGTCTGGAAGGAAAATGTTACGGGCTTGATCATGGCATGAATCCATGGTGGCTCAGGCTAAGTTTGGTTCTTCAGTGATATCCAACAGGTCCAGAGCCATGGGAGATGGGGGAGAGAGGAGGAGGAAGGCAGCACACGTTGCTCCATACTGCATGTCCTTCCTTTATCTTCCTACTTAATCTCTCCTCAGCTGGCACCGGGCATTAGGCTGAAGTGTGTTACTGGTGATTAGAAACAAACAAAAGCTCAGGGTTTTCATGAGCTTTTCAAAATTCTGGCTGAACTGCTTAAAGAGACCTGAGAACACTAAGCCAGGTCTTCTGGAGTTCCCAGAATTGTCACGTCCTTAAAATTCACAATAAGCCAAGGTAAATTTAAGTGGGAAACAGAAGGGATTAAAAACACCACACAAGCTGAATTTACTCTGAATTAAGACAAAAAGGACTGCAAGCTTTGAGCTGCAGATGTTTTTGATATATCACAGTAATTAGTTACATATTCAATTATTGTTTAAATGTAAAATAATAGATGTCATGAATCTTCCATTCACAGAGATGTAATGTGATTACACTTTCCATTTTTTAACAGTAATTGCATGATGGCCATCCAACATAATATTTTTGACAATTAATTGTGGAGGAACATGACTAAGAATTCTCCTCTGCTTATTTATGCTTGGGCATTTCTATAAATATCACAGCATGCTGACCCCTGGGTAGCTCAAGCCAGGCAATTTTTTCAGGGCAATAATCTCTCTAAAATTATGCTTTTTTGTATATATATGCAAAAAAAGCATGTATGTATATGTACATATGTTTATATAGAACTGCATTATCACTGTGTAGGATTGGGCTACCTGGTCTATTCAAATTAATACTGTCTCCAGTGCTGGTTCTAAAGTGGTTCTGCCCCAGGGGTCATACTTGCTGTTTAAGTGTGTCAGCAGAGTATTGTCTGACAGTCAAGAGTATTAAAAACTCTTAGTTGTGCCACTTCAAAGTAGTCCTGAGAATCTTCCTCTTGAATTTAATAAATTACAGAGGTCTCTGGGATATTGAGGGGAAAAGAAAAACTCTAAATATGAGGTTAACTGATGGTTAACCTGCTGCCATGGGAACTTGTTGCTGCTCAGGACTGTCAGAGGAAGGTGATGGCATATGTGTGTCTGACATCTTTACAGGGGATGATGGTCTGCTGTCACCACTATGGGCTGGAGCCATCAATCTGTCACAGGAATTCACAGAGAGAAATTTTCTGGTTGTCTTTGAGTCAAACACGGTATCATCAGGCTTGTCCTGCCTGGCCATTTGATTGGTACCTTGGTATCAAATCGTAATGGTTCTTTTCCTTTTATGAAAGTGATCAAGTTACTTCGTAGGGCAGGTAAAGCAGCTAATGTGTGCTTTGCAAAGATGGATGGCTTGAAAAATGTTCTGCAGAAAGGTAGACACTCAAGGACCTGATTCTGTATCCCTCTGGCACGCTTTGCTTGCCCTGTCATAGCTGTTTGAGTGATGCCAGTTGGGGGTTTTACAGTCCCGTGAAAAAGCAGCCAAATAATTGACAGATCTGCTCACGCTGCATAAAAACTGGTTACAAGGTATTGATAACCATTCATTTGATCTTGTGGTAGCCTTAGTGCTTTAAATTGATATTTTTAAATCCCATTTGACAGTTGAGGTGCCCAGCTGTGTACGGCTCAATACCAAGGCAAACCTTAACAGATAACCAAGGAAACTCATCAAGATATTTCAGTCTGCAAAGCAGGTTTTCAGATATTTCTTTTTGGTACTGGCCACACACACTTGTCACTCAGGGTGACAATGTAATGAAAACCCTGGATAAAAGGAAATCGAAAATGAAAGTCCCTGGCCTTTGGAATTAAATGATGAAGCAGTCACTGGTTAGCTCGTTCTCCTTAGGGAAGTCCTCCAGCCTCTTGCAGCCTGCACTATAAAGCAGCTTACAGTAAAATATGCATTTTGTTTTATTTTGTTGAGAAGAAGGGCAAATGAAATGAGCAGAGGAGAGGAGGATGGAGAGTGGAGCAGAATCAGCACTTTCCATGATCTTTCATTTGCCAAGGCAGTTAGTCTGGCTGCAGAAATAATCTTGGGTTCTCTGTCCTTCCTTCCTCCAGACACCTACTGCCCTTTTGCAGTGATTAATCTCTTTGCCCCATTCATCCCTTCTGGGAGAGAGAGAAGATGGTTTCAGGAGGTTAGCTGGCGGCAAGTGCTGTCCATGCTTTGATTGTGGTCAGATTCTTAATGCTTCTCTTTGAAACTCAACAATTCCTTTTTTTATAGAGCTGTTGGCCAGCATCTAAGAAATCTCTCTCCAGATGTGTCCTGAATGGGATTTCTCAGAGCACATCTCCAAAGCACTGGGTACCTTGCCACCACAAACTGGCAGATTTGAAGTGCTCCTGCCTTATTAGATCACCATATGCTGCTTCTGCACAATGGAGCTTCTGAAATAATAGAGCTAAAACTCTTCCTTTCTCATTGCTAATGGCCTTTTTTTCCACATGTGGTGGGTACACTGTCATGGGGTTCTGATGCCTCTGGATACCTGTATACCCATTCTGAGCTATAGGCACTGGGATGCATTCCCCAGCTGAAACTTAATGCAGTTTTATAGTGAGTGCTGCTGAACTGCTGTGCTGCTGGGAGAGGTTAGAAGCTCTTTCTTACACAAAAGCCAAGCATTAACGATTGCTTGTAGGGACACGAAGTGTATGCTTGTACCTGTGCTTAGATCCCTGCAGGGGCCAGTTTACAGTCCAATTAAACAATTATGAATCATTAAACTGAATCTTCGGAATCCTCTGGGCTCTCTAAATTGCTATTTACATAATCTGACAACTAAAAATACTGCAGATAAAGCCATTGGGTGACTGTAGAACATCCTTTTCAAGTATATGAGAAGTTAATTGTCTTCACTTTGTTCCCAAGTGTGCAAACACTGTCTTGTTTGATAATGACAAATATAATTTGGGGGATATCTTACCCACCTGGCATTTCAAAAAGGGAATAGACTGTATTTAGTCGAAGAGGCAGCATCTTGGAGAAAATATTATTACTGTGTGCAGGTCCAGCACCCTGTGCTGTGTTCATTAAGGGAATACAAGGTTGCTTAAAGATATAACTTTGAAATAGCCTCTGCTAGGCTTGATAGCACAAAGGGGTGGGAAGGCTGGAGTGAACTTGCCAAGTCTGAAGACCTGCCAAGGTAAAAGAAAGTTTTGTCTCTTCTTTTTCATTCCTCTTCATCTACAAGTTCATACTTCCCTTCAGATCAGAAAAAGCCCCTTGCTCTCACAGAGATTTTCTAAAGCTTCATGTCAGGTTTTCTTTGCCCCTTTTTGGGTGGTATTTCCCCTTGCCTCCAACTTTGGAAGTGTGTGTACAGTGCTTTTACCTGTTTGCTACCTGTTTCTTCTTCTAAAATAGAAATACAAGGCTGGGATTAAATGGATGAAATTTGTCTAAAAGATTACACTTCAACTGGAGCTCCCGAGTGCTCAGTGCTTTGGAAAAGACATTCTTCACCTGACAGCTTGGTGGCTCATCCCATATAGGATGTTTTTAAATGCTTTATGAAATAATGAAGCTTAAGCATCTCATCTTAAGCATGCCTTTCTGAATACAGAGCTAAATAGTGATTATTTTGCATGACTCAGTTTCTCTATCCACCCTGAGGGAAGAATGAGAGCTTTGAGACCTCTCCTCAGCTTTACAAGGAGATATAATGATACCATGCGAGCACTCTGTTGTACAGCTACTAAATACTTTAATTAGTATTAGATTTGCCTAGCTGCCAAAAGCTCAGAAAACAGCTCTTTGCCATCACTGACCATGTTACTTGAGCATGACACCCATACAACAAAGAAATAAGAGTGAGGGTGTTCCAGGTGGCAAGAAATCGCTGTGAAGTGAAAAATTAGAAACAGAAATGCATTTTCAGATACATATTTTCCAAAGGTCCAGACACAGTTCATCAAATCATATAAAAATGAAGCCAGATCTGTTCTTAATGAGAGTTGAAGACTGGCACCTTGGTGGTGAGAAGGGTTTGTTTGCCTTGGAATGTATTTCTGGGAAGGAAATATAACCAATCCGAAATTCATATGAAGAGGACAAATCTCACTTGCCTGCTCCTCCTGGCTTTGCCTTTTCAGCACTTCAGCAATGGTTTACAAAGTGGTTTTTTAACTGTTACAAACTTGGAGTTGTTCTTGAAACCCCTCGGGCTGGATGCCTCTGCTCCACAGTAAGGAGAAGCAGGTCCCTAGGGGGGGACTAAGCCAAAAATCCCCATTTTCAAGGCAGAAGTAACCATCTCCTGATAGGGAACCAGGGAAGGACTGACAGATGTGTTGCTGTCAGCTCTCCACATTTCACTGATTTCACAGTAAGCTACATCCTTGATGCTACAAATAAATGTCAGAGTTGAGCACAGGCCTGGTCTTTCTGAAAGCTTTTTGTTTCTTTAGTCTCTGTTAAGTGATTACTCCAAACTCTCCAGGGCAGCAGGGACCAAAGAAGGTTGTGTTACTTTTGCAGCTGGTGTCCAACCTGGGATGTGGAGAGAAGGTACAGAAGGTGCTGAAAGAAAACCTCTACAGGGCTAGACCTGAGTCTTTCTTTCCAACCTGGCTACTGGGAATGAGGGCTAGCAGTTCCAATGGGGGTAGATTTAGATGAGATACTAGGAATAAATTCTTCACTAGGAGGGTGGTGAGACACTGGCACCAGGACTTTGAGCAACCTGGTCTATTGGAATGTGTTCCTGCCCGTGTCAGGAGGATGTGACCTTTAAGGTCCTTTCCAGCTCAACCCATTCTTTGACATAAAAAGAGGCAGAGATGTTATTTTGGTGAAGTGTGGATGGGACACTGGGAGATTTGGTGCTGCACACATCTGTTCCAATCAGTCTTCAGAGTGACACTGAGTGTCTGTGCCTCTGGGACACGGTGTCCATCCATCAGACACCTGCACCTTGATGCTGGTGGAAGTGGGTGACTGCAGGGTAAATGTATTGGTTGCACCCAGCTCTGCTGACAAGGAGATGGCACCTCCAAGAGGCACAAAAACCCCAATTCAGTGACACTTCGCTATCCTGAGCTGACCTTCACTCTTCAACAGGAGATAAAGTGCTGCAATTAAAAGTACTTTATCAATCCAAAGTCATCTTGCTTTGTCACAGCCTGTGAGATACTCTGTAAATCACAAGACACTGTAATTACCTGAATGCAGTGACTGGGGGTTGTTCTGGGTAATAACATCACAGCAGAGATTCCCAGAGACTCCTCAGCTTTGGAAAAGCAACACTTGGGGTGTCCTTCGCTAAATATTTTATTGTCCCTTTAGGGCATGTTTAATCATGATCCAGCTTTCCTCAGAGCTTGCCATGACTGTGAGGCTTTGTAAGCTTGAACACTGATATTTTGTTTACAGCATACTTTAGCTATGATCTTGAGTAGGTGGGCACATAACCTAGTAGGTTGGAGTGAGAGCTGTGATTTCAATACTGTGAGGTTTTCCTGATTTCTGCACCATTTCAGGGAGGTTTTCTACCTTAATCTCCAGGATAATTTCAGTTGGTTGCATATTCATGTTTGTAAATGTTAACAGAATTAAAGGAGCAGTACCCACAGCTTTTGCCAGGGCTGAGAAGCCCACAGGAATGCAGGGAAGGGCCAGTATTGCCTTGCAAAAGGGGAAATAGCACTTTTTGTTTGACTGGCATAGTTCTTCTCAGTCTCACACTTTCAGGACCCCCTGGAGCAGTGTATCCCTTGTCTTTTGAACTTAGAGAGAATTTAACCTTCGTGAGAAAATTAAGGTTTCCTCATTCCCAGAAGATGTAAATGCTGGGGATTCCCAGTGCAGAGATGAGACTCAGCCACACCTCCCAGTTGCCTGTTCCTTCAGAGCAGCTCCATCTCCCCTGCCACATTCCATCTGGCCTGACTAGGAGCATGGATTGACATCAAAAATAATAAATAGAGAAAAGAGTTTGTCTGGAAGAAGGGGAGACCCTTATAATCACTGCTGAAATCCTGCATGTCTGGTGAGATGCTCTCCCTGTCTTCATCTGAGCTCTATTTAGATGCTGTTTTAAGGGCTTGCAACATTTCTCTCAAAATCTGTCTTGGCAAAAACTAGATTTTTAAGTTCAAAAATACCTTTTTTTCATAATGGAAAACATTTAATAATGATTCAGTAATGGCTTAAATAAGCCTACCTTAAAAAAAGGTATTCCCACCCCAAAAGGAGTCCATTGAGAACCCTTGAAACCTAATGAAAACTTGTAATTGCAAATTCTGTTGGAAAACCCTTTTCTTGGATTTTCTAGTGGAGCTGCCTCAAGTCATCTCTATACCCTAGGAGGAGGCTAATCCCCAACTGTGAACATCAGCACCCCAAAGCTTCTGTGCCCTTGTCTTTCATGTGGAGCCTGGCTGTACTTGTACTGTGCTCAGCAGAGATGAGGCTATCCTGTCTGACAAGTCAAATAATTCAGGTTGTGTGCTTGACATGAGACTAAGTGAGGGGAGGATTTTCTTTGCTGTGTACATGGCTAAATTCAGCTCCTGTGCCAACACATCATCCTGCAGAGACCAAATCCTCACGTTCTTGCCTCTTGCTGAAGACTAAAAGGCCAGGGTAAATCTCACATCCTGCTTTCTTGCATAAAATAGCATCCTAAAGCAACAAGATCCTGTACCCCCCAACTGACCTGTCTGACCCAGGATGTCTGCTGTACAGGCCCCAGGATTTTTGGTGGGGTTTTCCTAACAATAGGAGAACTACAAATAGAGCTCCAGTCCATGGATGTGTGTAGCTGAGATTTCTCCCAACTGTTGCAGGAAGGAAACTGGGCCTTGGGAGGAAAATTCTGTCTTTGAGTCATGTTTGTTCTGTTTCCTATAGCTATTTTGGAACCATGCAGAAAGAAATTAGCAGGAGGAGGGGAGGGAAGGGAAGTAAGCTTTAAGTTTTTAATCCAGCTTTGCTGTTCATTTCAGTGGAAACCCTTATCACTCCATTTCGTCTCTTCAGTTTGCCTCCAGCACTGTGGAGCAAACTGCAGTGTTTTGGCTGTTCTGGGAGGGGGGGCTGAACCCCCCCCATCCTCTCTTGCTGTTGTTTCCTCTCCCCAGGATCTGAACGGGGACTTTTCCACTTATGAATTAGTTATAAGCTGACTTTATCAATGAACAGGGCTGTTCTCTGCTGTTCCCAAACTGTAGCAGCCTCTGTGTCCACGATCCCATGTTGTCACATGGGTTTGTGTAGGAACAAAATGCTGCTGTCTAAATCCCATAGATTGTCTGCATGGAAGTAAAGGACCTGAAGATCCAACATGCTGTGGAGTCATGCTGGTGGTGTTGAGTGTTTTGCAGTAGTAATCCCAGATCTGTAGGAGTGTTACTAGTACAGGAAACCTGCAGTGGGATGTACAAGGTCTGTGTTTGAGAAGAAGAAAATTTGCAGTTGTAAACCTCAAGGTGGTTGTTATTTCATGCCAAGTGCCTCCTTGTCTTCCTCTAAAAATAAACCTTGTCTTTCCTTCATTGCTGGATGCCACTAGTCAACTGCAAGGACCTTGTCTAGGGTTGAGGTTACCAGAGCTGGAAATTTGCAGCATTTTTATTTTGAGCATTGAAATATTTAGTGGGATCCAGCACGTGGAATTATGATACACAACAGAAGTCATCTCCTTAAGTTAAGGGTATTTTAAACCCTTAGGGATGAACAGAAGTTTGCACTTGTGTCCTGAGGACTTCGAAGGAACAAATGCAGAAATCTGCATTTATTTTTAAATTTCAAATCTTGGAGAAGTACAAAACACAATGTTCATGGCCTTTGAAAATCAGGTCCATAGAAACCCTTTCTGTAATTATCAGATATCACTCCCCCAAGCAGTGTCCACTGGAGAGAGTACAGATCCCTCCCCCATGGGGTCAGCACCCATCTCCCACACCTTGCCTGCAACAGAAATCCCCTGGCAGAGCCATCCCTGTCTGAAACCACTCAGGAATTCAGGACAGATAAGGAGAACTGCACTGCCCAGGTCACACCCTGATCCATTCAAGGGTGGTAGAGCCTTTTTTTCCTGGTTAACTGTAGGTAACTTCTCTCCTTAAAAATTTGCCAGCTGCTAGGGACATGTAGAGAAACCTGAAGGAACCACCTCATTCCTGAGTATCACCCACTGTTTTTTTTCACCCTATTGTAATATTTCTTACCTATCCCATGCAGCAGATTCAGGGAAGTCATACAGGGGCCAGGTCTGCAATTCCATTTATCATGTAAGACAACACAGCAAATTGTGTTGCACCAGATCTAACTACTAAATCACACGTAATTGCTCTGATAACGATGTAGGGAAGGTGACAGCAACTAGGGATCTTTTTCATCTCCCAAGGTTAAACATCTTAAAGGTATTTGATTGCCTTTTCTTCACGTGAGAATCTCTGTTATCTTCCCAGCTCTTTCCTGTACAAAGCAGTTCATAGGAAAAAGGATTTTAAAGAGTTTGGGTTGGTTTGCTGCGTGTAACTGAAGGAGGATGGACTGTCATGGTGTGTATGACATTGAGGTTGGCTCTCACTGTGCTGGTCTTGTCGAAAGAGGTGGTCCCACAAAGCACATCCTGCTGCACCACAGAAGGCAGGTCAGGGGCTGTCCCTTTGCTCTAAGTGACACAGATGAGGTGCAGGGCCTTGCCTAAGATTGCTACAAGTCTTTGGGAAATGTCGGCGTGGGGTTCAGGTTGATCCCCTGCTCTGAACAGAGAAGCACCCTAAGGCTGGCTTCTTCCCATTTTAGTTTCACTGACTTAAAAGTTAAGGCTACTGGTAATTGAAATCTGTTTCCCTCTGTGTGGCAAGTTAAAGTTTTAAATGTGCAGGACTTGAAGAAAAGTTTATTCAAGCTCTTAGCTGCCCCCCCCTCCATCCTCCAAAATAGCTGCCTTATTGCCCTGCAATATTTAAACTTCAGCAGCTAAAAACTATCAACAAGTGGCTAAGAAAATGAGAATCTCATTGCCTGAGCCTTAACCAATCCCCTTTTTTCTACAGTACTCATTCCAGCTTGCAACAGCCAAAAATAGAGCCTGCAATTCAGAAGCGTGCGAGTGATCTGTCCTCATGCTCCCACCTATTCCCCCCCCCAGCAGCATGCTGGCAGACCCCTATTTCCACAAAACCACATTTATACCGAAATCTCTCCCCCTGGACCCCAAAAATCTTGCACATTTCCCTCTGAGCAAAGCATGTGCAAAGAGGTAGCAGCACTTGGATGCTCTGTGTGCTGGTGGCTGGCTGGGCTCCAGGCTGACATCCTCCCAGGACTGCACCCGGGTGTTTTCTGAGCTTACAAAATTAGGGCAATGAAGCCAGCCAGGGGCTTCCAGCCTTTGGAAAAGTCATTCCCGAAGGTCAGAGCCAGGAGAAAGAGGAAACTCCACCCACCCCAGCCTGTTTTCCTTCCTTGTCTCTGGTTTTGTGTCCAGCGGTGGTGCTTATCTGGGAGGAAAGGGTGGAGGTTTTGCAAACAGCTGATTCACTTTTAGTTTTTCTCCCCACTGGGAAGATGCCATACCTCCTCATCACCTCCTTGCATCTCTCACTGCTCCAGGTATTTCCTGACTCTGTGAGAAAGTCTGCAGGAAGTCTACCAGAAGGAGCAGGGTTTCCAGGTGGGCAGAGGGATCTGCTTCCCATTTATTCACAGATGCAGCCCAGAAGCCAGTTGTCTAATAACAAGAAATTTTACGTTTTTAAAATTCAAAATAAAACAAAGATGGTTTAAGAAGGGAAAACATTAAAAAAAAAAAAAATCCAGTGTAAATCACATCACTGGCTTTAGTGCAGTCTTCATAATTAATCATAGAAGTTAATTTCAGATCTTATCACATGGGTAAGGGAAGAAGAGGGTGCAAGTGCAGCCTTTTGCCCTGATACTGCTAGGTGTCTGGTGTCCAGGTAGCTTCTCTGGACTCAGTTTCCCAATATAGAAAATGACAATAATAATGCTTTCTTTTGAAGGTAGTGCAAACCTTTTTTTTCAAAGGTGCTCTGGGACCTTTAGATGAAATTCACATTTCAGCTACAATATCCTTATTTGAGTTATTATGTCATTTTGTTTTGTGATGATATTTTCAGTTCTTTGAATGGTAAGGGTCTTCCTTGATCCTTAATTAAAAATAGATGCGTGTGTGATAAAAGAATTTCTAGTGGTGATTTATCTGACCCTCTGGATTTTCATGGTTTATATATGGGGAGGTTCCTTGCCACCTTTTGCTCTGGGGTCCAGAGATGGGAACTGGCTAATTTTCAAGGGTTTGCTAAGAAATACTTTAAAGTCCAGCCTCAGCCATGGAGGGGAGGGCATGGCAAGTTACTGCAATATGTTGATTTTATGAAAAGTTTAAAAAAAAAAAACAAAAAACGTAGCTTTATTTCACCTAAACTAAGAATTTCACTAAAGTCGTGGAAACAGTTTTAAAAATTAGCTGAGCTGCACAAGATTGAAGATCATCTAAGTCATTAAATAAGATGTATTTCATAAACTCATTTGTCCATTTATCAAACCCCATTAAATATGCATATATTGAGAGGGGTTTTTTTTGGTTTAATTACTAGCTTTTCTTTGTGTGAGGTGCACGTTTTTGAACCCTTTTTCTCACAACCTAGGTTTTGTTTAGGATGTTGTCTACTAATAGGGAAATGGGTCCAAGACCCACCAATTGTTTCCCTTTCCACAGTCAGCACCACTCTGGTTCTGCACTGTGGGCTCAATGGGGCAGAAAATGGTGAAGCAGGAGAGAGACCTATTCCTGCAGCTTCTTTAAAAAGCAGGACAAATTTCTACTAACAATGGTGGTGTTTAAAATCCTATGCAATTTGTAAATGTACATTTCCATGGTAACATGTAGGTAGTGAAGTAATCCTCAATTCATCATCTTCCATGAAATTCCAGCAACTGTTCCTAAACATTCATTCTTTTTTTAATCCCAGAGCTGTTGCTATGGCAATTATCAGATAAGATACAGGCCTTTAGGCAGATGGGTCTTTAAAGGATGCTAAATCTTGGCCCACTGAAATCTCCAGAACTATTTCTTCTGATTTAAAGGCAACATAGCTGCCAGTGATTTTTCTTTTAATTGTTTCAAAATTAATTGAATGAACTCCATTTTACAAAGGGCTTCTTTTTGCATGAGCCCTGGGAACTCCAAGTGTCTCTGGTCACAGATGTGTCACTCATCTCTTTTGTCTTCTCCCCTGGGGAGCTCTTGTGCCATGCCAGGGGCTTCTGCTGCTCCTATTCACTGCTCCAGTGGTTTTGCTCCTCTCTCCACTCACTGGTAATGGAAATTCTCACTGGTGTTGCTTGTGGTCTGGGATTTAGGCCTGCTCTGCAGATATCTTCTTTTTCCAAGGTACTTATTTTAATTTTTTACTGTTTCTCAGAGCAAAGGACAGCATCCAGGAGGTTACATCTTCCACCCAGAGGATCCCTGCTCTCCAGTGTGTTACATTCTCAGTTCCAAAAGCCATGCAGGATGAGAGGTTTACATGTGCAGAGGCACCTTCTGAGCTCTTTTCCAAGCTGGGCCTGGAGGTGTGTACCTGACTGTTAAAATGGGATTTGGTTTCTAACTCTCTAAGTCAAATGTTTGGAAGGCACAAAAGTGTGTTGAAAGCTGTATGTCATCTGGCTTCACTGAGAAATTTCAGTGCAGGAGGAGCTGTTCAGTTTTGCCTTCTTCTGGAAGCAAAAAGAGAGCTTTTTAAAAGACATGAATCACTCTCAGGCCCTGTTTTTTCTGACTTTTAATAAGGGATGGGGATCCAATTCCCATATATACCTTAGGCATTTTTCTGAAATGTTTCTTTATCTCCCTGCACACAAAAATTCACATAAATTAATCTGAACAGAGAACATATGAATGGTCTTTTTCTTTTTTTTTTTCCTTTTTTTTTTTTTTCTTGTATTAGTTTTTAGGGCTAAGAGTTTGGTAGCCCCCCACTTAGACAACTGCTATGGAAATAACAGTTAAAGAAAACCCTCTCAACCAACCTGCTTGTTATCAGATTTTTTGGTAGAGGTTATCACTCTGTTAAAGGTTATGAGATTAAAGGGAGAAAAGCTGCTTGGTATAATGCATGAGCTGGCAGAGAATTGTGAGTGTTCCTTATCTGCTCCAGCACAAAGTCCACCAGTCTACTGGTGGTACAGCTGTTAAGGAAGGTGAAATGGACATTCTCTGTCCTGAAGGACTGATGGAAAGTGGAGATGACATGTATATGAAGAGTGAGAAACTGGATGGCTGTAAACAGCACGCGAGGGGGGATGGTTTCACTTCAGGACAATAAGAAAGTGAGAAGGCAAGAAAGAAGGATTCAGTGCTGGGACTGGAAAACAGGCAGGAGATGAGGAAGGGCCCTGCCAGAAGCAGTGTATGAAACTCCAGGGAGAAAGGCAGAAAGTATTACCAACATCTATCAGTGTCTGCACAGTCTGTTCCTGCATCACCCTCGGAAGGTTTCGCTCTGCTCTTCCCAGCATGGCAGCAGTTTTATTCTCATTTTAGGGTGGGAATTACAGAAAGCTGACCCTAGAGCCAATGCCTTGTTCCCACCAATGCTGCTGGCAGTGTCAGTCCACGAGCATGGGTCCTCACAAAAGCCTCTGCAAATCAAAAGCTTCTGTATTTGCATTCTTGCAGGGTGGTATTTTGAAGATTCCCTATGGATAACCTGGCTTGTCCTAGTAACATCCATTAAAAAAACAAAACACAAAAAACCCCCCCACCACAATGTGTAATTCTTTACAGAGCTTAAAAAATCAATACCAGCAGCTCTGCCTGGGTTTTAATCACTCACTGGCACTATTTATTGCCTAATAAGAATACTGCATGGGTTGCAACTTTTGCCCAAAGCACACCACAGCCTGAGAGGGATGAAAAGGGAAAATAAATTCAGTAAAATCTCCCATGAGAACAGCAAGTGTGAGAGCCAACAAGGGCAGCCAGTGGCCTCCACCAGAAAATCTGTCCAGTCCAACTTTTCCTCCCAGAAGAGGTCAATGGCAATCATACCATTTATATGGTGCCCCAAACTGAAGGGACATCTGGCCCCTATTTATTTTTTCCAGCTTGAGTTTCAGATGGGGAAGGAGTGTCAGTAGGAGGCTGAGTCACAAAAGCTGTCCAACACTGTAAGGAATTGGACCCAAGTGTTCTGGGCTCTGTTCTGCAGCTGTAATGTAACATATTTCTCTAGAGACAAGGAGGAGCTTCAGTTAGGGAGGGCAGAAAGCAAGGAAAGGCAGGGGATGATGATCAGGATGGGAAGGGAAGAGGAAGAGACAGCAGAGGGGCATGCAACAGTGAAAGGAGAATTTGTCCTGTCTTGAAATTAGTAGGAATTAGAGGATAAAAGGGGCTTGAAGTATCAGGGCAATAGAGATGGATTAGAAGACAGAGAAGAAATATTGAGAAGGTGTTAAGCAATGCTGCTACACAGCAGACAACAGCAAAGATTTCACACTGTGGTAGCCAAGGGAGAGCTCCAGTAGCTCCATATTTACTCCTGGAGCTCACCAGGATGGGAGCTGGGCACCACCAGAGCCTCCCTCTTTACTGCAGAAACAGTCTCCTGCAGGGAAAGGAGACATCCATCTCCAGGGAGACAGTTTGGCTAAAACCTCAGACAACATCTCAGTCTCTGTCATTATACTTTAAGTAGGAAACTGCTGCAATTTCAGCGAGATTTAACAAGTTCCCAAAAATATCCTCTTGACTACGCCTGGCCATAATTGCCTTGATTTGCAGATGCGCAAAAAAAAAAAAAAAAAGAAAAAAAAAAAAATAGTTGAGAAGACAAGTGTGAAACAGGTGCTGTCATGCCAATGAAAAAAAAGGAGAAAGCAGTGAAATGTTTGCTTGGCTTCTCTCCCTCCCTTTCCCTTTGAAGATATTTCTGTGTGCAGCAGTCCTGCCCAAACACTGCTTGGTGACCTGGTAGGACTTGCTGGAACTGCTGCAAACTGAAATATGCTTTTGTCCCTGTAGTGTCTGACCCCTTTCTTTCTCAGGGCTTGGAGAAAAGGGCAATGTTTCTGATTCTCAGCTTTCTTTAACCTGCAGGCACTGAAGTTTACCATCAGCTTTCAGAAAGCTTTGTGGGTTTGTCTCTTGCGAGCATCTGTTGCCCTCTCCTTCCTGCTCTGGGTGTTTCAGGGACAATAAAGAAGTGCTGCTGCCCCCGAAAACCTTCAACACAAAGAGACAGAGGTGTCACATCATGCTGAGTGATGTGAACTCCCCATGAAGTGAAAGAGCTGACCCACAGATGCCACAGCTGCCCACAGACTGACAGGTCCTCGTCTCCCCCAAGCCACCAAGACATTGGGTTCTTCCATCATCTACTCCACGTCAAACTTCATTCCTAAGTGAGGCTGCTCAGTCAGATAAATGTTAATAAACAGGGCTGATAACTCCCCAGAAACCATGAAGTCTTCCTAGAGGGGGTCCTGAGTTCTTTCCTAAATCCTGAGATGGAGAAGTTGCAAGTGCAACTGTTCCCATGGAAAACAGAGGAACTCATCACTACAGAGCCAGTTCCTGCAGGGAAGACATTAAAGCAGCTTCTTTGCCATCCTTCTTCTTGCCATTCTTTTTCATCAGATCTTGGTGCTATTGAGAACAATGAAGAAATCCCTGTGAATACATTGCTACTTAAAACAGAAGCATACTTGCTAGGCCAGGGGAGCTTTGCAGGACATTTTTCACTTGAATACTTGCAGGTATTTTGGTTTGAGGGGTATGGGATCTCTTGTAGGGTCAGAGATGCAAAAGGACTTTTTTACAGAAGGCTTTTGTGAAGCATTTCCTAGCTATTTCTTTTCCCATCATCACTCAGAAGCAGGGTAAATTACAGGGTCTCTGACATTCCTGACAGCACAAGGGCTGGCTGGGAATATGGCAGCGAGTGGCACCAGCAGCATGATCTAAACCCAGAGCCTTCAACTCCATCTCTCCTACCTGAGCTGGGAGAACAATATCTCATCTGACAGCTGCTGGAAATTATTTTTCTACATTTTAAAAATAAGTCCCACTTTCTCTAGAAGTAAAACACTCTGAGAGTGATAACAGGAGCTGACCACGTTATCTCTGTGTTGTAAAGCAGATGCATCTGTGTCTGCTCAGCCAAGTACACAAAGAGCTGCCTGGAGTATTTTACAAGCTGGGTCTCCAAGCTGAAAACTCTGGAACAAGTAGCTTATCACTTAAGCTGCTTGGAGGATTTAGAGTGGTTTAAATTACTTAAAGTGCTCCAGGGACCCAATCCTGCACCCATTGAAACTACTGGTGATTCTGTTGGAGACTTCGAGAGGACCCGGATTTGGCACTAAAGGCTTAGGGAGCTGAAGTGGATAAAACCCCTACAGCCCTTTAGAGATGGCTAAACCATTCCAAAGCCTTAGACTCATTTACAGCCTACAGAGGTTGGCTGGTGATGGAAACTCCATATGTCTTGCTGCTCTTTGCATTGGGCACCTCTTCCAGCCCCTGTAATTGCAGCAGCTCCTCTCTTTCCATCCCACATTGACAGCAGCAGCCCAGTCCTGCTTGGAGAAGACTCAGCAGCAGAACAGGACTGCTGAAGTCAGTGAGGAATGAGGTGCCCTGTCCAAACTATTTGCAGAATCATTTCCTGAGAATTTGGCTGATGTTAACTAGGCAGGAACAGAACTGGGCCCCAAGATGGCCCAGTTGAAGTGTTTCCTCCTTTTGGTTTTTGCATAAAGACTCTTCTTCAGTCATTTTTATAGATTCCATTAATGCACTGTCATTTCCTAAGGTCCTGTCTTTCTTCCACATATCTCTTTGATTATTTAAAACCATTTTTAATACTGATCTTTCCCATCTCATCTAAGAAAGGACCGGCATGAATGCTGGCTTTAAGGTTATTAATTCAAGTACCAGACTTTTTTTTTCCTGTGACGTCTCTCACATGAGGGGGGGGAAAAACCACAAAACCCTTCAGTTTCTTCAGAATCAAAAATTTACAAAGGGAAATGAAAAGTGATTATTGATACCCAGTGCAAACTTTGGAGGAAGATTGCTCTCCAGAGATCCAGCTTTCTATTTGTGCACAAGTCTGTCCTGCTCTTCACACAGAAGTGGAATATGAGCCCAGCTGCAGTGACAGGCAGCAGCATCCTAAAGGACCTTGGGGACTATCGGGGTGGCCTTGTGGACAGGAGAAAATCCTCATCTGCCAAAGAGATGTGAGACTGAGGGGCTGAGCCAGATGTCCTCCACATCAGCATGCAAGTCACCTGGGGATTCTCAGCAAAACTCCAAAATTTTGGCATACAAAATGAAGATTTCTCTGTATTTTTAAAGGAAAAAACATAATTCTTAAGAGAAATTTAGCCTTTCACACTATAAGGTACCAGGCAAGAATTTCTGAGTTATGCCTTTTTTGTTCAAGTTCTGTGAGGATCTGCTGTTGAGCATAATAGCATGGAGATAAGAAAATTGTAATAAACCTCCTTGGTCCTGCAGCCATTGCTCACAAAGCTATTCCTTCTTTTCTAGGTGCCCTCACTATCTCAGCAATCCCTCATAATTTAGACTTTAATGTCAAAAAAGAAGAGAGGACCTGCAGCAAAGCCAGAAGGAGGGGAACCTGCTCCTAAGGGACTTAGCACTTTTTTTTCTCAGAATATACTGAAATCCTGTCAGTTGAGTAAAAGCCAAAAGGGCTGGAGAGAAGCTTCCTGGAACCATCATAGGAATAGAAATGCTCTTGTGATATTAAAAAGAAAATGGAGTTTAAAAAATGTTCTGCTCAGTAGAAGTCTCTTCATAGAACACAGTAACCTGGACAGACTGGCTAGAAATGTAAGTCAAAAGGGCTACTCTCTTTTCTCATATATGTAGATATACACCAACCTATATATATATTAGATTTATAGTGGATAGCTCCACAGTGTCCCCTGAAGGATGCACTGTAAATAAGAGAGTTTAAGAAAGAGGTAAAAGATGAGAGAAAAAAAAAAAATGAAACCCAGGAAAAGAAAGAATAGGGAGAAATTTAGGAGAATTACTTCTAGCTACTTGTCTTGTAGTGATGACAGAGTTCTGCAGTTTTACAGGAGATCAATTAGTAGTGATGTCCAATTAGATGGATTTTGTACTGGATATCACCTAGTTGTGCACAAGAAATGTTTCTGCATTTCCACAGGGTACCACTGTAACAAAGATGGGTGTGATGCAAATCCTTCTTCAGCTAATGAGGGAAGCAGCCTATTTTTGTGGGGTGATCTCATTGCAAATCACCATCTCACTGCACAGAAGATGCACTCAGTGCCTGCCCAGTGGACCCCAAGATGTCAAAAATTTTGCCAGACACACCCTGAAATCAACCAGGGAAATGAAACCAGGCATGGCATCAAGAGCCACATCAGCCTCCCCTAGCAGTGACCCTCAGTGCTACCAAGCAGATCTCAGGCAGTGGGCTCATTGAGGAACAGATGTTTCTGCAGCATCTTCCCTCAAGCCTTGAGATGTCTGTGCAGCTCTTGTTCAGCCTCATCCAGCTCAAGGCTGTGATCCTGCTGTGAATTCATTGTGGGAATGCAGCTATCAATAACAGCCACAGCAGGATTAGGAATTTCCTTCTATTCATTTAACATTGTTGTGGTTTTTTAAACAACAGCATCAATAATGCTTTCTTTTTTTTTCTTTTTCAGCGCAGAAACAATCTGACCATGATGAGATGACTCCATGGTAGGGAATCCATTTGCTGAACTACAAAGTCCATTGGCACTTTGCAGTAAAAAGCTTGGTAAATATTGGCCAATGTGCCTCTAAGTACTGTTAATGAAGTTAATTAGCAACAAAAGTTTCCAAATGTGAAAAAGCTACAGGCATAGACATGGTTCATTAAGCTTCTCAGAAGCTTCAAACAAATCTTGACTGCATTTTTCAGGGAAAAACACCAACGTTTTCTAAGTGGTGGAAACTTTTCAATAGCTCTGCTCTGTTTGATGACAACAGCATCTATGACCATTGGCATTCTCTCTGCAGACAGACTTGACTGAGGGAGAGAAGAAAGAATGAATATACAAAATGCAAAATTTGCTTCTTCAGCAGTGTGGATTGTACTTGAGGCAGGTTTCTTTCTCCTTTCAGATCTCCAACATGTGGGAGGATCCAGAGAAACCAGAAACAGCTCTGGATAAGCACTGTGGTTCAGAAGCCTTTACCATCTCTGGTCAGCTTTGGGCCTGGGTTCTCACAAACCTCCTCTGGGTTAAATGACTTCCAGAGACCTTCCATAAGACAACAGAGAAACCAGCAGTATTGAACATGAGCAAACACAGATTTTTTTCCTTGGACACCCAATCTCTGTATAAAGCATTGCTTGGGGGACAGAAATTACTTTGGTTTTGCAGCACCTGTGAATATAAGGAAGATTTGTCCTGCTTTTCAGGCATGGCCAGCAGTAGAAGAGAGCCTGCAGGTAACCTCAATGACATCCCCTCTCTCCAATCAGCTGGAGCACTTAAGGGATATTTAAGAAGGAAAAGAGCAGAGCCCTTTTAATAAGAAATTTGGCTGTGACAGTGCTGGTCAGTCCAGCATCTCTCTCACGTTATTAATCAAGACTGGATTTGCTATCATCCTATTTAATGGCATTATGGCAATCCAAGACTTAAGCCATTGCTTTAATGTCTCTGCCTTGTTTAAAATCATTACTGCATTATAGATTTTAGGTAGCACTTAGGTGGTAAATTTTCAAAGTGATGTCTGGGATTTAATGTCAACAGAAGTCCCACCATTAAATCTTCTGCTCCTTTTTGAAAATGTTCCTCTTTGCTTCCTGCCTGCTGCTTAATGCCTGTGGGATACTTTTAGGGTATTTCTCATGTCAATTTGGTCTCTGAATCACAGACAGTATGCACTCTGATGGAGACTTTGTTGTGGTGTAGATCTGAGGTGATAACTGATAAGCAAAGACACTACCACTCCCCTCCTAAATCTTCATTTTCTTTTAAACTAGATAGTTTTTATCTCAACTAGAAAAAAATGGGGTTTGTGGCAGACTGTAGGAAATGGGGGAGAGGGAAGTACCAGATACCTTATTTCCCTTTCCCCATTCAGCAGATGCAGGTGTACCCAGAACTGCTGCTGTTGCTTAATCTTCATGTCAATGTTTGAAGTTTTTCTGAGTCAGGTGTTGAGATCACACCGACAGCCACAGGACAGCACATCTCCTCCTTTCTGATTAAAACCAAAATGACATTTCCTTTGTACCCCCTCAGTCTGCTTGTCTCCATTTTTAAGTCCTGGCTGGATGTAGCAATTATTCCTTTAAAATCAGGGATCATCATTTTACCTCTTGCAGCTGTTTAGTTGAGATGTTGCCTAAACCTTCCCTCAGCTGATAATCTCATATCACAGTCTCTAACTAGGAGTGAGACTCAATTTCCCAAAACATATCCCTCCTTAGATAGAAACCTAATGAAACACATTCAACATCTTCATTGTGTGCCAGAGCCTATTTCCTAATAATCCATTTTTCTGTACCAGAGTATTATGTCCACTAAACTGAAAAAAAAAAAAAAAAGAAATTGGGTAGGAAATTATAGTTAGTTCACGGTGGCAGCCATTACTTTTAGCCCAGCTGGCTGCATCACTCCCTACTGCTGTGAAAATTATTTCTGAAGGAAAGTTCTGTTATTGCACCTTGATATTTTCCCAATAGTTCCCTGAAATATCTGAAATGGTTGGCAGGGTCAAACTAAAGATAGCCAGGAAAAGTTAATAGGAGAAGCTGTGCCATTTCATGGTCTATGTCCCTGGAGCACTACATGCACATAGAGCCTCCCAGCAAGTAGATTTTAACAGAGCTGGAAATATTTGTACCTGAAAGTCAAAAATTAAACATGATTCTTAACCAACCAGGAGAGAAAGCCACTATCATGTTGTCTACGTATTTGGTAAGATTTAACTCCTCCCAATCCCCTTGCAGATGAAATGCAAATACTTTTCTTGCATAAAACAAGAAAAACACGAATTTTTCAACAAAATTATTTATTGAATTACCTTTCATGATCAGTCATCAAAGGAGAAAGCAAGGTAATAATGAATTGAGAAGGAGGTGATGAGAATCTAACAAACTATTCAGACAGTTTTATTCCTTTGGGTTAAGTCCTTATTCCACCAAAATCAATGAGAATAGAATAGAATGAGTTATGATTTATTGCTACAGTCAGATCTCACAGTGGTGCATTAAGGAGGTTGGGATGATTACAGGTTCTCTCTCAAAATGCTACAAACACAGCATTGTATTTAGAAGGCATCAGATGTCAAACACCAAACTGTTTCCAAGGAAACTTAGGACACGCCACATCACAAAATTAATCAAAATAATCCTTCTCCTGGTTTTTGTCTCGTTTCTTTTTGGGAAGCACTAATTTCTCAACACGGGCTAATCTGAATTCTTCCTTGATGTAGAGCCAGTGCAGTCAGTTCTGAGGACAACATAGTCACAGTAGCCTGAATTTGGCAGAGCATGAGGCATCTGGAGCATAAATCAACTTGGCTTTGCTTGGTTCCTTCCTTGATCATGCACCAGATAATCAGTGATGACTCAGAATTACTGAAAGAGTAGATACTGGTAGTTCACTTTGTTATTCTCTGTTGTCTTGTCTGTGTTTGCACTAATCATGCTCCAGGGTAGTTGGATTTAATGATGGTGTCATCAGAAAGTGGTAGCATCTTTTTTGAATTCTTTGTGACAATTTAAGCCAGCTGATGTATTCTTCATGATATTTTTCTGCTTCTATCCTTAGCATGGACGGCACAAAGATGAAAGCAACATTTTCAAGCCTTTTTGACTACAGCTAAAATTTCTATTTGCTATCAGAAGAGATTATGTTAAACTAGCCAGACTTGGGCTGGAGGTACCTTAAAGACATACTGCAGTGGCAAAAAGCATTACCAGCATGAAGATGCAATTGCCTTTCATGGAAGCTTAGCTCCCAGGTATGACTGATTGTTTTAGGGCAGCAGCACTGACAGGCTGGGCCAGTTTTGTCAGATGGAATTTTCCCTCTATTTTGATTTGATTTATTTTATTGGAAAATGTTTTCAAAATGCTGGTGTAGGGCTTTTGTGTATTAAGCATTTTTCTTGGCTAGAAGGAACATGTCAGGACATTGAAGCTCAGCTGATGGTAAGAACTAGGCAGTGACTTTCACAGGGAGAAGGAAGGTTGTGGTTAGGAGGACCTGAGCATGAGGATTTTTTGCTCATCACTAGGAAAAAAGTGAGTCTGCAGGGTGCTCACAGTGAGTGGGCACAGGAGACTTTCAGAGGAGCTTCCTTCAGGCTAGGAAATTCAAAGCCTCACCACTGCCAATCACCCCTGGCATCCGCAGGGACCAGGCTGGTTGCTCAGACTGGGACCTGCTCTCCTGGTACATTGGGAAGTGGGAATCTGACCGCAGCAGCAGTAGCAGGAATGGAAAACGGTCAGGAGGTGATGACTGGGAGAAGGACTGGATATGGGTGGAGGGCACAGTGTAGGAGCAGTTATGGTTTCTGGATGCTTTGGAGCAGCTGGAAGGGGCTTTCCAGCATCAATAGAAATGTGCCTGCTGTTAGATGAGAACTGATGATGCTTGAAAAGATTCTGTGAGACAAAATAAGTGCATAAACTTGTATAAAGGTTCAACCTGAAATAAATTAATGAACAATTTTATTCCCTTATGTGGCTATTTTATTTGAGTTCCCTCCCTTTTTTTTTCTTTCTTTTGTTTTTCTTTTGTTTTCCTCTCTTTTTTTCCTTTTTTTTTCCTTTTTTTTTTTTTTTTCCTCCGTAAACTGTTCACAGGCTCTTCTTAAGTATCTTCATTATCTGAAATTCACCCTGCAATATTCAAAGAAGATCCTTGGTGTGTACATGTTTGATGGGGAGCATACGATATAAGGATCTTGCGGAGCAATTGCCTGCTGGTGGGTTGTCAGTAGACACAGAGAGCTTTCCTCAGCTGCTCTCTTCAGACTCTGCTGCAAATTTATGTGGTGCCTTGTAAGAAAATGAAGATTTGAGTAGCTCTTGGCAGAGAGATGTACCTAAACCCCACAGGGCACTGGTCTGCTGGGTAGTGCTCTGGAGAGAGGTTGAGGGTGAAATATTTCTCCTCTTCCCTAAGGAAATACTTCCAGCTCGGGGCTAAGGCCCTGTGTAGACTGGACAAAGTCCTGAGGACACCATTCAGTGATGTCCACAGCTGTTTTCTGGGACTGAGGCTACTTCCCTCTTGATTCACCATCTTGAAAATTGAGGCACCATCTGTTCCTAGGGTGGAAAGAGGGCTGCTAAACAGAGAAGCAGCAAAGTTGTTTTATGACCACGGGACTATTTCCCTGGTGTTACAGGCATGTGCTCAGGCTGTGTTCCTCAAAGCAAGAGCTAATCTGCCCAAAACACTGGGCATGGACTTGCTAGCTGTCCTTTTCAGATCAGTACTTCGACCCTTTGATCTGCTTATGCAGTGTCTCCTGTATGTGGCTGAGCATTTTCCACTGTTGTTAGAGAATATCTACTGGTATTAAAGGACAGATCCTCATTGTGGTCTCTGGAGGAGACCAAATATTCAATTGACTTCACTTCATGCTTCTTAAGCAAAGAAAATAGATAATCCTTGAACAACACAGTGTAAGAAAAGCTCAGAGATCTGCAGTCGCCTGAGGAAAGAAGAAAGGCTGAATGAGGGGAATTTTACTCATGCATTTAATTATCTGAGTCAGCCTAAATAAATTGGTCATCCTAGATGACAGCTGGGATCCAGGATCACAACCACCTGAAGAGGTCCAACAGCCAACATTTATCATCTCCCAATTAGTGCTGCTCTGCTGGTGTAGGGTCTCTATCTTGGCTTGAAAGGGAGATCTGGGGAAATACTGAATAGAGGGTTGTAATTGGTAGAAAAAGAAACATCATCTGCTAACACTGTGTGTATATGCAGTAATGATAGTTCTTATCAAACCCCAGACACAGATGCAGTGTTTCATCTGGAGAGCAATGATCCCCTCATTACAGTCAGAATTAAAGGTTCACAGTGAAGCTGCTGAACACGTTCCCTCCTGAGATCATCCCCTTCACATCAAATCCTGCAGGGTGAAAGAAAAGGGCTTTTTTCTTTACTTTTCCAGAATTCCTATGTGTAAAGGGACTGAGTTAAGACTGGTTAGGCAAACTGAATTCAGGGTATGTCTGGCACGTGGGGCAAACTTGGCTATACAACCTTACCATCCTCTTAGTACTGTTTTTTTGGGGGTAATTTCAGAGATGAAGATTGAGGAGTATGATGAGTTGTGTTTGGAGAAAAACAAGTCAGCACCTGGTAGGAAGCAAAGGAAACAGCTAGAGACAAACTTCCTGACTGAAAGGAGTCTGGCATTGAAGGCTATGATGCCTCAGCTGCCCAAGCTGTGCCCCACAAGACCTTCATCTGGGAAGAGAGGATAAACTTCTACAAAATCTAGCTGATTCTACTCTTTATTGAGCTCTGTCTATTAAACACAGTGCCAAGTTGAGGTCAGATGGAGAAGAAATACACTCTGATCCTTTAAAAAAATCTTTTTAGAGGCAGATTAATTTTGAGAAGAAAGATACACAACATTTTAAGGAAAGAGATGGGGTTTGCTTTTCCTGACTATCTTCCCAACTGCTTTTTTCCCTTAGGACTAACAGCCAAGAAGGCTGATGATTACATGGCGTTTTTAGCTCTCAAACACCAGACAGCAAGGAAACATTGACTTTGTTACAAGATGCTACATCTGAGGCTTGGTTACATGTCAGTGAATTATAGATTTTGTTCTAAATTAAATGAACCATTACATGGTCAATATTGTGCACTTAGAGAGCTGTAAAACTCTGAAATAAAATTAACACTAAAGAAGAGAAATTATCTAATGAATATGGGAATGTAACAGAGGTGCAGAACTCCCCCATCCTTGCTGGTTTGTGTCATGAGTAATTGTTCTCTTCCTTCTACCATTCTTTGTTATCTTAGCCTCTGATAACAGTGTGATTGCTACATTGCAGCCTTCAGCAAACCCATGCAGGTCCCATATAAGAATTCAGATGGCAATAAGTAGTTAAATTTCCTTTATTTTTCCTTTATTCCTTTATAATTTTATTAATATTATATATATTATGATTAATATTGTTAATATTATAATTAATATTTCCCTTTATTCCTTCATAATTAAACTGCTGCCACTACAATCAGCTATACAGAAACTACTGGGGGGTGCTGGCTCCTGCTGGGCTGTAATGTAGACACAGGCTCTGTGCAAGGTATCTTCTGGTGAAATGTTCTGGATCAACAAGATGTCAAAATCCTTCTTTGCAATAACAGCTCAAATGGAGCAGTTTAGCTCAAGATGAACACTGGCTTCTGGATGGAAATTAACTTTTTGTTTTTCTCCTATTAGCAGCAGACTGAGCACAAGTAAAGACCTGCCAGTGGCCAATGTACTAACCCATGGTTTGGTGATCAAAGCTCTCCATGAATCTGTGTGTGTGTGCATGTGTGTAAGACTAGCAATGAATCGTTTCCTTTCTCTGTGTTCTAGGTCTCCATCACTGGGGAACAGTTAACACTCCCTGTGGTACTCTGATAGAAATGCCATTTTTGAGCTGACATCCTAAAGGCACCTATAGCTTCACCTTAGAATTACATGTGTCTAAAGCCAACATTAAGCTCCCATGTTCTTTCTACACTTCTTGCAAGCTCTTCTGCAGAATAAGGCTTTTAAGAAAAAAAAAATCTCATTCAGCTTGTCTCTTTTTGTGTTTTTTTTTAGAGACACTTCCAACAATGGCAAGTTTCACAAGAGGTACACCTACAAGAGAGCAAGAAGGAGAGAAAATGCTCTGAATACATCTTTCCAACAAAAAAAAAAAAAGAGAGAGAGAGAGAAGTATGTATATCTTTAAAAGACTTGCATTACAAGATTTTATTTTTTTTTTCTATCACATTGTAAAAATCTTATTCCTTTCAATGGAATTACCCAAGTGTAACTTCAAGGAGAATTTGACTTATGCAGGATCTGAGCAGGAGGCTTGGGAGTAGAGGCTGGCAGGGTGCCAGAGGTGTTTCATTCCCCAGGGCTCCTTTTTCTGGGAAGGAGGCTGAAAGGGAGGAAACCCTACAGCATATATACTCAAAACATTTAATCAAACTGATCACTCATCCAAGCCAGGGTCGAAAATTCTCTTTTCAGCTCCCATGGTAAAATGCACAGAGCTCAGACATTACAGATGCCCTCTGCATTGGCAATGTGGGGCATCATTTCATGTGGTACAAGATGAAGCCTAATAGAGGCAAGAAATTACTTTTCAGGCAGGGGGATTTCTGTTTGAATCCTGGAGGGGTCACTGTGCTGCCTTATGACTCAGGAAGCATTGAAGCTGTGCCACTTTGCAGGTCCCAGTACAAACCACAGCCTGAGCTGCGGAACCAGCTCTGCTCAAGTGTGACCACAATAAACTCCTGATCTCTGGGCTGTATGTCAACCAGTGGATGAAATATTCACCACCAGTACATAAAGTATAGCTAGAAGTTATCACAGCTTGGTTGCACATCTGGTTGACTGAAGTTTTCAGGTGGTTTCATCTCAAAGCCCCCGCTGACAGCAGCCAGACCCAGGATGGGTGTGGGGCCATCTGAATCCCCCTGCGGGCTAAAGGTTACAGCAACCCACAGGATTAAAGCTAAACCAGTGGTGCTTATGGCACTGGCTCCATGGAAAGATTTATGAAGGACTGGCAATTGCAGCCTGCCAGTGAAAATACGTATTTTAACAGTGCAGTGACTAAAACTAATGTATTTCTGTGAGCTGCTGCCGGTGCATTTGCTGATGTATTTAGTTTCCAGGTTCAGGGTGAGAAGACCTTACTCATCACAGCTCTTAATGCTCCTATCCTGCTGCAAAGTCTGGCACCTAGCTTGATGAATTGTTACTGGTATTAATCATTAGAGAGGACCAGTATCTTCTTTGTACATTTGTCTGAAAAATTGCTCTCTTTGTGGAAGTATTTAATGGATTTCTCAAGTCTTTCTCAACCGTGGCACATAATGCCTCAAATTCAATGGCAGCGACAAATGAAAAGGACAGAAACCAAGATATAAGCATAATTACCATGTATCAAAATACAGTGCTTTGGTAACTAAAACTCACAGGTGATGTAGCAGCAGTTTAATATTGCCAGGCAGCAGGGCTGACAGGCCCCTTCCTCACAGCACCCGTGCTGCTGCCCTGCTCTCCCTGCCCCAGACTTCATTGATTTGTAATTACAGGTTAGGGAAAAAAACCATCATCACTGGAGATAAACTGCATCTCTCTGAAATGCCCATCCCTGGAAGGAACAGGGAGAATGGTCTCAGTGCTTCTGTCTGAAACATAATTTAGTAGTGAATATACAGGGAGGTGGGTTTTTTTGAAAAGTCAGAGGGAAATTGACAGGTCTCCTTTGGGTCTTTGACTTGAGCACTTTGCTGTTAACATTACAACAGGGCACAAATTGCCTGATTTTCACAGACAAGGATAAGAAACCATCTCTGGGTGTGCAAGGACTGCTATATTGCATATATATATATTGCATATATATTGCATGTAGCCCCTGAGGAGAAGCAGCAGCAGATCTTATCTTGCTCGAAGCAACAGAGGGGAGAAAAAATTGCCTGTTTTGGAGAAGGCTGAGATAGGATCTTACTGAACCTGTCTTAGATTGTCTCCCTTCTGGCATTTATACCCTGAATTCTACCCAAACCCACATAGATTCATGATCACATTTCAAAGATCCACCTTTCTGTTAACTGCTTTGGTCTAAATTAAGATCTCAGGTTCTCTCTCTGAAGAGACAGGTTCTCACCACAGCTCATCTTGGCAAGAGAAAAGCTTTGAGCCTTTCTCAGCCACCACACCATAGAAAACACCACGATTTTGTTTGTCTTGCAGAAATTTGAGGTACAGCCTTCGTTCCAGGTCATCATATCTGGCTTGTTTCTAACTCCAGCACAGAGGATCAGACCCTATCTATTTGCCATATTTCCACACCCACTCAGTACAGCATATATTTTCATTTGATTGATACCTTACATGCCCTTCTGCCTTGCTGTTTGGGGAGCAGTATCCAGTATATTGCCATCTGTAATCAAGCCCTTGGTATTCCAACAAACAATGCAGGGAAATCGTGTGACTGATTCTGAAAATTCCAAGTGATTGGAGAAAATCATTACAAAGCATTTTACCAACCACACGTACAAAGATCACATTAGGGGAATTATGGAAATGCAGCCACCACACCAGTGCAGTACATAATGTAGAGGTTGAAATTCTCATTCTGGGGTATATGCCATAATTTTAAATAAAAAACTATTCTAAAATAGAGCTGATGCCAAGCAAAGCACTGCCAGGGCTGCCAGAAGGGTTTATGCCAGCAGAAAACCAGGTAGGGTTTAAACATGGCTGGTAAGGAAGGTTTCTCTGGACACCTTGTAAAAAATTCCATCAGTTTGAAGTTCTTTTTCACAAAATTGGCACATTCCTGAAGGGGTGGGGGTGAAAGTCCATCTGATAATTTGCAGCCTGCACTACTAACTTTACATAGCAGCTGGGAACAATTCTTCCAGATGATTAGAGGTAGAAAGGGAAAAGCACAGCTGCTATATAACACTGGGAAGTTCACAGAGCCAGCTTATAGGGATGAACCTGGACTCAGCAAAGATGCATGAAAATCATGGCTTTTCCTGCAACGTGTTCTTGTTTCTGTTCTAATAGCATCTTGCTACCCAGACACAGATAAAAATTTCTCATGGAAATCTTTTGTGCTAGAAGCTATCCCAACAATTAAAGAAGACTACAACAGCATAGAAAATATATAAACATTTTTTTTTAAATGCAGCAAGTGCCCAGTAAAGTGTGCAGGTTTTGTTCATGCCAAGCTCTCAAGCAAATGCAACTGGATAGCAAACCAAATGAGGTTGAGTCTTGCCAAAAAAAATCTTTTGTCTGGTACACTTGCTCCTTGTATTAAACACCAATTCTCTCCTGAAGAAGGTGAAGCAAAATCAGTGGCAACAAAATCTGGCATCAACTTCTCAGGTATCAATGGCCTCTCTGATTGCCCTGGGCACTGGCTTTTTTACCTCACCTACTCTGAAGCTGTGTTGTTAAATGACTGAGCCTGAAACACATATGTGATAAGCTATTGGGGTCCTCTTCCGTCTTGATAGCTGATGTTACAGACCATGATTTTTCTTTCCGCTCTGCATCTTGATAAAGAAGATCAGTGTTGTGGAGAATTGTAAATGGGCTCACACTGCAGAGTAGATTTCATTACCTACATATCACTGCTTGAGGTACATAGTAATTCTCTGTCTTACATTACTGGATTTATTTTTTTTTTAATCTTTTCTTGGAACTAGGTATTGATCCCTGGAAAATGAACAACAATTAAAATAAAATATAGACAACAGCAATCCCAGTGGTCCGGTTAAAGGATGAAATGCTTCATTAACACCTTGTAAGAGCTTTCAGAACAGAAGCAGAAGGTAACTTTCCTCCTTCTTCACTGGTGCATGATACTCAGAAAGGAATGGCTTTTAAACTTCTCAAGACTGGTCTGCACACAAATTACTCTAAGGTAACTTAGCCAGCTAGAAGTTAAAACTGCTCTTTCTTACCACTCAAGACATTTTTTCTACTTTGAAATTGTTTTATCATACTCCAGCCTAAATCAACTACATAGCAATTTAGTCTTAAATGAAGTAAAGGAAATGTAAACCATAACAGAAACCATAATTAGTTTGATAAAACTAGGTCATGCTGTAAATTAAACCAACACAACTTCACTCATCCATATGCCCTTAAACTTCTTGACTGTGAAGAATCCACATCAAATTGTTGGACGTGATCTTCCTTAAAACTTCAGCTTTGAGGTTTTGACTGGGAAAAAGCTCTTCAGCCTGGCAGAGACAGCAAATCTGACTGACACAGGAAATGCTGAGTCTCCACCCATGACTGTATAGTTTTCTTATATTAATTTAAGAAATGGTGGGAAGTGCAAACTGAGGACTAGGCTATGCCTCTGCTGATTTCCATGGGGCAAAGGTACCTCTGAAAATGAAGCCACTAAATGTTAGGGGAGCCACAGCTTGCACATGAAGTGGTGCCTGTGCAGAGTGACTGCAAACACACACCAAATGATCATGATTCAGGAAAGTGTAATTGGTTGCAGATGAAAAACACAAGAGAATATGTCTCCAGTACTATTTTATGTGCAAAGCAAAGTTTAACCAGGCCAAGATGTAACCATTTAGTACAGAGACAGGATCTAACTAAGCTGGAGTCTCCCATAGCTTTGAGAGGTTGTAGAGGATGCCCTAACTTCTCCTTTCCCATCTCACACGTAAATAATCCTTGGTTCCCATCTATCCTTCTGAATGAGAGGGTGCCCCTCCTCAGAAATTCCGTCTCAGACCAAAGAGACAGAAAATGGATCCAGTTATGGATTGGCCATTCTAATGCCCAGAAAAATCTGATTCTGCACTTTCTGCCAATTTCTTATTGACTATATTTTGTTCACCTGGAGACTGATAACACCAGAGACATCAATGGTGTTAGGGAAAGATCTATCCCATAGAATCAGAGCTATCCACAGAAGACCTCTGAGGTTTCTAATTTACTTCTGAGAGGTCCATGAAGAGTAACTCTGACAAAAACTTCTTGTCAGTTGGCTTAAATTCCTCAGCTGGGAAATGCTTAGGGGGCTGCAAATCCAAACGTTGAAAACCCAGGCAGTCAATACACAGATAATGTCAGTCAGTCAGATACTATTAGTGTCTGACAGAAGAAATATCAATAGCTGTCATGACTGATAGGGAATGAAGGAAATACCACACACAAACAAAAAATAAACGGGATTTGAAGCATCCGTCTTGCACTCATTTTCAAACTTTTTATTTTCATCTTTATTAGGCTGATTTGTTGTCACTCCTCGGTGCAATCATCTGATCTGGGCACCCTTTAGAATAAATAAATAGATACAAAGTGGCTTTAATGGTAGCACCACTGACAAAGGTGCAGTTTCAGTCACTGCGGTCACCTGAGGGGAGCTCCTATGAACTGCCATAGTTGGGAATGGAGATGGACATTCCTATACTGAGCACCCTCTGTGTAATCAAGGGTGTGTTGCTAAAAAAGGAAAGAAAGGAAAAAATATTTTTTTTTCCCAAATTGAAGTTCAGAAGGAAGTTACAGAAGTTCTGAAGTGTTAAGCCACTTGAAATGATAGATAACACTGAGATTTTGGCTTCAATCTGTGTCTTTGAATTCTGCCAGGCTATCAATAAATGTAGATTGATTTACGTATTTATTAAATTATTTTTTACTAGGTTGCAAACATTTTAGGCCTTTCACATAGTGTGATCAAAATGCCAGGTAGGTCATTTTTAAGAAATACAGAAATCACAAAATTGTTTCCCAGTGACAGAAATTTAGCAGTTTAGGAGAGAAGAAGAAAAATAAGAGAGGAGGCAATGTTTGTGGTCTGTTGTGAGTATATGTGGAAAAGATCTGAAGGAATTTTGTGGATATGTTATATCCTTAATAGGGTAGATATTGATGGATACCTCTAAGGTGCTGTTATTGGAACAATGTGACCTATATTAGCTTCTAGATCAGGTGGCACTGAAGGGAATTCCTGCTGCCTCCAGGAAGAATAAGAAAACCGAAAGTGGAGAAGAAAAGAAAAAAAAAAAAAACATGGTCCAAACATGTGCAACTATTGTTTAAAATGTGCCACTTCCAGAGAAGTGAGAAAATAAACCCACCAGAACCATGTGCTTAGCTCTTGGAGGCAACTACGTATCTGTTGCATAAAACTGAGCATTTCAGCAGGAGGTTTTACACAGGCAGTCAAGGTGCTATTTCCAAAGACAAAGAAGCACAAAAAAGTCACTTCATAGCTTTTTTCCAAGGCCTCTTTTTTCCTCCTTGTGTGGAATGAAGTGTTCTGATTTTTCCAAAAGTCCAGCTAGAAGCTGCTTGCATCTAATCCATTGCACCAAGGGCTTCAGCTCACATTTCAGCAGCTCTTCGCTATTAAACGTGCTGTCTCCTTAAGCTGGCTCAAGGATGGAGCAAACTAGCTGGCCTGTTGAGTGAAGACATTTGGGTATCATGAGAGAAAGAAGAGCCAGGCTGACCCTTGGCAGCACAGCTGTGAGCAGATTGTGCCCCGTGGTGTGAGAAACTCAAGCACACGCTGGAGTATTTAACAAGGACAATATAACCAGTGCCAACACGAGTTACATTGGAAATGAGTGATGCAGCTTTTTGTTGCTGCTTTTCTTTCACACCTTCAAGCCTTTAGACCAAGCAGGACCACAAAGAATGTGAGAAACATGTCATTCACTGGAGGGGTGAGGACATACTGCTATTCTGAGCAGGAAAGAACAAAGCCACCGAGTCAGTATGTAAATCATGGAAGAGTTACATATAGTCATCAAGTTAGGATGCCAAAATCTGATGTCTTTGATGGCACATCAGCAGTCTGATTAGCATCATGAAGCCATCTTAGTACTGAAATTCTTTGTCATGCTTTAGAAGACTGACGCTTGACATATGGTTTGACAGGTTATGAGGCATCATGATAACACTCTCATAAATTAAGAAATTCAGTTCATCCATCAGAGCCTATAAAAGACCCTACTGTGATCTTGGAGGTGCTGAGATTCCCAGAAACAGCTGAGGGTTCTGCCACTGCAGCAAAGGTGAGTTTGGCCAGACACCCCCAAAGGCCACCCAATATGCTGCCAGCCCAACAGAATTTCTAATTTCTGCTCAACTTACCCCTTTGAGAAGATCCTGATGTCAAAGGAGCAATGGGGAAAAGAAGGATCATGAGGAAAATGATGAAAGGATCACAAGGAAAAGGAAGAGTAGATAGAATATGTGACCAACATGTCTCATGATCCAACTACCAAACACAATGGTAATGCGTCTCTACAGTGGGACATACATCAATTGGGCATTAGCACCTCATTCACTGCAGGACACTTTTAAACATCAACCCCTGTAAAATCAAATGCCCTTACAGTACCAGTCCTGGTGTGGCTCTCAGTTTCTCAGGGATGTAGAGACGTAGTTTAGCATCTACTGCTACTGAGAAATACAATAGCATGCAAAGCAGCAAAGCACTTTACCACAGTTGTAAAAAGATAAGCCCTACCAGAGCAGTGAGGTCATGCCAGCAAGCACCACTACACCCTAATTACATTATCTCTTTCTTTGAAAGAATAAAGCACTTGTGCTAGTCTCCTGGTTTTGGGTGCAGCTGGTTTCACAGCACAGTACAGAAAAGCCTCAGTCCTCAAGGTCACTGATGATTTGTGCCCAGCAATGTTCAGGACAGTTTTGATAAGGCAAAGACCTCAGAATTTTACCTCAAGTCAATTGTCCCGATGAGAACTTGAACAGAGAGCTGCATGGGATGAGAGCAGAAAGCTGTCTAATCCTGTACTCCTTTCCTCATCATGACCAAAATCAAAATACATATTGGATGCCACCTGATAGCCTTCTTGAAGCAAAGTCATACTCAAGTATCTTTGCTTTGCTCTTGTGCATCAATAGACTCAGATTCTGGATAAATAACAATGGACATGTATTAAAAGCTGGCAGCTTTTCAGTAATAATTCTCATAAACCAACCACACCCATTGCAATCATCCAGGCATGCCATTTATTTGGTGTTTTGATCAATTATAACCCTGGGGTGCACTGAGGGCCAGATTTTTAAAGCTATTCAGCTGCTTAACTCTCATCGATTCCAGCGTAATTGCTTTCAGTGGGAGTTAGGTGCCTGGATTGCTTCACACTTTGGGCCAGTCCCTTCTATGGTAACTGTACCAATTAGGCAGGAGAGCTATTTATCAGGAGCCCCATTAAATAGAATCAGTGGTGCCCAATTACATATAAATTACCAGTTCAGCCACCCTGATGGTGGAATGGGAGGGGTGGCTGTTACCGTTAACACTGGCACCACTGTTGACAGGGAGAATTTCTGCCATTGTATCCCACTTATAGTGACACTCATCCAGGAAAAACATCCTGCTTCCTCCATTAACCCAAAGGGTTTTTTCTTACTCTCCCACCAGGTCACTCTGACATCACACCAGACTAATGGTGTAACTGGATACTAGGAAGAAAAGCAGACTGAATCCAAACCTAAATGAGAGGGGCTTCCATAATGAGAGGGTGAGAGAAACTAGAACCAGAGACACAGTCTTTTCAAGGTTTCCAAGGCAGCAAGTGGCTGCTTCGCACACAATACACACCACAGTCCTGTTTTCAATTCTACAACATCAGTTTCCCCTATGATGAGGAGGAAAAAAGTCCTCACTCTTTTGAAATGTGAGTGCTTTTGAAATAATGGAGAAAGGTCTGGGACATTATGCTCCACATGAGTAACTGTGGTGATATCTTCATTTATTTGATATCAGCTTCTGACATTTTGTTCCATTTGCAGGTGAGTCATTTGTAATGCTACATTCAAATGATTCTGGTGTCCTGATCTTTAAACTTTTGCCCTGCATCTGACACTGAAAATCATTCAAGCATGATGAAATCCACTGGAGGAAATTCCTCTCCTGCAAGACATGAAGACCAGTGACAGTATGAAAGATGTGGTGCTGCTTTGTCATTTATTGCTCCATATTCCTTATGTTTGATTGGTGGAGGGAAAGGCCCATTTATTAATAAAACAGCACATGTGAATTGCAGGCAGCTAAAAGAATAAAAAGAAAGAAAAGGAAAAAAAAACCCAAGACCACCCCCACCAGGATGGTCATGCAGTGACTGAACAGAGCAGCCTCAAGGGCTGCTGCTGAAAACCACATGAAGGTAAGTCCAGATGGCTAAACCTTCCTTACCACCACTCTTTGGACAACAATCTTGGGAGAAAGGGGTTCCAGCAGGGGGAAAAAAAGACCCATTTTTCAAAAAGAGAATTTTTACAAAGCTGTCTGAACAGCACCAGGTAAAGCAAGTGAGGAAGCTGACTCTAGGGAGTGCAAGGATATTTCCCTAGACAGATGGATCTTTCTATATAGGTCAAACATTAGTTTTCTGCCAGCTTCTTTCTCACTCCCAGGATGACACCAGCTGCACCACACTGTACTGCTGGTTCCTCACTCCTGAAAGAGATTTCTTCCAGGTGCCAAATCCAATCAGAACAATGTAGGTAGCTCAGGTGATGACAGGGAACCAGAGCCAATGTGCTGGCAGGAGTAAAATGCGCAGATAGATCTAAGGAGTCTGCACCACCAGGAGACCTTCTGGCCTGCCATACCACCAAGATAGCTTCATCTTTTCCCAGGAGTACCTGAAAAAGGTAAATACTGATTCAAACTGCTTCCTTTTGAGATCAGACTTTAATGAAAGTTCCTTGTTACCCACAACCTTGCTTCAGTCTGAATGGGCCAGTTAATTATCACACTTCAGGATCTCATGCTCACTACTGTTAGGGGGAAAAGTATAAATAAATCACTTAGCTGGATTTCATTTCTCAGCACTCTGCAAGGTCTACAAATTAATTCCTCAGTGGGCTTTTGTTCCAGCACTTAACCTGATCTTTTCAACTGCAAGCGAAGAGCTCCACAATACCTTGTTTTCTGTGACCTACCCGTGGTAGAGCACTCACATAGCTGTGCCAGACAGGTCAGAAAACAATTTCATAAATTTGGGTGGAATATTTAAGACTACAGTGATTGTTTTTTGTCAGGGAAAAAGAAACAAAACACAAGACAAACCCCCCCCAAAAAAACATTCTTGTTCTTCACAGGAACAAGAGCAAGCACCACCACTATGGGGTTTCACTCAGCAGGCATCCAAGCACTCAGCCAGCTTCAGGTAAGGCCAGAGAAAATGAAAAATGTGACTTATTTCTGCTAAGAGAAAAAGAGAAAATAAATACATAATTATTTTACCTTCTTTCACCATCCATCACTCTAAAATATTTCTTCTCTGTTCTGTACCCAGCTAAATTGATCATCCACTGTTGAGTCCAACTAACCCTTTTTATAATGTGCTGCTCTTGATAGGTGTGAGAAGGAGGGCATGGAGACTGAGGTAGTAATTACTCCCAACTTTTAGTAACTGGCACTTAGGAAAAGATTTAATAATTTTTTTCCTCATCACAAAAAAACAAAAAAAAAAAATTTGAAAACCGATGCTGCTTGGCCAAAAGCTTAGTGACTGAGGAAACAGTCTGCAGACATCTGTACCTCAGGGTGAAAGTTGGCTTTCTCCTTCCCAATTAGCTCATGTTTTCACACATTAGGCTGTAAAATTGCTTAGCAGAGTATTAGGGTTTCTGGTTTCTCACTGTGAATGACACATAAGGGCACCTCCTTGCCATGGTAACAAGCAAAAGAAACAGTGTAGAAAAAGTACAAAAGTAAAGTTACAGCAGAAATAAGAAAGTGGCAGTGAAATGGTGTGCTTTTCAGGGAGTGTTATCGGGAGACCTGGAGGGGGGAATGGGATAAAAGCACAAAGTCATCAGTACTGCAAATTCTTACTGAAGTAAACCATGTCAGGGTTGGATGCTTCTGTAGATGTTGCAGTAGAAGCAAAATGAAGCTGGGATTGCCAGCGTGGTAAGTCCTGCCACTAAGATTGGCCAAACCAGGCAGCTTGTGGTTTTCTTTCTTCAGATGTTTTTTTAGTATGTTGCCTATTAGAGCTGTAAAGCCTCCCATCTATTATCCTTACTTACTGAATTTCTCCATTTCTCATGCAGTTGCTTCTGCCCCATCCTCCTTAAGATAACACAACCATGAACCATGAATATCCCTGTTTAGTTCTTCCTGAGATCAAACTCCTATTGCTCTTCACAAGCACTTGGCCCGAAACAGGAATGACACCAGGTCCAGGAGATCCCTGAGCAAGACTCCAGCCCAGGTTAGAGCTTTTAATTTTACTATTAAGTATGAATAATCTCCAGTGCCTCCAACAGAAGAGTGTCCTAGCCAAGAGTTTTGATACTTCCCAAAGGCTTTCGCAATTGATCCAGCCTGGTGAATAAGCATATAGTTTGTGCATGAGCTTTTAAACATCTGCTCTAAGAGCACCATTTTAGCCCTTTGAGTTTGGCCTTACATGTGTTATTTTTGGCTTGTGCTGGTGACTGACATGTTGTCCTGCTGACTCTGTTATTTCACATCCTGGAAAGACTGCAGGCTGTGAACTACAGGACTCTAGGTTTGGGGAAAAAAAAAAAAAAACAACAAAACCCACAACACATTTCTGCTATAAATCTGTCTAGTCCGAGTATGTCCTAGCAAGAATCACTCAGCAATGACAAGAAGGGAGAGAGATGGGGAGGGTACTGAAAAATCTTACTACATGTTAACTCAAACAGTGACATAAAAGGCAGAATTTGATCATCTGGAATCTCAAGTATTGGTGCAGAGGAGAAGTATTTATAGATATGGGCTGGTCCAGCCTTGTTTAAAAATAAGTCAGAGAGAGAACGTGGATTACTGTGTAGTGTGGATATGGCCAAACTGCAGTGTAACATTTGCATTTCTCTGGAAATCTTTGGGATTTTGAGCAGCTTGGGGCAAAGTATACTTCAGACACATGATGCCTGCCATGTGTGCAGCCCTCTCTCTACTCCAGAGGCCAACTGCCAGGATTTGTGTAGCATGTGTGACGATGTGTTTGGATGAAGCATCACTGGGAAGGGAACTTGTGCAAACTTCTCTTCACTGAGGTCACCTGAAAAATTTCCATACTCAGCTCTAACACTGTAGTTGTTTCATAACTCCAGCCCAAACAATCCAGTTATAGAATCTTTAACCTTTGTGGCTGTCCTTTTATTTCCAATAAGAGATTTATTTTTTTTTCTGTACTTTACTAGCCCAAAATTTATGCTTCAACAGATACAAATACCTATTGCATCTATTTCAGGTTGCCACGTAGATGACTTCAAGCTATAGCACATAACACCTGCAGCAGAGTGTATAAGTTGTGCCTCAGTATTTATTACCAAATGGTTCCATTTCCCCAGACACATGCAGCAATAAACTGCTCAGAGTACTGGAAGGACAGTTGAGTTTGACACAGGTTTCATTGATTCAGGGGACAATAATCCTTCCTTTGGCAATGTGAATAGTCTTGGCAGTGCCCAAAATGTCTCTGAGAGTGCTGAGGAGGTGCCAGGTGCTGACGTGGTGGGAGATTGAATTCAGTCCAGGGAAAAGGGGAGGATCATTTCTGGTTGTGGCTATGAAAAAATAAGGAGCAAAAGGAGAAGGGCAGGAACACCCATCCAATTATGTGGGTTTTCCCCTGAGATGACCCCTATGGGTACATTTATTCTGATTTCTCTGAATTTGGCAATTGTTTGTTGTAATTATTTAAGTGTTTGCATCTTGGTGAGCTTTGAAGGTTCATGAGATCATTCTGTCTGTGTATCTGTACAGCTGCATGTCTGCTTCCAACCTGGCCCCAGACTATCAGAGCTGTGGGTCAAATTCTGCCAGCTTTCATCTGAAACCAAACTGAAGGAAGGGCTGAACCATGGTCTTAATCTTTATTAGACCACCGGGCAAGCTGCTCAGAACAGAGGTACCAGTAGATCAGAGCAGAGTTCAAACCTTTCAAAATACTATAAAATCGAGTTGCTGTGTGCACCACTGTAGAAAGCCAAGCTTCACTTTATTGTGTTTGATTTTATTTTAAAATGCAAATGGCTGCACCACCACCACCACACCCACCCCCATCCATCTGACCTGCCAGTGAAGATGAATTTGAGGAGGCAGAGCAGCCAGCACACAGCACTGCTTTCATTACATGTTGCTATGCTTCAGCAGAAAACTTCAAAATGAAGCCTGAAGATTTAATGTATCAATGAAGACTGATTTGGCCTTTCACTGGAGGTAGTGAAGAAGCTATAAACACTTCTATAAACTCAGAGGAGAGTCCTTGCACAGTTATGTTTGCAGACACTGTCTCCCAAGATGATTAACGAGCAGCAGAAATGGGTTTGCATTGAGCACAGCGCTGCTGGAGCTGATATCTGGATCCTTCCCTGTTTGGGAAAGGCATTTTCTAAGTGTTTCAAAACGGGCTGGTTAATCATCAAAACTGGAGTCATTCAAGCAAGAGGTACTTCAGAGATGTGCTAGCAGAAAGAAAAAAGGCTGCTGTGTTTCCTAAAGGTGACAGATCTGACAACATTCTGTTTGGAAAACAAAGAAGCCTCCTCCTCCCTACACTGGGGAGTATGGTGAAGGTGTGGGGTTGCACTTTATTTTACTGATATTTCACACAAGCAAAAAGTTTGTTTGTTTATTTTTAATTTACTTTTTTTTTTTTTAACAGTCACGTTTTGTAAGACCCTATCAAATGAAAATAAGGAACACTGCACCAGGAACAGTGGCTCATGTCTTTAAATATTATTAACCACAGTTCTTGCACCAACACTGTGAGGGGAGATGATCTTTCTCTCTCATTATACCCAGTTTGGATCTTCCCCACTTGTTTTGGCATTCTGCCCAGCCAGCACCAGAGCATTGTACCAGCACCTTTTCCTTTCAATCTTTTGTATTAAAACTACAAGAAATAAATTTATGTCAAAGAGCATTGACTTGCCAGGGAATGGACATTAGTTCATGTTTGTGAAATGTGGTGAAGGTGCAGAACATTTCAGAAACACCGCTTGGTGACCAGAGCAGGTGGGGGATAAACACCCAGCACTCCCACATGGCTTGGGGAGGAGGAAAAGTCTCTTTGGGTTACACATGAGACAGCAAGAAGTGCTGAGAGCACGGTGAACTGAAGTGAAGGGCTGAAGGGCAGCCTGGTGAGACATTTGGGAGAGCAGACTCTGTCAGCCCCATTCAGATGGGAATGATTTCAGCACAGCTAAGAGGCCAACGCTTTCTCATCTCTGCTAACCATGGCACTCTGCATCCTCCCCCTCTCCTTCCTTCCTGAGTGTCTGCTGAGGTTACATCTTCTCCTCTGCTCCCCTGGCCTCCATGGTTTGGGGACAAACACCCGGTGTTAGCTACCACACAGGGCCCAGCACACACTGAGCCTTCCCTCCAGGGCTGGAGGATGTGATGGGGACACATCGGGGACAGTGACACCCCCAGTTCTGAGAGATGCCTAAAGGAGTGTCCACACTGTGCATGCAGAGAAGCTTAAGCTGTGCCCAAGCAGTGAAGCCAGCTCAGGAGACCATAACCCTGCTCTGTCACAGCTTGAGAAGGGACAGGCAGTTTCTGAGGTGATGCAGCACATCGAGGTGGCTCTGCTGCTGCTGCTGCTCCTGGGCCCATCTCGGTGCCTCTTTAAGAGGATGGAGATGTGGGATCACAAACTTCCCTGAGCTGCTGAGCCACATTGTATTTCATCTTCCAAATTCAGAATGAAGCGATGGAAATTGAGTGAGAGCCAAAAGAGACTTCATGCCTGACACAATACTTATTTTCAGTACCTTCTCTCTGCTGTCTGGTAGAGATTGGGACCTCAGCCTTTCCCAGCTGCCTCATATCAAATGCTATTCAAATTCTTTCTATTACCAGCTTCAGCACCCATGCCACAGGTCTTCTCTGTTGATGCAGCCTTGTCAGCTTTAGCTTGGGGCTAACAGGGATTTCTGCCCTGCACATTTTTGCCTGGCTTGTACTTGCCATGGTCTGTAGGTACCACGCACAGACAGGGCTGGATAGTTGGCACACTATTGAATCCTGTTCTAAGAGCAGAGATTCTGAGAAAGCAGGTAAAATCTTTTAACCAGAAAATTCTCACTAGATTAAATCTAAATTTAATCCTTCGTGGTCCTTCCTGAGAGCTAAGTAGCTCTCACTGAAGCTTTTCTTTTTCCGTTTAACTCTTCAAATATCTTACGTGTTCTCTACCCAGGGAATATCTGCTAATAAGGTCTGAGCACACTCTTGTAATTTCTTTAAAGCTAACTAACACTAACCTATCTCTAAAGGGTTGCTTTTGCTTCAGGATTCCACCTTAATTACTGTATGGTTTATGTATTACAGGCCTACCTTCCAGCTCGACTCCTTATTTGCAGTCATGGAAGGTTCTGGAATCTGGGGGGAGTGGAGGGAGCAGGACAAGAGACAGAGAAAGAAATGGTCAAACAAGTTAGCAAATTTCTCTATTCAGTCTTTCAGCCCTGAATTTCCAAAGAAGGGAATAAAAAATGAAGACAAAACACAATTGGAACCTAAGGATTTGGTGGCTCAGAGAAGAATCCAGCTGAAGCATTTTCAGCAAGAAATTTTCCCTTAAAATAGCAATTCAGATGGACTGAAACAATGGAGTTGAGCTGACTTAGGCTAACAATGAAGGCTGGAAAAAGTGAGGGGAGCAATTTTTATGTCCCAGCTTCCATGTTCACATTTTTAGAACAAAGTATCTCACTGTAGGCATGCAAGTTGCAAGGGTATGTTTTCAGGCTGAAAAGGTTTCTGTTCATGCTGAGACAGGAATTTTTACTGAAAAATTGACCTAGAACTGATTTTTTTTTTTTAAAGGAGAAAAGTTTATAATGGTAAATAATCCAAAGCTGAAGAATTTTTTTATTTTTTTTAGATATCCATTTTTACTTGCCCTAAACTGATTTTCCCCAACACACTTCTTTTCTATTTCTGCCATTAAATCCATAAGTCAGGTTTTTACTGTGCTTCAGCCTTTCAGGCCATGCTGTTCTGACTCCTCAGCACTCTGAGGGCCTTTGCAGGAATTAAGTGCATCTCACAAAAGGACACATTTCTGGGGTGTAGGTTTAATTTTATTGTGGACTGTGTGACTGAGTGTGGATTAAAAAGCAAACAAGAACTTCCTCATGCCTCTCTATCAGTTCTGCTAATCGGAGATTTACAAGTAAATTAGTTGATGTGCTCAGTTATGGGTGGAAAATGAACTGAAGCAATTCTCCCCCACCAAAGGTCCAGCCAGGAGTAACCTAGCCAGCTAGAAAATCAGGAAACCAGTGATGTCCTGATGGTCCAGGCCAGCCACATGCTATTGCCCTCCTCAGGTAGGAAGACAATATCATGAAATTTTGGATCTACAGGGACCCCATGGCACCATGTTCTTGTTAGAAGAGCTTAGCAGTGAACACAGGAGTGTTTCTGGCTTGGTTGTGGCTTTCTGGTGCAGCATATTCAAATTATGGTTTGTTGAACTTACACAGAACTGCAGCAAATTGCTTCATCATCTCAGCTATCCCACAGCCTTTTGTTTTCCCTTCTTCTGGAGAAACCTTTAGGGATCCTTCCATACTGGTCCTGTTCAGTGGTAGCCCCACGGTTTCTCTTCTTGCATCCCAGGAACAGATCCTCAAGGGATACTGGGCAGTCTTGCCCCCATAGGCAAGGGGACACTGAGGCAATCCTTCCTAAAAATGGGGAGGGACACTGTTGCCACCCCAGCCAGCTCTCTCATAACATCCATCTGAAGCTGGTTAATACTGGTTTTTATTATTTATTTATTAGGTAAACTGGGTTGAGGGGGTGATGGCAGGGGCACCTCTAGAGCAGGCTTTATTGCTACACAGACTCCATGGCACTCTGCAGAGCAATGGGGTGACCCCAAAGGGGTGCAGTCCCACCAGTCTGTACCATGCCCCAGATGCGCTGGGACCCAGTTCAGCCAGAGCTTCCTTGATCCCCCCCACTTCCCCACTGCCTGGGGCACGGATGCCCTGAGAGCCTGAGCAGCACAGCAAGAAGCACTGCACCAGTTTCCTGCTATCTTTTAGTCTTTGTCAGATAAACTGTACTTTTGTCCTGGGAATACCCCAGTGATGCATAGCTGCAGCTGAGGAGCTAGGATTAGAAGGACTTTATATATAAAGGCTTGTTTGATTAAGTGGCTATTATCAACTAAAAACTTGGTGCTTCCCATTAAGTACTCTCAAGTGTGCGTCCTCATTTTACTTATTCTGTGCTTGCATTATGCTTTGGAAGAGGCAGCCTGGCCTTTTTGCCTTATCCAGCTCCACGTTGCCAGCACTAATAAGATGCTCTGTCTTGTTGAGCACTAGCATAGGGAATGCAATGCCCTGATGTAGCCTTTCCTCAAAGGTGTGTCTCCCAAGTCACCACATTTTCCTTTAGTTTGTGGTACACTCCAGCTCCTATAAACTTTCTGATCCAGCCTAAGGCATCTCTCTCTTTACAGCAGACCAAAGCTTGTACCGCTCACAAGACTAAAACAGTAGCACTCCCATCTTCTGTCTTTCTTTGTATTACAGTGCCAGTGCAGTTTGATTTGCTGTCTTTTGCAGCATCTGTGTTCGGGCTTCAGTGATTCCCCATAATAGCCCAATAAACTTTTTGTGATCCATGTTCAATTTACACATACATTATACATACACCCCCCTTTCATCCTTCTGTCCAGATTACTTATTTCATACTTTTATACATCAAATTGCATTCGCCATCTGTTGGCCTAGTTGCCCTACATGAGCCAAACCCTCTGAAAGTATAATTGCAATATTGTTCATTATTTGCTCACTCCCTTTCCTCCCAATATACATAATTATGGGAAAATTGAAATAATAATTTAAATTCCCCTCAGGATTTTCATACTGTTCTGATCAAAATAGTAGCTAGGGTCTTCAAAAAAAGAAGGCATCCATCTCAGAAGAGCCTTGATGCTCTCAGATAGCTATCTGTGAAAACAAGTGAATTTTTGTAGGACTGGAGCATGGTGTACCAGCACTAACTAAGCTGACAGCAAATGCTATCAGCACATCAGTGTGCTGTTAAATCATTGCACAGAAGAATTCCAATCTGGTTAATCAGGATCTGATTTTGTACTGCTGCTTCTATGAAATACATGTACCCCAAACATTACTTTCTTCTTGTCTTATCTGTTCTGATATCTATTTCAGCCAGTTTGATGTGCTAGAACTGCACTATACATTGTGCTCAGGCAATTTTTCAAGCATCTACAGAGAAAACTTATAAGCACCAACCCTCTTCCCCAGGGATAACTATTCCTTGAGCTTTGATTTAATTTTTCCTACAGTCAGGAGGCCACCCACAAATCTCCAGTTCTGCCTGACCTGCTTCCTTTCTGCCTCAGCATTAACAGCAAGGTCAGGAAGGGGAATAAGTCTCTACTACAACTCACGAGTTAGTCCAGGTCTGGGTTTGCATTTACCTTTAAGACTTAGGGTGGGGAGAAAACTGCTGCAGAGCCACGGGGAAGTCCCTCTGACAAACATCAGAGGCACACACTCCTGTCCAATAAATTTCACCAGTCCACACCTCCTTCAGGAGCAGCTTCATGGAGATAAAGAAGACATGTAGTTTCTTGTCAGGCTTCTGCATTTCCCACTGCTTGTTTTAACAGCTGCACCCTCTGACTTTTTTTATTAAACAATGTGAAAAAATATATTCTTTTAACCTAGGAAGAAAAATTGCCTGGAGAAACGAAACATACCCAGACTTAATTTTCTCTCTTATGCTTTTTGAGGTGTTTGCAATGAATGTGTTTTCAGTACAGCAGCCAATAACAAGACCTGTGCTTTTTCTATTTCTTTGCCACACTCATCTCTCCAGCAGCCAATTTCCTTACAACCAAACCCAGGCAGAATAAAAGGGCCCAGCCAAGACATGGCTTTGATTCTTGTTGTTAAAAGAGAGGGCACAGCTTTCTGCCCCTGAAGTCAGTGGAAACAGGACTATAAACCACAACAGGAATTGTTAGTTTCTCATAATTATTTCATATGCAGCTTCCTCTAAATCTTGTTTTTAAAGCAATTAATGAAAGAAGTGGTTGCCCTTTAGTGAGTGGTGTCCCAAAGTGAAATATAATCAATGCTTCTTCCGAGTGCTTCTTTGCACTGGTATCTGCACCAATTAGAGGCTTCTTCCATAGAAATGTTACACAAACACAATTTTATATCTCCTTGTTAATTCTTTTTCAGAGAGGGCCAAGTTTTAAGAGGCCCTGTGTCTGGACTTACAGCTTCAGTATTGGAGTTGCTCTTGTAAAGAACAGGCTGCCTTTAAGAATGACCTGGAAAATAAATATTCAAGGAGAACACATGCTAAATGCTTCAGCATTTCTCTTTGCTTTCAAGACCAGAAGGCTGTGTATAAAACACACTCCAGTATTCATAACTAAAACTTCATTGCTTTTTAAACACTGATGCTTCTGAACTCAAGATCAACTTGTTGTAAACAGTTAATAAGATCAATCTGAAATCCTATTTGTTTGCTCAACTGTGGCACATTTGAAACCAAAATAAAATAAACAACAATAAAAATCAAACTGTCTTTGTAGACCAAATAGAAAAGGATTCAACTGAAAAATAGATACTGAGACAGAGATCAACCTGCCCTCTATGAACATCCATGTTTAACTCTATTTCAACAAGATGTAACACAGCATCACAATAACAACCAACAATGAAATCACCACTGGTGGGTGTCTCTGTTTTGGTGCTGACCACATGTTAAAAATGGGAAGGCTGATAAAGGAGAAAGGATGGGGGAATAAAGGCTTTTGTTCCATATGACATGCATGCAAGTCATTGAAAATGCATCTAGCTATACCTGGAATGTTTCTCTTGTGGGGGATAGAAATACAATCCCCTTGAAACAGCTACCATATTTATTGGGTGTATGTTTTTTCCAGGCAGGTTCTGTTTCTGGGGACAGAACCTTCAGAAACACATTTGTCATCCCCCTCCCCCACCACCCCTTTAAATTTTTCTTTTTGGTGGGTTTGGACTCCAAGACCTTTTCACAAGCAATTTTTCAGGTGCTGAGACTTGAGGGGGAACTTCTAGGAACTTTTTTTGGTTCTGTTCCCCAGGCCAACTATTTCTGCTGGAGTCAGTGCCAGAGCACAGTAGATGCCTCACCAGGACCAGGGCAAGATGGCTCAGGATATCCCAGGACAAACCAATGCCCAATAAATCAGAGTGCCTTGATAAACTTGAAGACTTGCAGGAGCAAGTGCCCAGCATTGTCACTGCTAATTTCAAGTTTCAGAATGATATTTTATAAGCAATAGGCTATGAACATGAAAATACAGCACTCCAGGCTCTGTCATTTGAATGTGGCTGATGGTGAATGCTCATTTCTAACATTTCTCACCAGGGTGAGTATTGATTTCACTTCTCATGCTGCACTTGTCCTAGCTGCAATGCCATGTTTAAGGTGTTAGTCACACTGGTTTGTAAGGACTCGTGGTCTGTAGTCTCTCATATGGTGACCTTTATGACTGGCATAGTCTTAATCATGATAGAGAAGGCTGATACAGAGGCATTCACATCATTATTTTTAGCACTAGGTGATGGGATTGTTGAAGGAGAAGTAAGCTATGAGTAGAATGGCATTTACTGTCCCCTGTGGATGAACACAGTGATTTGTTGTAGAGTTTAATAAATTTTTTAAGGACAAGGACAAAAAACTGACTGGATAGGCAGCTTAGAGAAGGTAAATGCTCTGTTTAAGGTGGGGGAGTGCTCAGAACAGAGACATGAAAACTAAAATTCCTCACATTAAATGCTCATACAGCTTTTCCCAGAATCCTCATTCCCCTCTAAAAGCACCAAGCAGAGCGTTTCTGCCTCAAAATGAGGGATGAGTCAGTCACATCCTCAAGTCTTGTAAAAGCTTCATTTGTTCAACACAACATGGAATATGCTCAAATACTGGAGCAGCATACAGCCATGAGAAATGACCAGGAGAGCCCAGCCCATAGGGAGTTTGCAATGTAAGATGGTGACCTCCAAGCTGGAAGGTCCCTGCTCCCATGAGGAGCCCTAAAAGCACAAACTGTGTTCATCATCAAGGCTGATCTCACCACTCAATGTCCTCCCCACCCCCCTAAGAAATAAATTAAAGGGATCGATATTGCTTCATTCTACTTTTGCCATTTGCTAGCTTTCCATGTAATTTTTGACCTCTTTCCACCTTCCATACTGTTCCTTCTTTCAATAAACATTAATTCTCAGCTGCCAAAAATATTTTCCAATTACATGATGTATCAGCATCCTTAGAAGAATAAGAAGCTGTGATTTATGGTGAGATCCTCTCTATTATGAAGGGTTAACCTGAACCTTATGTGCTACTCAAGCTCCCAGACTGACCCTCAGTGAAAATTAATAGCTTGTATCTGTTTAATATTCCTTTCTAGTACAGTGTCAAATCATTTCATCTGTGTTGAAATGGATCAGTGGTTTTCATCTTCAGTGTTTCCTCATTCCTCTTTTGGTTTTTGCCAAACCTTTGTTGTTTGCAGGTGTTTTTAAAGTCACAGAAGAAAGCTCTTTGGTTCCTTCGTTTTGTTGTTTGCTGGGTTTTTTGGTATTTCATAAGATTGTTATGAATTTGAAAGTAAAGGACAGGCACACATTAATGTTGTCTTGGTACTAATAAAAATAGTGGACATCTATATGTTTTATAAGTTACATTACAGCAGTGGCAATGTCATAACCTGCAGCTAACCACAACATGTCAGTCAGGCACAGATTTCCTAAGCACATGTATCAGTATTATTTATCATGTAAGGCATTAATTTACAACTCCTACATCTGTTAAAATCATTGGTGCTCAAGATGGAAAAGATCCATAGGGAGGCTTTCAGCTTTCCATTTAGTGCTGAAGTGGAACTGAACTCTATCAGATTTATTATTATTGTCATTATTATTTAATATTGCCTTCTGCCTCCCTGTGTGCTAACCATTTTATGGAAAACACAAATACAGAACTCATCTTGGGTTGCTTGCCATCCAGGTGATGGCCTAGGCATCCAAGCGACAATAAGCACATCCCACAAGGAGAATGGCCAAAATTCTCTGGGCAGGGCTGTCTGGGTGCTCAGGAGAGGCAATCCAGCACTGGTGGACACAGAGGGGTTTGGGACTTGGTTTTGCTGTTGAAGTGCAAACGTCATGGTCCATCTGTCATTTTTTAAGAACAGTGTGATAGCAAAGAGATTGCATTTGAGCACTGATATTTTATTAGCAAGGATGCCAAAGCATGCTGTAAAGAAAGAAATATAATGCAATATTTTGTAGGTGTTAAATAACAGAGAAGTGATAGATTAACCAAACTGCTGCTGTAAATTCCCTTTTTCAGACGGGGTTCAGCTGCTCTGCAAACACTGGCTAGTATCTAAGTCTTGTATGACCTCAGGCTTGTATCAGCCATGTTTCCAAGCTCAGGGATTTATTTATTTCAGCAGTACTCGTGACATCTCCAGCTTGCAGTCAGTCCTTGTGCTGTTTCTGCAGGACTCCCATGCCTGACATCCGAAAAAATCAGCCTGGCAATCAAGGTTGGGACCTACTTATCTTTAGGAATGTACTTTCCTTCTTATGCTTTGTATGTTACAGGACTGCAGAGATACTGACTTTCCAAGAAAACCTTGTGTACATTAACCTTGGGCAAAGGCAGGGGACATTCTTTATCCTTCTAGACGACCCCTGGAATGCAGTGAAGGTCCCATTCATCACCCAGCCAAGCTTTCCTCGGAACAGCATATTTTGAACTGGGTCAGATCTTAATAAGTCACCTATGAACTCCGAAATATTTCATATTCTCTACGGAGCATTTGAGTTTCCTAAATGACACCATCAGCTGGGGTGACTGCAAGCATCATAAATAATCTCCTGGGTTTAATGAGTTACTCTGTGGGGAAAGGCTCATCTACCAGGTAATGAGTCACAGCTTCACTTTATTGAAGCTCAGCTGAGGCACTTGATTTACTGTGAGGGCTACCTGCATTAAAACTGATCAGAGGCTATTGAGGAAACCCAAACAGGCCCAACCCACCACAATTAAATGTCCCCACAAATAAAACGTGCTTGTAAATCAAGGCGAGCGTGTAAACATATCCCTCTAATGTTTCTATTAGGAAAACTACGACCACAGCAAGCTCAGTAGGATGTGAAAACCATGGAAATGGCAGCATTAGACTAATTTGTAACATACAAGGCACTGTGAGATGCGTTCTGCCCCTGCAGCTGTCTAATTAATCAAGAGAGAGAAAGCAATTTGACAAAAATGTTGATGTCTCAGTTTCCGTTTTGAAACTTAAAATGGACATATTTTTACATTTTTATTCAACTTCCCAGATCAACACACAGCAAAAGATAGATAAAAAATATAAATATCCTTCTCATAGTTTTTACCTACTGAAAGGAGAATTCTATAGGAAAGCAAGTAAACAAAGCATGCTGCTTTTAATGAACAATGACTTAGGTGATTTGCAGAGGAATTTGCATATTTAATAGTTAGAAAGCATCTCTCTCAATGAAAAATAATGCTAAGGAAAATATGATAGCAACACTTTGATCAGATCTGGTAAGGAGCTATTCTTAAGTAAATGACAGCATTAATTCACTGATGGGCTGTTCAGAGTGATGAAGAAAAGGCATTTGGATACAACTGAATGCCTGCAGAGCAAATCACCCTCTGGAATGACACTTACCATGTTGTGCAGGTGGCAAATGAACATCCATGTAGAGGACAGTGTAGACTCAGACTTCGTACTCAGGAGAGTGGTACCTCTACAGCTTGAGTCCACAGTGGATCAGTTCAGCCTTGCTGCAATTTATGTAAGTCAAAAAAGTTGAATATTATCAAAGTCTTTTTTTTTTTTCTTTAAGACCTTGATTCTCACCCCCTTAGCAGATGTACACCTTCAGTGCTCTGTTCTAGATTTGCATTTTTTCCTTGATGCCAGCAGAAGAAAGAATCAAGGGCCTTCTCCTTGTCAAATGATTGATGATATAGGTCCACATGGAGGAAGTTATGTAAGAAAGTTTTCTATTTCTATTTTCTATTCTCACTGGTTGTCTTAAGATATTGTACTCCATTTTGCTCCAATGTAATACGTGCAGACTATTAATAATAGTAAATGATTGAATTTAGGACAAAAATTCAAGGAAATAATTTATAACAAAATCTGTATTCCAAGCCATTTCTCAGCTTACACATACTAGGCATAAATCACTGAAGAGACACTTATGATTGATTTACAGGGAGATTTTTATATTACAGTTTACAGAAACAACTGTCCTTCATCCTAATTATGCAGCCAAAAAACATATCCTTGGTAATTGACAAAAAAAAGAAAAAAAAAGATTTTAAGAGTCAGAAAGGAAGCTCAGGTATAGGTCCAAAGATTGATACTGAATGATATGTACACATAGTTGTTGTTACTCAGACATCCCTCAGGCAGAACAGAGGAAGAAGTGCAGGACAATACGAGAGCTGGAGTGGCAAGGGGGTACAATTCCCATCCTCGTGGTGACAGTATTGGTTGTGGTGGCTTTATGGCCCAACGAGCTCAGGGGACTAGCTCACAAAACAATACCTCAAAGTAAATTCTTCCAGTGGGGTAGGTGCTGCCTGTAACTTTCTTGTGTAAGAACATATAGTGTCCTCTGGAAAAAAGAACAGCTTTGGGGTGGGGGGGGATGAATCCCATCCCTTGATGTGCCATATTGTCCCAATCTAGAGAGGAGGGAAACTTTCGTGGAATATGAGAAATTAGTTAACTTTTGCTCCTATTTATTATTTTATTTTAACTATCCATGCTGTTGTCTGCTGTGAAATAATGATTAACACCTAAACCTTCGCTGCTGCACCCTCAGCATTAGCAGAATGGCATTTTTGGCTCTTCACACTTGGAAAGTGTAGGAAATAGAAACTGTGGCTTTTTCTCAATGAAAATTGACTGCTCAGTGCTCGCCTGCAGGTCACTCTACCTAAGATGCAAACATTCATGTGAGAGCTTTCAGGATATTTCCTGTAACCCAATTATTTTCTTTTTGAAAGAGCAATGAAAAGTAGAGCAGGAATATAACCTTGTTAAGAACCTGTCAAGCTTCTTCTCTCCTTGTTGCTGATCTTCATTTTGCCCCATTTTCTCCATTCTCAATAAATGCTCCAGAATTAACATCAGATGAGGCAGTGTTTGAGAAGCATCAAGATAACAAGATCACAATTCTCTTTTAATAAAACCTTCCAGTCCCAACCCTGCCTTTTTGAGAGCAGGAGGAGGGGGGAGAGGGTGAGTCATGGGACTCTGGTTCTGTTACAGCAACCAAAAATGTGGGGTCTGTTAGCTTTACAGAAAGTAAATGAATTGGGTATTTTTTTTCCCTTATGGCTTTGCTTATGTCAAGGTCAAGTGGAGCAACTCTTTGCTGCCTCACAAACTTGTTTTCATTCTCTGACTTTTCATTGTGTTCCCCTCTTTTCATACTGGAGGTCAGTCCAAGAGCAAGTGAATTCTCTTTATCTTCCACTGACTTATCTTAGTTCCAGTGAGGTCAACAACTCCCTTCTCCCCTGCATTCCTCCACCCTGCATTTTTATCATTACTTCAGAGATATTGAACTCCTTTATACCAAACCCTGGAAGGATCCTTCACAAAGGAGTTCCTGCTGCTAGAGCTGCAATGATCAAAAAGATGCAGCAAGACTCATATACAGGACACAGTTTGTCTACAGAGCCCTGGGAAGAGTGCAACCAGGTCTGCAGTGCAGTCCAGGTTTCCCTCATACTTGGTTTAAGTGTTTATCCCATTGATTTAAATGCCACTTAGTATACTCAGGCTTTATCTACCACAATGGGATGCTATAGGCATTTCAGTTTCACATGCTTGCCACAGAGCCAGGGATCCTGTTAAATTCAAAAGCTGAGCCAATAAAGCACAGTAAGGATTTATCAGTGGTTTTCAGAATAAAGTAAGTTTAAAAAAAATCCAACTCCTTTCTTCGGGTTCCTACTTGCTTCCCTTAGCCTATATACAAACTTTTTGAGGACCAAAGGCTATCAAGAATGCTGAAAGTCAATTATTACAGGCTCTCAAAGTACAGGACAGAAGAGAAACATCTAATTTTGGCAAAAATGCTTACTATACGCTCATGCTGCCAGTTTTCAAAAGCACATTTTGCTTATTAATATAAGGCCAAAAGATTACTATTCAGCTCAGGGATATATGTCCAGTCAAAAAGATTGTGACTGACCTTATGGTACGTGAAGGCATTGGTATAGCTAAGGTGACAAAAAGGTGTTCTTTTACATCAAGCTGGCTCAACTGAAATTACATAAGTATATAAGGTAACACCCAGTGATACTGCTGCTAAGAAGCAGCTATTTAATTGAAGTGGGTTCATGCATCAGCTTAAGGAGTGCAAGAATTCAGTTCTGACTAAACAAGAGGCAATGAAAGGGCTGGCTGGTGGGAGCTGGTTTTGTTTTGAGGAGCTACCACCAACCACCACAGCACTGTCAGTGCAGTTCCTTCCTTTTCTGACTGGTCCCACTCTGTGTCTGCTGATCGTTGTGACACTTTCATTAATAACACAGGACACTATTTTAACTGTCATCTGCCCATTGTCTAGTTTCAGATTGTCCCATGAACACCTTTAATCACACAGGAAAGGCACTTCCATTGGGAAGATCCAGCTAAACCAGCAAAGCCAGGATTTTACCATCTTAGAGATGCTCAGAAAAGCTATTCTGCAAAGAGATACACCAGTAATTTCAATATACTCAGGAACTAGTCTCATGAGACACATACATGCTGCACATAGGATCTAGGGAAAAAAATATGACTGTGTTGAATAAAGCAGTCACAGATGGTAGATTGAAAGACTTCAGGCAAAAGTGCAAGATCCACAGAGAATATAGTCATGGAGACTCCTTGGGAAGTCAGTCTGTGACCCCATGACTAGATTTCAAGATGCCTTTGAGTATCTCTGTCAACAATTTCCTTATTAATGAGAGAGTTTGATTTAAAGTATTGGATTCATCAAATTATTATCTAGCAATTAGCATCAGGACATAACTGTTCTGTGTCTGGCTGGAACTCCACTTGTTTACAAAGTGCTTGTAGACCCCTTGGTCCAAAGCACTTCACAAACCTTCATAATAAAAGCTGTGCTGCATTTTGCTATTAAAGGAAGTCACTTACAGACTAGAAGCACACAGAAAGAACCTAATTGTGTCCAGCTAACAGACAAAAAACCCAAGGGGTCCAGATGAAATCCCAGGAATTAACTTTGGGCTGGGCCACTAAGGCCAGTGTTTGGCAGAAGTGTCCGTGTTTCACTGGCAGCTGCGACTGTGTGAGAGCTTGCTGTGACTTCCTACACAAAAGATGACACCATCCCTCTTTGTACTACTCCACCACCTGGAAAACAAATTCTTACTAACTCCAGGGAACATTGCCTTCTGCTGCATCAGCAGCCATGGATGAGTCTGGCCAAGAATATTTTCCAGAGTGTGAGAGTTGCAGGAACACGGAACATTTGTAGTAAGTTGTTCCTACCACCAGTATCTTAGTTGTTTCATAAATGCACATCAATTTGTAAAAAACAAACAGGTGAAACTTGTCTTTTAATTTTTGATTGACTAAACAGAATTATCTTCTAGAACTAGAGCTTCAGGGTCCTATCCTTTCAATGAAGAAATTAAATCTTTTTATTGCATATTGACTAAGAGTTTGGACTATCCGTTGCTTTATGAGATGCTGATTAACAGCCAGGAAACTGCTAGTTTATTGTCCAGTAATTTGCTTTTCATTTTCTGATTCTGCAAATTAACTTCCCTACTAAATGAGGCATTAGGCTGATGTCAATATTTGCAGATACTCCACAATTATGCTGTGTTTACTAAACTACATTGTTTTTATTCAAAAACCCTTCTGATCTGCATTTAGACTAGGATCCTGCCAGGTGCTTAGTTCTCCTTGTAAAAGTATTGCATGCCCTCAGGTCTCACGGAGTCCATGGCATTAGAGATTACTCAGCTGCCTTCAGGTCTGACTCTCATTTATTTCGGAAAACCATAATTAGAGGTTAGGAGCCACTTTGATGCAATGTGAGAGTGCAGTCATCCAATTTTTGCATTTAAGAATCCCCTCTCTTTTTTAACTGTTTTAGTAGAGATTTCAGTGTGAATCTACACTTCTTTTTAAATTAATAAGTCTTTATTTTCTGTAATTCTGAGCTTCAGTGAGGTGTTCTTCAGCGTTTTATCACCCGGGGGAAGGACCAGCTATCTAATCAGCTTCTCTGAAGGAAATGTCTTTTTAATGAGACCAAGTCTCCAACAGAACTCAAAATATCAAGGCAGTAAAGTCAGAAGTGTTTATAGAAAGAAATGGCATTAAAACTGTTAGCATAGTGGTAGCGTGGAGACAACAGCTGCTGGTATATCCACAAGCTGTCCTGATCTCAACCCTCCTGGTACACCCTTGGCTGATGTTTATACCCCCATTCTAGACTGGCAGATAATGAAAAGCCTTTCCTTTCACCTCCCTCCTGTACCAGCTGATCTGTGGGGTTTTGCACCAGAGAATCACAAACCAGAATTTCAAAGCCATGCCAAGGAAAAGCCTCTTGGCTCGACTCCTGGGATTTCTAATTGATTTATGTGTTCGTCCTTGCTCTCTCAACATATCTGAAGTTATTCCTCATTTTCTTAATATATAAGCCTTATTTCAGACAAATGCATCAAGTAGGACCAGCCAGGGGTGCAGATTTGGTGCCGAGGGGATATGATTTAGGCTACATGCAAATCCATTTTGGCAGCAGGTGAGCTTTTCTTTCTTCCAAATGTCTTGAAGCAAAGGGAAACTGGCCTCAACATGGCTGCACTGTTCTGGAAAGAAACCCAAATGGGTGTATTCTGAGAGTGATATCTGAGACAGCCGTGCCTGACTTTTAACTTCACTGGTGTAATTCAAAATAGACTAGACTGCCAACCTCTCAGGAATATTATTTTCCAGCCCCTAATGCAGTGCTATGGCATCCTTGCAGCCAGATGAATGTATCTGCCAGCTCAAGGTGCAGGAGGAGTGGCAACATGGCAGACTGAAGCAAGCATGCCCTGAAGGTGGCTCTCAAGATGATGTTCCTCAGTCACTCTTGCAATTAGGCCTGATTAACAGTGCTTTGCAGCTGGCAACAAGGGCCACGGGGCAGGAGAGAAACCCAAACCCTCTGCTGCACAAACACTTGTCATAAAACTATGGCCACGGGGAAGGGTGAGGATGTAGCCACTCGTAGTATCTAACTGCTGCTCCTGACCTACACTGGTGCAAAGGAGGGCAATGAAATACACAGTCACTCGGTAGAAAATATCCAGATCAATTCTGATGAGAGAGTAGTTACGGTTGCAGCGCTGCTTTTCTTGTCGTTGGTTTGGTTTTTTCATTTGTTTGGTTTTAGTTTTTAATATAAACCACACGACCAATATGTCTCTTGTGAGACCATGATCTTCTCTTAGCACCTGTCCTTGTTTTTCTCTGCTGCATCCTCAGCAGGAATAGGTACACGGGTTGCCCATCACTGCTCCAGTGGGGCTGCACTGGAAGAGGCACACATTAGCTCCCTGGAATTTAAAATATGTTGGGAAGGGTTGGGAATACAATTCCAACGGCAACTGTAGAGATGCCTAATGATACAGATCAGCTGCTTGCCTTGGCACATTTCACAGAAGAGGCTTCCACCAGCTCAGCTTAATGAAAATCATCCTTTACTGTTCCTCCTCCTGTTACCAACACTGCTGATGGCTAAGCTTCAATTTTCTTTTTCAGTTTGCACTTTTGCCCCTTGAGATGTAAGGTATCAGTTGAGTGTTTCACTAAGGTCCTCACCTTCCCTCAGTTCTTCTTCCATGCTAGCTCTAAACCCCATTCTAGAAATGGATGAAAAAAGTTCTGTCTAATACCCAAACATATAACTACACAGCTAATGTTCTGTAAGATTAACCACAACCAGGAAGAAAAAATGAACTAAAGCAAAAATTATTCTAGGATTATGACAGATGAAGAAAACTCTGACTGCTAAGGTTACCCAAGGTGAATGAGGACAGAAGCCTGCAGGTACTCAACAAGGAGATGTTCAGCAGACAAGATGTAGTTAAGACTATCCTGGGGGGAGCTGACTTGTGAAAGATTGTAGTATCCAACTTTATCTATGGCAGCATGTTGCCTCCCAGCTATGAATGTTCAAGTGTTCATAAAAATCTGTCAATGTATCTGCAAGAAATTTCATACAAATTATTGTTGCTAATTCTTGCTTCAGCTGGGGAAATAGCTGAGAATTTTGCTGGCAGAACTACCCAGCCGTGAAGCAAAGGGAATATTCCAGCTATGAAGCCCTTTTTTGTTCTAGGCTGAAGATAATCCAAGCACATTAGTATTCCACACATTAGTTAAAGCTGGGTCAATTTAGACCAGAAAAACTGTTTGGGTATAAAAATAATTAACTATTAAATCCAAAAAGGTCACTTGACCATCACTGAAGCACTCTCCTAAGATCTCTCAGGAATGTAGCAAGTTGAAAGATGGCAGAAAGTAAACTCAGCTCTGCTGGTGTATTTGAGTGGAAGTGCAAGACCCTCATTTTTTCTCTCAGCAACACAAACCTCAACAATTTTTTTTTTAAAGGAAGCATGTGCAAATATACAACATAAAGAGAAAAAAAAAATTCCAGGCATTCTTTCTCTTCTGGACAGAAACTGATAATTGTATTCTGCAATAAACTAACCAACTAACCAGATGTTTCAGATAATTACTATCAGAGTCAAATTTTCCAAGCAGCTGTTTTCCTTTCAACAGAAAAGCAGTGTATATACTTCTTCAGCCTGGATAACCTCTTCCACCAGGATGTCAAAGACGTGGCCAAAACATGGGATGGCACTTGCATATATTATATATATATATATATATGTATATTCCAGATCTTTAAAGCATTGACTGGAATATTGGTAGTAACTGTCATAGCTTGGGCATAATTTTACTTGGGTCTCCAGAAATACACTTGGTGAGTTACATGAGTTTTTGGAGTTTTACTCCTTTAGCACCTAACTTAGAGCAGGCAAAAGCTGACTGGAAAGACCAACACGCCCAAAATATGTTTGGGTTTTTTTTGGTTTTGTTTTGGGGTTGGTTGGTTTTTTTGTTGTTTGTTTGGTTGGTTATGTTGTTTTGTTTTGTGTTTTTATCTCCCTAGGAAATTTTAAGACTTCCTCTGCCATAATTCTACGTGCTTATCTGTTTTAAAAGACACCCCTCTATTTTCATTTATTGAAAAGCCAGTTCAATTGTCCATTCTGTTTATAATGCATCAGAGCATCCATCTGGAGCAAAGCATCTGTCTAGCCACACTAATTGAATTATTTTGCCTACCTCCCCATCCAGAGGCAGAGACCTTTCTAGCTTTCTAACTTCAGACTTTTTATAGCAGAGGTCCCTAAATAAACATGTTATGAAGGAGATGAACACTTTTGTGGTCCAAAACAATTCCCAGAAAGTGAGCTTTTTTTTGTTGTTTTCTTTTAGTGGAAGAACCAGTTTTCCCTGGATTGAAAACAAACACCTTAGGACCTGGCAGAACCCTTATGGATCATCTACTTCTTGACCTCATGCAAAAACCTTGGCATCTGAGGCCCCAGGTAGCTGCTAATGTGCATCTTGTGCAGCACACAATATCTGAAAGACTGATAGGTATCTTATTAAATTAAGACCACTCAGCTACAAGCACCAGCTTGTTATCCCCACTAATTGTTTGATAATGCTGCCTCAGGCCATCAAGGTTGGAGACCATGTTCCTGGGCTGCATGGGACTATTGAAACCTATGGATATGGCTCAGACTTACTGGAAAAGCTGCAGTGAGCCAAAGTTCAGTAGGGAGGCAGCTGCTGGCAGTTGATGTGCAAAGGGCAACAGCTGAGTCTGCCAGGTTTCCTGAATTTCTCTCCAGCAATGTTCTGCAATTCTGCAGGGCCAATGTGCATCAGCTGGGCTTGGTAAAGACTCATCAAGCTAGGTGCAAACCCAGCATCGTATTTATTAAAGGCACGCAGATAAAAGAAGATTAAACTAGATGGCTCCCAAACAACGATGATATTTTGGGAGGAGAAACTTTAAAAAGGGAGTTGGGAGAGAAAAAAGCTTGTTTAAAATTTCATCTCTTTTGATTTGCTGGTGTGACTGGTGAGGACTGGCTTAAGCACTGAAAAATTATGAAGTTCTTAAGCTCCCTTTTCACAGGCATTTTCCTAGGTATACAGGAGTTTTGAAGCCCCAACCAACCACTTTGAAAATTAAATTTAGGATTAAAATTATAAAAGTTTTTTAGAAAAACATAGCCTCTGCTTCCACAGAAAACTGTTCCTTCTGAAGGCTACGGACATCCCAGTACTAAATGGATGAAATACCTAAACTTCCACTTAGGTGGAAGCTTAGTAATGGAACAAAGGCAGAAGGACCCAGTGTGGACCCAGCAATGAACTGGAAAAGCCCAGAGCAAAGCAGATCAGGTTTTGCTATTACGCCAACAAGGAACGTGATATGTAATAGAAGTAGTGATGATGAGTGGTTTTTAAAAGAAGATATCTCTGGAAATTAAAACTTCAGGTGGGATTGACAACAAAAGGCATCATCTGCAAGACATGTGCCTGAGGACAAGGGACAGGAGCAGAAAGAAGCTCGACCAAGAGGCAGCGGAGAGGCATGGCACCCATCGCCGTTTATTCGTCTTAAACACACAATTTTTATCCATCTTCCCTTCACCTTTCAGGAAGGAACAATTGCAGGAGTATGAAATCAGGGCACCCAAGCCGGAGGATGCCCTGGAGAAGATACAGGCCGGGTCTGTCTGGGGACAGCTCGCCCTCACCCTGCTGAGAAACTTCAAGCAGGAGCCCTCTGCTCTCCCTTTTCTCCGCTTGTAGCCCCGCACCGGAGGAGCCGGCCCAGGGGGCAGCTGGGGGCGGGGGTTGTTCCGATAAGCTCCGACCGCACCGCCCCGCCGGATCCGCGCCCCAGCCCGGCGAAGGGCGGAGGAACGCGCGGGGCTGGCGGAG